>VZTB01008536.1:191777-248481 GCA_013397245.1 Thryothorus ludovicianus | reverse complement strand
AAAAAAAAAGAAAGAAAAGAAAGCAAGACAGGTTAAGGTATTTTTGTGAAGTCTGCTCTGAACTGGATTGAGACCATCAATTCATTTCACATCCATCACTACCCAGCCATTAAAGGCAATGGCTTTCTTTCTCCCTATTGACCTGGTCTGCAATCAGAGCAGAGACCTTGAAAGGTGAACAACTATTAACAGACCCCTGAGCCATCCAGTGCCTTTTAAAGTCATGTCCTTTTTTTTTGTTCTCTTTTTTTTTAATTTTTAATGGAAATCACTCTGCTTTAATCCACATGTCTCTATTGTTCAGGAGACTAAGCCTGCTTGATCTGCTCTGTGGGAGAGAGTGTGACATTAAGAGCATGTTGTGACTTAGTATGAAAGGGTCAGTCTACCTGTCACTAATTAACCTTTCTTTTTCAATTTTAGTTAATTTGCAGCTTGCTTTTCTGAATCACACATCTCTTAAGTCTAGTTTGCCACTCTTCCTTCCCCATCTCACAAACTTTTCTTTCTCCTGAGCTTTTTCCCTGGCACATGTGGCTATTCCACGTACAATGCCATGATGTTGTGGACATTAAAACAAATACCACGAGCCTCTGAGTTCTCT
The DNA here is from genome assembly GCA_013397245.1 of Thryothorus ludovicianus. Lineage (NCBI taxonomy): Eukaryota > Metazoa > Chordata > Aves > Passeriformes > Certhiidae > Thryothorus > Thryothorus ludovicianus. The sequence goes on along the minus strand of VZTB01008536.1, from coordinate 247,877 downwards.
GGAGCATATCAGATATATCCACAGCACGCACTGGCAAAGCAGAGCCTCACAGATAGAAATAAAATTTCACTCTATTTTTGTTCTCCAAAATTGGATGGTTAATTGAGAATGAGATAAAATTGATCCCAGAACCATGGTATATAGCAGAGGGGGATTTTGTTGTGGGAAGATGTGTTAATATTCATTTGACTGAGAGTCCAGGGGGTTAGAGGACCTGTGTTAGGCTCAGAGATTATTTCATGCCAGAGATCAGATCCCATGGAGAGCTTGGAGCACAGTGCCTGATTTTCCTGTCATGGGCACCAGTTTCCACACTGCTCTGCCAGTACCAAATTGATGGAGAACCTCCATGAGAGGAGCACCAGGGCTTCCCACTGGCCAAGGAGTTAATATTCCATTTTTGATGATCACTGTAGTGTTTTCCACAGCTTCTTTCCAGCAGCTTTGGGCTCAGACAGTCCTGCAGAATTACCAGTTTCCCCAGTTAGACAACAGATCTCCCAGCTGAGCTCTAAGGGGTTCCTACCCCATCAGGGAATCTGGTTGTTTCTACTCATTTCTCTGGTTACAGGAATCTATCCATTTCTCTACTGGATGATGGCTGATGTCTTTCATACCCTTAAAAACAAACACAAGACATCACTGGTCCTCATTATTTAATTTTCAAGGTCTATACATTGATTGTTGAATAAAGTTGTCATGGGTGAATTAAAAACTCATCTCCACTGCTGCAAACTTACAAATTAATTTGAAAGGGACCTTAGCTCTTGAATATTTGTCCAGCATCAACTGTCTTCCAACTCAAAGCTCTCTGCACTGTCACAACCCGTGATCTCTGCACACTTCTCATTTTGTTTGGGTGATGTTTAACCCCAATTTGTGCTGAAACAGCCACGCAAGAGGCGTCACAGTTGTGGGCACAGTGATGGACAGATCCAGATGGTAATTCCAGGCATGGGGAAGGGTTTGGGAGCACACAGTTACCCCCGTCAGCCAGGAGCAAATCTTCTAAGAGGCTGGGCTAGTTAGGAAGCAGCGCACGGTTAATGTGGAAATTAATTTGGGGTCATGACGAAGCAGAAGGGAGCTGCTGCATGTCTGAGTGAGTTTGTGCATGTGCCTGGCAGCACTGCTCGTGCTCTGCTAGAGCTCTTTGCAATATGTAGTTTGGACTCTGCCTTTCAAACCCATTAAGTGTGAGAAGCAGTTATACTGTGTAGCTAAATTAAGGAATTAACTCCTACTGCACAACTTCCTCACATTAATTTATGTGCTCAGTGAATGTTGGGCTAATGAATGGACATGAGTTGGCCATTCTTTATTTTAAGGAACTTTAATCACACTAGGATAAGTGGCCCAGTTTCTCCTGTGATACATGTGGGTTTGAGCTGTCCTGGGCTAGAAGTGCCTCAGAAAACATCTGCTCCACTTCTTGGAATTTGGGTTCTGTATTGGGACTGTCCACAGTTCTAGCTAAGCTTTTGTTTCATGAAGATAATGCAGACCTTGGAAACCAAGACAGTAGCAGTGACAGACATTGCAACCTCCTGTCTGGCAAGGAACAAAGGTAAGTGCCATTATCAGAATTCTGTTAACTTGTTCTCTGTTGTTTCTCTCCGCATTTTTCCCCAGACGTATCTTCTCTCCTTGTTTCTTTGCATAAATATCATCCTGGCAATATCTCAGTTGTGGTTCACACACTGTGGCATGGGCACATGCCAACATCAGCAGCATCATCTTTGCAGATGGGAAAAAAACAGAAATAAAATCATACTGGAGTTACACAGTGCCATGGGAGGTGGAGAAGTAGAAAGACGTCTCTGGTTTGTGATAATCAGGGAGAGGAGAGGTGAAGTAAATTTACTTTGACCAGAAAAAAATCAGAATGGCTGGATTTCCTGGTAAGAGGTTCAGTAGTATTTTTTCCCAGTGGTCAGGCACATTAAACAGGAATAGTGGGGCACAATGTGACTCGACTGCACTTCCAGGCACTTGCTGCTGATTTTCCTCCAAGCCTGAGCACACTTTGCTTTCCTTGCTGCCAGGTCAGGAACATGAATGACCAGGAAAAGCAAAGGAAGTGTGGCCAAATGGCAAATATCTTCTGTAGAACACTCTGCCACTCAGAGTTGGGTCGTGACACTGCCTGGGGCTGGTGTGGAGCCTGCAGGGCTGTGCCCAGGATGTCACACTGAGGCTGCTCTGCTCAGGCAGGAAGAAGGTTGGAGTTTACAGCTGGTACTGAAGCAGGAGAACAAGCTGACTTATTGTAAGTGGAGAAAAAAATGTTACTTTTATGGAAATTGTGATACAGGCAATCACAAGGCACTGACTGAGTGTTATCAGCACCATAGCTGGACACTTCTACTGCCTCTGCCAAAGTCTGTGGGACTTTTGCAGGGACACGAAGAGTGCTCCTACACTCAGATGTAGCAGCTCACCAGAGAAAGTCCATAACAGGTTTTTAATTACTCTCATTAAACCCCTGGGGAAGGTCTGTCCATCCCCATAGGGCAGAACTAGGGCACAGCAGCCCAGCCCATCAGCATCACAAGAGGACTCTTGTGCCTTGTCCATACACCCACGGAGTGTTCACATTCCCTGAACCATGGGAGAATTCAGCTGGACTGGAATTCTTGTGAGAACAGGCTTTCCTTGTGAGTGGTGGAGCAGGTCTCCCAGCCCTGGCTGCAGTGTCTTTTTGAGCATGACATCCTACAGTGCCAGGACAAGTGTGCTTCCAAGTGGCCTCCCAGCTGGGAAATGTCCTTTTGCAGGGCTATGTTACAAGTCAGACACTCTTGTGCAATGGGAGCTATCTGCCTGAAATCATCCTGTCTGTGTGATGTACCTGTCCCACTCCACCAGAGTTACACAAGGCTCCTCTCTGCTATTTATTGTCTGTGACTGAAGGTCTCACGTGGCTGGGCTGGAATTTGGGGGTTTGCTGATGGCACAAAACCACAACGCTTTTTTCTAGCATTTTATGTCTCTGCCTGCCTCTGTGGGCTGCCCTGTGCTGCACATCCCACTCTGCTCCCTGAGGGTCAGAGGAGGCACGAGGAGAAGGCCAGGAATTTCGTGCCATTTAAAATGTCCTATCAAAGTATGGAATTCATCCCAGCCCAGAGACACAGGCTTGAGAATGCTTACACCTCATTCATGATCATCTCTTAGGTCAAGGTCCCTGGTAGCAGGACAGCACTCAGAAAGCTCCTCAGGCCCTGCCTGTGCCACTGACCTCCCCTGTAGCCTGAGGCAAGTCACTTCTTTCTGTAGGATTCCTGCTTCCCCTTCCCCTCCCCTTCCTTTGCCTGAGCAGTGTGCTCAAGGCCAGGAATATTTCCAAGCAAGTTTATCTTGCCTGCAGCGACAGAGCCCTGATTTCATTGGGGGCCTGAGCTACTGCAGCACAGAAGAAAGAGCTCGTTCCCACCTGTGTGTCCCACAAAGTGATTTGGCAGTAGGATGAAGTTAATGAGCAAGTGACACTGTCTTGCTGTCAGCGTCAGGGGAGAATGAGGGATGTGTCTGCTTACCAGGGATGCCTTTCAGCTCCCGTGCATCAACCCTGTAGTTTTGGAAATAAAGGAGGAAGAGTCTTGTCTGGAGTCCCAAGGTGTCCATCCAGCAGCACAGGCAGTGGACCTGTCTGAGCAGCTTGCTCTAGCAATTGGAGCAAGGGCAGGCATCAGAGGATGCTGGGGAAGCAGGATTAATAGAACCCAATGGGAGACAAGCTGCATCATTATGTGCTGATGACATGACCAGGGCTTTTCAACAGCAGCATAGGTGTGTTCTTGGGGGGCTCCTCCTCCAGCTTGAGCACTAACCATCACTCAATCATAAAACACTCTCGGGTGTTGACAGGTGGAAAATAGAAATTCTTTAAGGAAAGATTCCAAGACAGTTTGAGCACTCTTCGAGGAGAGTCACTACAGAGGGAGGTCATGCTAATTGCTGAAATCAAGGTGATCTGGAGAAACACTGGTAGTCCCCTCCTGCAGTCACCTTCAGCACAGCAAGATCCCAAATTCCTGCTCCCAGAGCATTGGACCATGTGCCAGCTCCTGCAGCCGTCTCCGAAAAGGATGCTTCAAGAGCACAGTGCATTATAAATTGATGCCCACGTGAACATGCATTCCCACTACCTGAGGTAATTATAAACCCTCTTCTGTTAAGAATTCCTGACACGATGCCTCCGTTTCCTTCCTTAAACCAAGTCCTCTAAGGCAGAGGACTTAGAGCAGAGAAAAAAACAGAGATTATATTCAGCCTCATTTCAACAGCCCTTCCTGAATTCGCACTCTCTGTACCCTCTAATGCTGCGAGGAAGATGATACACAGTTGCCTCCTGTGATCAGTGGTAGTTACACATTTTAATAGACAGTGAAATGTGAACAGGAATTGTGCAAAGAAAAACCCATGTAATTACAAGGTTAAATATTGTGATAGCTGAACCAAAACAATCCTGACAAAACCCAGACTTCTGACTTGCAACCCGTGACTGAAGCAATTCAGCAGACTGGAACAAGTCTAGGGTTTGGGGTTTGATTTTATTTAGGTTTTTTTATTATCCTGGAGCAGTACAATTTCTGAACAAGTCAGAGCAGTTGTCTGGAAGAGTGGCCACTCCTTTCCCTCCTTGGAAGCTAATGGCTCATCTACCAATTCAGCAGGAGTCAGGAGATAGTCATCTTACTGTAATATCTTTTGTCTTTCTCCACCAGCACCTCATTGATGGGCAATTTTTCTAAACAACAGCAAAATTGCAGCGCCTGCTTCTCTGTCAATAAATTCCATTATTTCACATGGAGCTTGGCTACCATAGCTAGAAAATGCTGAAGTGATTACATTGAGGAACTACAGATCTGTGGCCTGAGCACTCTATAAATCCATGGACAAAGTTTGATAAAGCACATTGATACTTTATCTGACAAGAGCCTGTCTAGATTTATGGGGCTTAAAGCTGCTTGCACTGTCATCCTTGATTCAATTAATGCAAAAGCTGTTCCCATCTTCACGGTTCTTACTTGTTGGGCAAAATGTGAACTTGACATTCTTCCCCCACTTTAATGAGTAAAATATAAAGTGATGGAATCAGCCAAAGAATAATAGCATGGCTCTGGAGTGGGGATGGTAATGCAGTGGCGTGCTCCATGTTAATGGGCTGAGATCCATGGAGGATTTGTTCCAGCCTTGAGATGCCATCAGTTTTTCCCTTAGTCTTTTGTAGTCCTAATAACGAGCAGCAAAATCAGATTAAATTGGAGTACATTTAAAAAATATTGTACTTGACTTTTTTATTTGTATCAAACTGTCCAGGACTGAGTCATTGGGAGACAATTGGTTATGCTCAGGGACAACAGGGATGTGGCTTGTGGGAGAGGGTCTTTCATTACTAGAGAGGGTTGAAATGGGATCTTCAAGGTCCATTCTATTATTATGTGAGTCTACAGAAGTCTCTGTCTCCTCCAAAGACCTGCAATAAAACACTCCTGGCTTTCCTTGATTTGCTTTTTTCTGCAGAAAGTGTCTCTTAAACACTTCCTGTTACATTGATATGTCAGGCCCACTTCTACATCTTTTGGAGGCCCAAAATCCTGCTGGTGTGAGAATCCGTGAGTGTTTCCTGTGGGATGCAGTCAAAGGAGGGTTGGAGCAGTGAGTGACACCTAAAGGATCAAGCTCTGCTGTTGGTGTGCACTGGGAATGTTTAGCAGTGGAAAAAACAGGATTGACCTGCCAGATTAGGAATATTTGCTGTGATTTCTGCCCAGGAAGAGGGAGTTTCTCCCAGCCATGCCTCGCTGTAATTTGAGGATTGAAGTGCCCAGGCTTCACAGCTGACCCCAGAGCATCGCTGCCATCCTGGGGACCTCACCTGCATCCTCTGACATGGTGTAACTCCTCTGTGCTCCCTGACAGGAAAGCAATTTACTGCAATTTACTATAAATCATCATAAAAGCCCTTCTCTTGTGACACACTCAGTCAGAAACCCTAAAGATGACTGACAGGCTCTTCATAAATATTTATGACCTCTAAAAAAAGATTGAAAGAAAGAAAAGTTAAATTCTTCCCTCAGTGAAGTTTCACAGTTGAGACTTCACTGCAACAGCCAGGTCTGCCCTTGTGCTGGCACAGCAGAAGTGGCCTCACCGTGCCCAGGGGAGCTGCACTGCCCAGGGTCACCCTCATCCCCAGAAGCAGGAGGGTGCAGAGAGCCCAGCCCTGCCAGCATGGTGACAGAGGGGTGTCCCCATGCCCAGTCCCACTGCTGCTGCACTCAGACATCAAATCCAGAGCAAATCTGGACAGACTGGAATTGCAAGAGGCATTTAAAGTCCTAAAAAAATTGCCCAAAGTAGGCAAAGCTGCTTTTCTAACAGCCTTTACACAGAGCTGCTGCACTTGATGGTTTCTTTTTACCATGAGGAAGCAAATCATGACCCAAACAGGGTCCTTCAAGGCCAGCTCTCCCAAGAGAAAGCAGCCCACAGGCATTTGAGCCCATTCATTAAAGCATTTGAGGCTGATTTGGATTTTATATCCATGTTATTTTGCTACTTTGAGTTCTGCTCTTGCTCAGTTTATAAATATTGTGACATTTACTGCTGCTAGTTTGGGAGAATAGGTTAGAACCGACCAAAATCTCAGTCTTTGTGTTGCAGAGTCAAGCCAGGAGAGGAAATCTGAATATGGAAAATTAAGTGAATATTCCTCAGATGAAACTGTCTCCCAATCATAAGTCATGTGATAATAAATTTCAGTTGAGTGACAACAATATTAACAAACTGAAAAAAAGATTGATGTGCATCACAGGTCCATGAATGCAAAATAAAAGGGAAAGGCTTGCTAGTCTGTGATAGGCAAAGTATAAATATGTATCACTTGGTTCTAAAGTGAGTTATGATTACATTTTCCTACTTGTACCTGAAATCTGTAGAGGTTATTCATCTTATCCCTGTATCAGCCATGACAGTTATGGCCATGCGCTGCGTACGGCTCAGATACCTGCTCAGCAGATAAATCAGCAGCCATGAAGGGACCTGTTGTTATCAATTTGATCTTCAGAATAAATATACAAATATGTGTACAGCATTGTTGTCACTGAGAACAATTTCCCTTCTTCTCGCCGATACATTTTTAAGAGGTTGTTCCGAGAGCCGCTTTCTGACAATGCCAGAGGGAAACAGAGGGGAGCAATGATCAGGCAGGAGGACTAGATTTATGGACTGTTGTCTATTTTATTTTAAAAAAAGAACCCAAACCTCTTCATTCTAGCATCACTTGTCCTCAGAGTGCAGCGCTGGCTGTCTGCGGCGAGCAGGGGAGGGAAGAGGCTGTGGGGAGTTACGGTCAGTGAACATCTGTAAGAGGAAACCATTCCTGATGAGGCTGAGAGTGGTATTGCCTCTCCACTGGTGCTAAAGAGCTAAAGGTTTTATGATGCAGCAGAGACTGTAGTTTAATCCTGATTTAGCACGGCAGTTCAGCCAGGAGGAGAGGCTCAGCCTGGACTGAGCCAGGCAGCGCAGGAGCCACTGGAGGGGCTGTGGCCTTCAGGGAGGGGCAGCCAGGGGAGATTTCCTTCCCTTTATTGCCAGCCAGGTCGCAGAGACAGGCACAAGGATACAGGAACACCAGGCTGTGCCACTGCACCTTTGCCTGCAGTGTCTGAGCAGGGGGCACCGGGTCATGCTGGGTGTGAGCGCAGGACAGGAGGGACGCTGTCCTGGAGGAGTCTGTCCTCACTGGGCAGTTTTGGACAGGCCAATCATCCAAATCAATCCAGGTGCCAGTCATGAGGTTGCCATGCCTCAGAGCCCCAGCTTTTGTCAGTTCCCTCCTTGCAGAATTACAGAAATATGGCAGCAGAGACACCAGTGTCCCCCAGCATCTGCTGCTGGAATATCCCAGCAAAAATGGGAAGGAACTAAAACAATTCCAGTGTCCTAAAAGGCATCTGCCTGTGTGCATTGACCTGAGTCCTGTGGTCTTTGGTCCCAGAGTGAGCAATAAAGGCTTGCCCAGCTAGAAATGCTGACGGGTACTGAAGTTGAGACATTAAATTCATGCTTTGCCTTCCTTGTTACAATCACTTTATCAGGGACTGAAATGGTTCATGCCTTAAACATTGTTATGAAGGAGTTCTGCCCATTACAACAAAATCTATATCAAGAAGCTACAAGCACAGAAGTCCATCCCTCCCCTGACTGGAACTTTGGGCTGTGAGTGAAGCCACCTGGGTAAGGTAAAGGGGACACTATTGTTCAGTCATCTCAGGCTGAGGGAGAAGAATGCATCCACAAGAAGCCAAACCCAGCAGCTGTGCTGAGAATCATCCCTGGCTGGCTTTAGGGGGGAGAGACCACAGCCACAGAGGCCAGGTTTACACAGGCTCCCCTTCCACCAAGGGCAAGGGGAGGAGGTTTGGGGTGCATGGTGTAACCTCTGGTCAGGGGCACTGAACCCCCATCCTCCCTCACACAAACCAGCCCAGCTGTGGAACCCCAAAACCCCCAGCAACATCCATTCCCATGGGAGGCAGCTGAGGGGGTGCCACGATCCATCAAACACCCCCCAAAATGCTCCCCAGGATCATTCCTGGGGCCTTGCACCACAGCACTGCATGTGACACAAAGTGATGCAACAGAGCCAGAGTCTGCTGCAAGGGACAGTGTCCAAATGTCCCCCACCAGGGGTGCATTAACCCATTGAACTCCACGTTTTCCAGGGGATCCTCACCACCAAAACCAGCTGGAGAGGATCATTGGGACACCAGTGGGATCCACAGAGTGGTGATACTCACTTTAATCTGTCCCTGTCACTCTCTTTCTGTCCACCCCACCTCTTTTCTATTTCTTTCTCTTGCTTTTTCTCTCTCCTTCTCATATTTACTATCAAATAAAATCCATACTATTGACTTTGGCATATGGTCTCATTTACACCTTAATTCAGGCAGAGGCCCTGCCAATCAAAAATGGGACTGTAACAGAAGTGTTACAGGTGAGGGATGGAAGCTCTCCACATTCACCTAAAATCCCAGCATGATGAAAAGGCAGCAGTGGCTGCACAGCCAGTGCCTTGCCTGAATTTCACACGTGGTACCAAGTACCCAGGAAGATGATGACAACATGAAAAAGTTTCCATCCTTGACAGCTCCATTCTGCCCTTGTACTTTTTCTAAGTCTGGGGGGAAGAACAGTGGTTCTATATAATTTCAATTTCCAGGTAAGGCTGGAATGCAATCTCCTGATGACTCTGCCTCAGTAGCCCAGGGAAAAGACTTCTGCCAGAATTGTTTTGGGTCTCTAAATACTGTCTCTTCTGGGAAGCCGTTTGTTTCTTAATTGGCACCGTTCATGCAGCTTCATCACAACTGTGCTGAAAGTCCCCAGCAAGGATACAGCCCCAGATTTGCCAAGAGATAAAAAACATTGTTTCCAAATAAAGTATTCCATGGATAGGTGTTTGATAGTTACAAATCATAACCTTCAGCTCCATCCTATCTCACAGAATTAATCACCTCCACTTCCCTGCCAGGCAGTGTGTAATAAGGCTGTTACTCAGGTACACTGTGGCTCTGTGCACACCCAGGTTTTAAAGTTTTCTGACCTTACCTCCTTGTTTTTTTCCAAGACTGTGCCTTCATTTAAACCAGCTGTACATATTTCTTCAATAATGGCATGGCTTTGATTTTTATTTCCCCGGGGAAAGCTCGGGCTTTACTCTGGGAATTCAGAGGTTAATAAAGATGTGTTTGATTTGGAAATGAGAAGGCAGAAGGGAAGTGCTGGTGAGCCAGGAGCCTGAGAGTGGGGGAAGCAGCAAACTTGATTCTGAACATGGTGAGGATGTCACCTGCGAGGCACCTGAGATGCTGCACGCTGTGTTTAATGACATGCAGGGAGAGGAGATGAACCAGGTTGGGTTTTTTTTTTTTTCCCTAAACTATGATACTTTAATGAAAAACAACTTCTGTCCTTCTGTAAGAGCTATTCCTATTCTTGAACTGTGAAGGAGGAGGAGGCAGCAGGAAAATGCCATATGAAATTGTTGAGCTAAATTCAGAGACGGCGCATTCTGGCCAACAAGGAAGATGTAACCATATCTCACAGCATTCTGTTAATGAGGATTCATTTTTAGCCCAGCTCGTCTGTAATGAAAACCCCTAACATTTAATTCCCATAACACCAGAATTAAGGCTGTCTTTAACATCAGTGTTCTCTACATAGTTGATTTTGGCTGTGGGTTTTATCTTTGTGCTCAAACAGCAATGTAGGAGCCTCCTCCCAACATAATAAGTGGATAACGCTGACTCATAACTCTCACTGTGATTCCAGACCAAAAATGTGCAGCTCCCATTGTTGGGAATACTGTCACTAAAAAACTATCTCTGCTTTAGTTAAATATTTGCAAAAAGAGAGAATTTGTTACACACTGAGACTTCTGTGTTTGCAGGAAAGCAGTGGTAAAAGGAATATAGGTGGATACACTTGTTTTGTATACATAAAAATTGGAAAAATTCTATTTTCCCTTGAATTTACTTTCAATTCTATTAGTGTGTCATGTTGCCATGGCCATTTGGGCATGCATTTTTTGTTTTCTAGCACCAAAATATCACTGAAAATTTGGATTTTAAGCATTACAGTTGTCATTTTGCCATTAGAGCTAAAGAAATCCACCACCAAACAAGAATATGAAGGACAAATCTCATGTCCCTGTGACACTCGAGCATACTTTAAATCACCACTTTCACTCACCTGCAGAGCTGTTTTGCATCAGCGTAAAAACTGCCCAAATTATCACAAACAACAGTGGCAGAGGCTGATGTGCACTTTGCTGTGAAAGAGTGGAAGGTGAAAAACACTGAATTATTTGCTGTGTCTTCATTTCACTCCCTGCCAAATGAAGACACTTCCAAAGGAGGCTGGTGGGGGTTTCTTCCTGAATGTCTGGAAGAGCTCAGAGGAGGTGGAAAATGCAAAGGAATCATAAAGTATCCTTACAGCAAGGCTTCCTGGAAAAATTAGGAATCTTAATGTTAATTAGAGCTGTGTGAATAATTCATAATGGATCACTCATTAAAAGAATGTTGCTCCTTCTTTCCGTTTGCAAGTTGTCCACCAGCAGATTTCTCTGGATTGCGTTTATTATTCGAACCTATTTGCTAAATCATTTCAGGAGAGTGTTTGCTCTGTGCCTCATTCAGGAGGAGCTAGCTGGGCACATTGAATGGCCAGAATTCACCATGATCACCTCAGTTTTCATCGATCACCTGGAGGGTTTCTGCTCCTGACTGGATGTGCCAACATTTGGAGGACGGGCTCCAGCACGAGCACTCATACACTGTATTACAGCTCCTTGTGCTCCCCCATCTGCATGGCACATCCACCCACTGTCTCTCTGTTCAGGACTTACCTTTGCATAGAATTATTCAGAAATGTTTAAATCAGAATAATTATTCCTGAATAGCTCTCTCTGTGAGCACTTATCCTGTAATAAGAGTGCTGTGTACCAGTTTAGTTTAATCTGCTTGAAAGTGAGCTAAACTAAACAGGAATAAGGCATGCCAAGTGCAAAAGAAAAGATGCCACAGAATTGAAATTCACAGCCCATCTCTTGCTTTTTAACACAAAATCCTTTTTCTGGGTCAAAGAGGCCCCTGAGCAGCGAAGGGCTGAGGCAGTGGTGGGAGCACTCTGTAAATACCCTGCTCAAAGCACCCACTGTTAGGGAGGAGATGCTCAAAGAGACTCTGAGTATGACCCCAAACAGCCGCTCTCTGCTTATCCAAATGATTTCCCATGTGTACACAAACCCTCGGGGGTGTGCAGCTCCCAGCACAGCAGCGCCCAGCCCCCGGGCACAGAGGGGTTAATGAGCCAGGGAGCCCCGTGGAGCAGGGCAGGATTAGGATCAGACACCAGATCCAACCCGGACACCTCCAACCCCCGCCTCCATCCTCTGGATAAAATTATTCCGGAGTGGAAGAAAAAGAAAGAAATAGAAAGACTATCAAAAGCTCGGCGGGTAAATATTCCTTCTGCACTACAAACCGTTGCTTACAGCTAGTATTTTTTGGGTAATGATCTGCTTTTAGATTTTCTCTGAGATGTATATTCCATCTCTTTGGCACTGTCTCAGCCTTATCTCTGCTCATTTTTTTTTTCTGCTTTCTTAAATCTCTTTCTTTACCTTTAAAACGCTCTTTCCCCAAGCAGTTACAGATGTATTATTGCTGGTTTTGCTCTTAACATGCAGCTGAGCAGCTCGGGAAGCAGAGGGAGGATGCTCGTGGCAAACTCCACATCCTGGATGCAGCTGAAGGAGCTGCTGCAGCTGAGCTGACCCTCCACCTTGAGCACCACCAAGTGCAGTGGTGCTGCACCTGCCCAAAGGGGAGGTGAAAATGGAGCAGAAGCTCGCAGCAGGACCCCACTTCGTAAAGGATACTAAAATAAATTAAAATAATAATAATAAATTAATAAATGAGGAAATTTATCCAAAAATGTCTTTAAAGTCAGAGGCAAAGATTTCATTTTCTCAGAGCCAGCAGGAAGGTTCCCTGTGCAATCACAGGTAAGATTTTGACAAGTACTCCAGGCAGTTACATTTCAGAACCCAAGTCTCACTTTCACAGGGATGCTGTGGGCACTTCTTGCCAAAGTTCAGCTGCTTAAGCTTCGTACCTCCCTTTACCTGGTGATCTCAGGTTCACTCCCAAAGGAGGGGGAGAGTCATTCTCAGCTGGGCACTTCAGCTAGGAGAGATTGTTTGTCCTCTGCTGAAACAACAAATCTGAATCAGGTTCCCTGGTGAGGCCAGCAGGAAAATGAGTTGTAGCAGTCTTGACTGGGTGAGAATCACAAGGATATGGGGGGTTGCAGGAGTTAAAATAGAAGATGTTCTTAGAGATAAATTACATTTGAACTAACAAATTTGAGAGGAAGAAATTGCCGAGATACTTGGGGCCACTGGCAAATGGAGAGTTTGCATCTCAGTGTGTGCCAGGGCAGAGGTGCTGAGTGACAAACAGGCCAGGCTGCTGTGACTGAGAGCTGGGCTCCCCCACTGCCAGCAGCCCCTTCCCAGCCCACCACTGGCATCCTCCTCTCTGGCCCCACACCATCCCCTGTCACCCCTCAGTCATTCCTCGGGCAGGTTTGGCAGGACTTCCCCCAAACCTTGGCTGCCTGGGTCCTTCTCACCTTCTTTGGATTAACAAGAGTTTGATTCAAAGTCCTTGGTGTGCCCCAGTGCCCTGATCCTTTGCCTCAGTTTCCCTGGGGAGGCAGTGCCAGGCTGAGCTCAGTGAGGGATCCCTGGCTCTGGATCTGGCTCCCTTTGTTCCCTCTGTTCCTTCAGGGTGCTGCTGCCATTCCCCTCGGAGCAGCAGGCACTGACACCACAGTGCAACCCTGGAGAAGCACCAGGGTGATGCCCTGTGGGGCTATCTTAAAGCAGAGGCCAGACAAAATTGAGAAAATAAAAAGCAGTTCTGTTTATTGAAGGGCCTTCAGGTACATTTCAGGCAGATGAAGCCCCCCAGGGCCTACACCCAAAATGGACCACGGGTCACAGGGTTTTCACACTTTTGTAATTTGGGCCATTTGCATATTGGGGGTTAATCTGCCAATTACAGCTTCAGATACTGTAAATAAAATAATGTGCCCCAAGTCTGCTCCCCCAATGTCGCTGTGAGAGACGCAAGGACACACAGGACACACTCTCTTGAGAAAGTGAGAGAACTATTTATTAAAACATCTGACTCTAAAATTTATAGAATTTTCACACAGACCAGGGATTGGAGAAGAAGGTTGACACCTTTCTTATTTCATTGGTCAAGACAACTGTCCATCAGCTGTTTTCCACACAAGAGAAAGGTATGAACAACAACTTTGTCTTATCAAATGGACTTTGATAAAGACACTTCCAAGTGTGAGAAAGAAGCTAGCTACAGTGAAAACAACCAGTTAGAAACTGCATTAGGAAAAGCCCTAAAAATCAGGGCAACACCCTGACTCACTTTTGTTAACATCTCTCAGTGAGGTGTCCTTGATTGCCAGGCCTGGAGAGGAATTGTTGTGTCTGACCAAAATGGGGAGGCAGTAGCTCCCACTGTGTGTGGAGTTTGGAGTGATGCACTAAAGAATTGCAGGGTTACAAATAGATGAAAAATGTAAAAGCTAAAATCCTAAGGCATCAAGGAAGGCTCAGCCCACCATCCAGGCAGAGGAAATATCCCATTTGGAGGCCCTGGATCAAAAGCCTCCTGGGAGAGACCTTTCAGGAGCAGGACCATGGCCCTCCCTTGCTCCCATCACCGAATTCCCAGCAGGGAGTTTGGAGGGAGAAGCTGTGCACTCACCTGCCAGCCCTCCCCAGCCCAGCCCATAAAGCACAGCAGCACCTCTGTCCCCGTGCTTCCCAGGAAGGGGATGTTCATATACCCCATCTTTATTATCCTATCTGAAAAGATATTTCGTTTTACCAGTTTTTACTACACAATCTCAATAACTCGAACTTGTTTAAAGGCTCACTGCTCCAGGAAAATGCATTACATCTTGGCTTTTAAATCTGCCAGCTCCCATTTATTGGTATTAATAATAGATTGGGAAAGCTGTTCTTTTTATTTTATTTTGGTCCTCTGAATAATTTTTTTTTTCCTCTGCAGCTCTAAAATCAAATATTTTAAAAAGAAATTGTCTTCAAGCAGCATTTCTGTATCCTAAAGGTTGTCCCACTCTGTGTGCTGCTAAGGAATCATTTGCAGTGTTTAGGAAAGAAGTGATGACAAAAATATAGCAAAACTGTTTAATAATCATTTATGAGCCCAAAGTGTCCAGGGAAAAAGTTTTTAATAATAAATACTTAAATCAGTTTTCATTTAAAGTTTAGGCATCTTTAATTTATAAATGCTATTTAAGCAGAGAAACATTGATGAGGGCTGGAGTAATTACTCGCATAAGTGGAAATACAAAACTTTGGTTTTTCTTCACAGTTTGTTCCCTGCTAACTCCACAGAGCTCTTCTTAAGCTGAGCTCACCCGGGGAATTGCTGCCTGCATGTTTATGTATTTATTGTAAAGCTACTCTTTTTTTTAAACTTTTTCTTTTTTGCCAAGCCAGCATTGGCTTTTTAATCTTTCACTCGCTTCAGCATTACTGAAGGAGGATATTAATGGCCAGGCCCTTCTCTCAGGAACAGTGTAAAACCAGGGTAAATGGGCTGAAGGCAGTGGAATTTCTCCATGTTTTGAGCATCCACACACAGCCTCTGGTGCTCAGGGGATGTGGGAACCTGGGATCACCTCGAGTTTACCTTCGCCTCTCTCCTGCTGTGCTAATAAAAACGGGAGAGGGGAAGTTTGGCCAATAATAATTCTTTTTCCTCTGCTGTCTGCTGTATAAATGCAATCCCTGCATTATTATATTGAAGCTGGGAACCTCTAAGCAATTACTTCCCAGCACATTAGCATCCATGTGCTAAATGCTAAAGGGTTTATTCAGTGCATTGCAGGATCAGGTTATTGCTGAGTCTGTCCATCATGCCCAGAAATTACTGCTATAAGTGCTTTAAGAGCATGGCCAGTACAATGGAGATATAACCCAGCTGAAGGACTGCAGTGCTCCTATTTAGAGAAGGGGGAAAAAAAGCTGTAAAAGTGTTCAGATGCACAAAATCTCATCATCAAAAGCTCATCGCTGGAGGGACCAAAAAAAAAAAAAATTAAAAAAAAAAAAGATACAAAAACAACTTTATGCTGAAATTGAGTGGAAATTGGAATAGTGAAGGAAATATGCTTTCTTTTTCAATTCCAGATGCTCATGCAGTCTTTTGCTTGGGATTAAGAGGTCACTTATTGCAGCCTTAAAGGATAAGGACTGGGCTAGATAGGAGAATCAGCAGCTGTTTATTCTGTAAATGTTTGAATATGAATCAGGTCTTCCTTTTCAGAGATTTGCTTATTACTTTTATTTACCAGGATAATATCAGAAGTCTAATTAATTCTCCCTACCTCTTTCAATCTTCAGTCTCTCAGTGCTTCAGCAAAGCTGGAACACTTTAGAGCTTTCTATCTATTGACTGAAATATCCTTGTTTATAAAGATGGCTATGTCTTCATCTTTTCAGCTGAAATTGCCTTAAAATGTACTAGTGCAGAGCACAGAGATAATGCTGGGGGAATAATAACTTCTTTTTTTTTTTCTCTTTGCATTTGGTTATCAACTAGTGGTTTATTTCTGTAATCATCTTTATCAGAGTCCTTGGTGCACAGTGGTTAATATTCAGGAAAGGTTATTATCTCTTTCAAAATTTAGAAATATCAGCCTCACTGAGACGTCCTGAGGTCTGGGGCTGTGAAGTGACTTCTCCAAAATGACATGGGGGAGGATTTTAAGTTTGAGACTCAACAGACCTAAATGTGTTGCTCAAAAATCAGTGCCTAGTCCTGAAGCACCTCTGCAGACTCATTCTGGGGACAGCTGCTACTCTCTGGAGGCATTTTTGGGGGCAAATACAGCCCTGAAAGGGCTAAAGATGGGTGTAGTAAGCCCCAGTCCACCACTCTGGGTTCTGCTGCAGGGATTTGCATCTGATTTGGGCTGAAATGGCTCTGCCATTGCCCTGCAGTGTCGAGTTCCAGCCCATTGCAGCCACCACCAGAGCCAAGGTGGCACAGGGCAGTGTCCTGGGGCAAATGGGACACCCAGCACTGCAGCAGGCACGGGTGGCTCCTGTGCCAGCCTGGGATGGTGCTGGGGGTGCTGTGCACCTCTGCAGGAGCAGAATGATGCCTTAGGATTTTAGCTTTTATATTTTTTTATATATTTTTAATGTTGTAATTCTTTAGCGCATCACTCCAAACTCCACACACAGTGGGAGCTGCTGTTTCCTCATTTTGGTCAGACACAACAATTCCTCTCCAGGTCTGGCAATCAAGGACACCTCACTGAGAAATGTTAAAAAAAGTGAGTTGGGGGAGCAAACTTGGGGTAAATTACTTCATTATCTGAAGCTGTAATTGGAAGATTAACCCCCAATATGCAAATGGAACAAATTTATAAAAGTGTAAAAAAAAGTGTAAAAACCCATGACTCAGGGTCTCCATTTTGGGTGTAGGCTCTGGGATTCTTCATCTGCCAGAAACATACCTGAAGGCCATTCAGTAAATAGAACTGCTTTTTATTCTCTTAATTTTGTCTGGCCTCTGTTTTTGGGTGTGGTTGGTGTTTCCCTGGGTCAGGAGCTGGGTGCCTCTGTCACCTTGAGCTGAGGTGCAGGTCCCTGCTCTGCCCCTGCCTGCTCTGACTGTGAGCTCCTTTCTTGGGGTGTCTCNCCCCCAATATGCAAATGGAACAAATTTATAAAAGTGTAAAAAAAAGTGTAAAAACCCATGACTCAGGGTCTCCATTTTGGGTGTAGGCTCTGGGATTCTTCATCTGCCAGAAACATACCTGAAGGCCATTCAGTAAATAGAACTGCTTTTTATTCTCTTGATTTTGTCTGGCCTCTGTTTTTGGGTGTGGTTGGTGTTTCCCTGGGTCAGGAGCTGGGTGCCTCTGTCACCTTGAGCTGAGGTGCAGGTCCCTGCTCTGCCCCTGCCTGCTCTGACTGTGAGCTCCTTTCTTGGGGTGTCTCTTGCTGCACTCACATCCCACAAGAACAGCCCTTATCCTGGTGAGGGGCCCAGTGTGCTGCTCTGCTGCCCTGTAACAGGAATATCCTTGGAAATGTTCCTCCTCTCGTCCAGCCCAAGGACAAATGAGCTCTCCCTCTGTGCTAATTCAACAAGGATTTTGTTTATTCTTGATTATTTCTGTGGGTGACACTTGTTTTACTGGATTTGCTGTTTGCTCACAGCACTCTCTGTTTTTGCAGTGGACCTAAATGTTTCCAGGTTTTTAAAAGTTTTTAGTTGATTCCTATTGACTCCTTTTAGATTTTAAGAAAAATTTCCTCCTTCTTCTTGTGACTCTGGTGCTCCCAAAATAGTTGTTCAGTAAAAATAGCTCTTAATAACCCTGTGGCCCAAAGAGGGGGCCCAGCCATTTCCTAAACACAGCACGAGGTGTTCTCTCTTGATTACGCATTCGTTATTGATAATTATTAATTACATGCCGGTTATTACACCACTCTCTTGTTCTATTGGCATGCTGTGCATTTCAGAGAGGCAAAAGCCATTCCAAGAGGAATGGGTGATATCTGCTGAGCACAATAATTAATAACTTTATGATAATGATGTACATCTACTTAGCACTGAGCTCTGGGACACACCAGGAACACCTCCCCAAGCTGGTTCTCACCTTGCTGTGTACGTGAGCCACTTTGCCACTAAGGCTGGGACACTTCTACAGCCAAAAGAGGGAAGTGATAATTAGTTACCATTAATTAGAGGATGTTGCCCAGGCTCGGGCCTCTTAGATTTTTGCAGTATAGTGCTACACTTGGATTTTTGAGGGACTCCAAAGACATCCCTGGGCATGCACAGCTACCTGGGCTTCTTTGAGCAGCCTTGCTGTGCAAGAAATGCAAAGTAGGAAAATCATGTCCCTTGCCTGACACCTGAAATTGGATAATAACTCGAAATTCACTTTGAAAAGCTTGATCCTCCTTCTTCCACATCTCTTGGAACACTCCAGTGGTGGAAGCAACACAGAAACACAGCCTTGGCCATGGGCTTTTCCCCCTCTCCATCCCTCCAGAGCACCAGGGCCAAGGGAAAGATCCAAACCTGCCACTGACAGTATTCTCTTAATGCAGGGAGTCCCTTGGGATTTACACCAACACCCAAACTCTGCTCCCAACACTGCCAAGCTGTTATGTGTGGATTTCCAGCCTGGGTGTGATTTGAATGTGCAGTAAGTAGCCTCTTGCTGGCAAATATGAGATGCTGATAAGCTTCTGAAATCTATATTCCAGCCTTGAGATAACAAGACAACAAATTTTTTACATCCTAGGGAAAGAAAAAATGTGACAGGCTGTTAGGGGAAGAGATCAAGATATGTGCAAACACAAATCCCTGTCTCTCCATTCCTGACTCAGCCATTCCCTGGATGACACAATCGGGGTGAGGGGAGTGTCCTATTTCCCAGAGAGGGGACAGAAGGCTGGAAACACCAAGGCTGGAATTGATTTTCCTCTGCTGGAGCAATTGCACTCCCAAAGTGGCAAAAAAGTAAATAAAAACAAATGAGTCATAAACACCCCATTTGAATCTTTAAATGAATATCGGATTTTAATTATAGAGGTTTAATTTTTAGAACGGAAAAGCTACTTTTGCACAATTACTGCGTGGAACTTTTAATTAACTTTCAAGAACTTTCTCTTACTTAAAAAAAATCTAATTAATAATACTTAGGGAACTATTAGCATAAAATAAGTCATGGAGGGGGTAGAGAACTATAAAGCATATATTGTACAAAATCACTTGGAAGAAAGATTTGTTATTTCTAAAAACAAAGGCGAAGTTTCCAGCTTTCCTAGTTCTGGCCTCTAAAAAGCCTTTTTTGCTGAATGAAAGCTTGAGAAAGACATGGAAATCACAGGATTTAGAACAGAAAATGCTGTTATGTTAATCAGCAGAGACCTGGAAGATTGGGAGAGGGGATCTCTTTCACTCAGCAGAGGTTCCTTGATTTTGGGGAAGTGTGACCCTGGGAGGTGGGATGGTTCTAGGGAGATAGGGAGGGAAGGGGTGAGGAATGGGTCTGGAGCCCTCTGGACTGCTCCCCAAGGAGCCTGAACCCAGCTGTGAAGAGAGGAGAGCTGAGCCCCACTGCTGGCCAGGAAAAGAGAGAGAGGCTGGGAGCATTTTTTGCCACCCACCATAAGCCTGGAGGGCAGGGATGGAAGGGAGCTGCCAAATCAGTACAAAAAACCTTCCTGAGGCACCCCACAGCCCTCCTGAAGGAAAGGGGCTGGGTATGCAAAATATACAAGCAAGAGCAGGCTCGGAGCAGGAGGGGGGACGGTGCTGTGACCTTCTGGTGCAGAAGGATATTACTGCAGAAGCCAAGAGGGAAATTAAGTCAGGGTACAAGGACACGGGGAGGGCAGCCTGTGGTAGAACTTGTTGCTTCAGTAATGGAACAACAGCGAATGAGAGTCACTTCACAATAATATTTTGCCCAGGTCTTGTTCCAGCTGAGTTTTAAATTAACCAGTGGATACAGCTGTCAGCATTTCCTTTATGAGATTGCTGCTACACTAGAAATCCTCCACAGTTGAAGCAGCATGTTTGGAAATCTCTGTGTTTGAGTGTATCAAGGAGGCTGAGCCTGATCATCTCGTGCTCTGCCAACATTTTTTTGACTCAGCTAAATGTACACTGAATTAAACAGAGACCTAAACATCCTGGACACAGTGTCCTCTACAGCCAGCCCAGCCAAGAGAGCTTCCACCTCAATATTCCTTCAGGGCAGGAAGGAAGGACGCAAACCTGAAGATTTGAATCATTCTTTTGCCTGGGGGGGGCGGAGGAATTGAGATTTGCAGCCCCTTCTCCTAATGAGCTCTCTGGCCAGTGCAGCTGAAAAGCAAATCAATGAGCAGGAACAAAGTATCTGGAACAAAACATAAAACTTTGGATTGGGGACCTGCCTGAAGACCCCAAGGGCAGAAACATCCTGCTCTTTGCACTGTGCTTTTGCAGCAAAGCCACGGGCTGTGCCCAGGCTGCTCCCAGCCAGCCTCTGAGAGCAGAGGTCAGGATAAACCTTCCCCCTTCCTCCTCCTCTGTGCCTGGGCAGCAGGCAGACAGCCCCAGGGCAGATCAGCCTGACAGAGCCTGTCTCAGGGTACCCTGGTCCCTGCCACCTGCCTGGGCATGACTGGGGTTTTCTGCAGCAGAACTGGCCCAGCTGGCTGAACTGGGGCACATAAGTCCCTGTTTGGAACAGGTCGTGTTTGGGACCCTGTAGCCTTTGACCAAGGGTTCTCTTCTTTGTGATGCCTGCTCGGTGTTGTCACCCTCCCTCCTGTGACATGGCCCACATGCTCCCACCATTCCAAAACTCCCAAACTTCTGTGGTGGTTCCCAGCACTCAGATTTCTCTTCTATGTTTTTCTCTGCTCTCCTGTTTTAGGCAGGACTGCCTGTGATGTCAGGTCGTGTAGGGCTGTAGGATTAGGATTTTGGCTGGAGATCTGCAGTGTGCCCGGATTTCTGTGCTCATGTCAGAGAAGCAGCACATTCCCCACAGAGCCAGGCACGCAGCAAGGTCTGAGGGCTCACCCACAGCCCCAGCAGCCTGTCTGAAATAACTTTAAACCACTTGGCCCGGGTTTAGTTGGCTGCTTTTTGGGGTTTCTTCATTCACCTTCTCCCACAGGGGATGATCTGGAGCTCACTCAGGTGAATCTGCAGTTTGGAGGGGTGAGGGGATGTGGGATGATCTACACTAGAAAAGGGGATGAAGATCACAGAGGCAAAGAGAGGAAAGCAGCAACTTGAGTAAGTTCACACTTAAATCCTACAAAAAATGTGATCCAGAGCCCCTGAGTGCACAGGACACATGGTGCACTGCATTTATCTCACTCCTCCGACAGGCTGGGAACTCAAAGATGTATTTTTCTCTGGAGCTATGAAAACATGTCACAAAATCTTCTACTTTTTCGTTCCAAGTAATTTTATTCTTACAAGAAAAAAAAAAAAAAATCACCCCGAGCTCCTGAAAAACAACTGCCACAATAACAAGAAAGGGAAAAAAACCCACCAACACCCAAACGAGTTGCAGTTCTCACATCCCTGCTAGGATGTTCCAAATATAACCACGAAACACGGTTCTTAAGCCTGTATTTATTACTACACAAATTTAGTTTAAAAACAGCTCTACAGGGGTTTGTGTTCAGCTGCACTCGAGCAGAGAGGAAAGGACAGTTGTGCCAGCAGAACTGTAGGGCTGCACTGACCTCCAGTGGAACTGGGAGAAATACTCCGGTGGCAGAGGCTTTTTCACAGCCCTCTGAAGCCAAAACTTGCCTTGTTTCGAGCTTTATAGAGGCACCAAATTCATATAAGGATCAGGGAATTTATTACAGATTACTGTATACTTAGGATTAATACATTGAAATACTGTAAGGGGATTTGTTTGGAATAACGTTTCCAGTCTAAGTCTAACCTCATCAAATTTAAACTTAAATATGCAGGTATTAAATAGAGCTTTCCAAAATCAATCAGCCTGAGGGGTTTTTTAATTGATTGAGGAGGAATTTTCACTCCCCTTTTCCATTGCAGGAAATTGTTAAAGACGGTTCATTTCAGTTTTCCCATCCGAAAACCCTTTTCCTTTTGATTTGGTCACCTAATCAGGGAACTCTAATGACAGCCACTCTGTGACATTTCCTCTCAGCACTCAGGAGGAGCTTCCCAAGGTCAGACAAAGGTGATGAAACAACAGAGTGGCACTTCTCAATCTGCGTGGGGATGATTGATCGCCCCATCAGATATTAGAGAGACACGGTGCCCTTTCATGTCCTGATCAAAGCAGAGCATCCTGTGCCTGGGGTATTCTCCAGAGTGCCTCCGTTGAACAATTCCAAGGTCAGCTGAAGGAAAATGTGGCATCTTTTCCTCTGGCAATCTCCAGCCCTGGTGGCTCCACGTGGGCTGATTTAGGAGCTGCACGTCCTCGGAATGAAGAGGCTGACACTGACACTGAGGCTCACGCTGAAACAACTCCTCGGTGCTAAAAGACAACCTTTGCTGAGAACAGTCCCTTCCCCTGAAACAGCTAGAGGGCCCTTCCAAGTTGTTCACGAATTTTCTCTGAAGAGCAATTAGAGAACTGTTGTTCAAAGTGTGCTCAACAAGGAGGCGATGAAGACCTCAAAGGGAAGAGGCAGAGCCTCTTGGCTTGATAAAGGCACTCCAGAAACAAGCAGGGGGGAGTCAGGCAGGCAAGGGGAACTGAAAGGAGCAGGAAAACAAGAGAAATTGAGACAGTGCTCTGGGGTTGGAGTTTTTTTTGGGTGGGTATTTTTGGGGGAAGGAGTTATTTTGTTTTTGAAGGCAAAATTAAAATATTTCCATCTAGAATAGTCAAACGCAGTGAAAGAAAAATGTTTTGGTTTTGCATTATTTAACTTTCCTTAACCAGTTCCCAAGCACTTCATTCTGACCACCCTTCAAATACAGGCTAAATTTTAAATTCAAAAGGCAGCTGGACAAGTAGAAGGGTTTGATTTCCTAAGGAGCCTCCCAGGTCCTTCATGGTATTTGCTGTGCACCCACCTTCATCCCCTGTGTGTGACAAGAAGCAGCAGGCCCAGGAGGCAGAAAGGTGTCACTCACCACCTTACACCCCACCACATCAGCAAGGCTCTGTTTGGACTCAGAATCCCACACTAAGCACTGGCTCCCCCTGAACAGACGCATTTTTTAAAATCCCACTCATTTTGCTCGTGCTGCTTGAGCCACAGCTGCTCTGAAGCAAAAACTTTGTGCTCCATGTGACAGTGGGATCCTTCTCCGTGACTTGGGCTCTTGACTCCTGCTCTGCCACTGACACACTGATCCTTGGGATGTTCACAGACATGATCACACAAGGAAAACCCAGTATTCCCTTGCTGGAGGGGCAGGAGCAGAGGTGTTTGCTTGGTTTATCTTACAGAAGTGTATTTTGTCATATTTTACAGCAAAAGGAGCAGATGCAAACCTGCCTCTGGAAAACTGGTGGCACAGAAAATTCCAGCCCAAGCTTTGGTAAAATTATAATCAACTGCCAGCACTGTTTTTCTAATGAGAGGTGTCAGGTGATTTCAATAAGTATAAATGCTATTCCTCTGTATAATTGACTGTGAATATGAATTAAGATATATGCCAAACTATTTAAATGCCTAGTGACTTTGGTTTTATGAAATACTCTGATCCGCCTCTAGCAGAGTCTTCAAGGGATGTTTTTATCCCCCTCACAAGCAATAAAGAATTTCAGATGAGATTTCTTGATATTAGTGCTATCACAGAGCAAGAGAGTAACACCCAGCAGGTAGAGGGACACTGTGCATGTAACACCCTGTGTCCTCACCGGGGGTTTTTGTTCAGCAGGCAGGATTTGTTGTTATAGAATGAGTCCTGCTGCCACTTTTCACAGAAATCCTCTCCACACGGCCAGAGCAGCCTGAAACACCTTCTCCCCCTCTGGATGTAAAACCAGCTGCACTGGGAAGGCCCCATGGCTCTGTGAAGTCCCATTAAATCCTGTAAGAGGGAGATGCTCCTCAGTGTCTTTGGAAGGTTCCAAGTTTTAATGCCTGTGGTGTGTTACTTCCTTGGGAATGCATGAAAAATATCAGTTAGTGAAGCAAGAGAATAGGACCTTGAAAAAATAAAGACAAAAAGGAAAAAAAAAGGCAAAGAAAAGGAACGAATTTACTTTCTAATGATGGTTCTGTGAAGCTCTGGGGATCCAGGTGCTGCCTCTCCCACCTGGGGCACATGGACACACCAGGGACACTGCTCTCAGGTCGTGTTCAATTAAAGGCATCACCCAAATTCCACTCACTTCTCAGTAGGGAAAGCATTCCTGCTTTTAATCCATTCTAGCTTCTCCTGGCACTCCTTTTGCAATGCAGCTAGTGCAGTGGGTTTATATAATCTATCATATCTTAATTAAAAGGTCGGCAGCTTTCCCTTGGACTTTGTTCATTTTGGTTTAGTAGCACCAAACTAAAGCGATTGGACATTATTGGAAAAACATGTCTTGATGGCACTGAACCAAGACTCCTGACAAATAAGTTGGCAGAGAACTTCACAAGTGTGACCATTCATCATGCTCTGCAATAGTTATTTGTTTCAAAATGTCAGAATTTTCCACAGATCAGAAGTCCCCTTTCCTTTCTGTCTCTATTGCAAAGTCCCTCAGCTGAGCCCCCCCTACACTGAGCCCTGTAGGAATGCACAGATCAGCAAGACAAGTCAAGTGCTACTGAAAGCATAAACAAAATAATGGAAATTATCCTTAGAAAGCAGAAAAATATGGATGTAATGTTATAAAATGGTTTGCTGAGCGTTGGACAATGAGGTGAGCCCTCCAGCCCAAGTATAAAACATCTCAATTATACAAACCCCAGACTCATTATTCCCACTTTGATGCTGTACTGTACTCAAGTACAGTGCTGGGATTCCTCCTACTACATTACTCCTTAGTTTGTTATGGAAAACTGGATTTGGGCTAGAGATTTGGCCCATCAATTAGTAATTGTGCAAATGTCAGAGAAGAGTAGATTAGAAAAATATTTTCTCCCTTGAAACAGTCGCATTAATTTTTTTTATTATTCAAATATTTCTTCATCTCATTTACTACTTTAAAACCCCAATTGTGTATTTCCAACTTATCAACGCCACATCAGGGAGTAGAAATGTTCTCCACCAGTTCATGGTCCTCAAACCCAAGGGTGGGCTTTTTTGGAGGAGTCTGTTGTTGAGGTTTCTGTGTCCATGTGGAGCTGGGGGATGCTGTCCCTGCAGTCGGGTGGCATGGTCAGACTGCACTGCCAGGACACTCCTTTGCCACCCTGCTGAGCAGTTCTGGGAACTGGCAGAAGTGTCCAGAGCTGCAATGACCTTTAGGCAAACAGCAAAGACTGTTTATAGGCCACAAATTTCACTTGCAGTCACATCAGAAGTCGAATTTTAAGGGTTAGATCACCCTGTCAGAGAGCTGAAACAATATCCTGCCACGTATTCCCCATCAGGAGCAATCAGCACAGCTCTGAATTTTGTGGCTGTTTATAACAAACTGCCCATACACAAGCTGCACACCCAGGCAGGAACTTGAGATAACAAATGAATTGGAGCAAATCTCAGCAACAACTCCTGGACAACTTGTGGATGGGGAGGAAACTAAATTAATCAGATAAATTATTTGCTCAGCTCGGGTAAAAAATGTCAAACACTTCAAAACTGAGCTTTTGGCAGCAGGATTGCTGTTCCCGGATCTATTTAAGATTTCTGCCTGTTGCATTTGCCAACAGGGCTGAGAAGTGAGTGTATTTCAGGGGGGGTGATGTGCCATGCTGGACACGAAGGCAGAGCCCCTGACTACTGCAGCCAGGGAAAAGGAACCCTGGGAAGCAAAAAACCCTGGGAAGCTGCTCCCTGGGCTGAGGGAAAACACTTCCCAGCAGCTCAGAGCTAAGCCTGAGCACAATATTTCTGTCTGAAATAATTTTTCTCTAAAAGGCTTTGACTGCTGATTTTCTAAGGGGTGTTTCAATGAGGTTTATCTGCTCTATGGAAATATTAACTCTGTATTTGGCAATTCTGCACAAAATTAATTTTTCTCGCTGGAAGTTGGAGTATCTTTATTCAGGAAGATTGTGGCAGTGCTGAGGAGAGGGATAGCCCAGCTGGCTTCTGTTCCCTGTCCTGTGGCCACAGGGCTCCCCAGACAAGCCTTGGCTCCCACAGTGCCAGACCCTGGGTGTGCTCCCATCCCTGCCACAGCCCCGAGGGGCCCTGCAGGACTGGATGTCCTTTCAGGAAGTTTTTCTGTTGGTGATTTCTGTTTTCCTTCAGAGCCAAACCACTCTTGCTATAAACCAAGACAACAACGTTTTCACCTGGAATAATTGCGGCTTTCAGCCAAAATAAAACCCAAAAACTCAAAATCACAAAAATCCACACCAAGAAAAAACCCTCCAGAAAACCTTACTGTATTGACATGCATGCTATTTTTTTTAAATAAAGCTTTACAAAATGAGAAACAATATTTATTAGAGTTATATAGTCACACACCTTGTTCTATTTCAAACCTAATCTCCAGGTGTAAAATTTTTTCTTCTTGCAGAGGATCAGAGTAACGTTCCTGCAGCAGTCAAATCCCGTCCTCCCTCGTGCCCAGGGTGAGCAAAGGACAGGATTCTTTATCCAGGGGCTTTCAATCAAAAATGTCAAAGAAATATACCAAAAATGGTAAGTTTGGCAGGACCTTGGTGTGTCTCACCAGCTTGTGTCACTGGAAGTTTCATCTTTCAGCTGAGGCTTGGTAACATTCAGTTCAGAACACCAGTTTGAAGGAGACATATGAGCCTAATAAGGCTTTTATCCCTGAAGTAAAAGCAGCATTTGCTGATAATTTCTCCCAAGCCAACAGCTGTGCAGGTGAGTGAGGAAACCTTGTCTTACCTTAGGAAACCAGGCACCACAAGGTTCCAAAACAACCTGGACCTTTTCTTAGAAATCCTTAGCCCCGTGTGTCAGGGACAGGTAGGAGCTGCAGCGAGCGCTTTGCTGGATGAGAACTGGACCCCAGCCACAAGGCAGGATCACAGACTGCAGCTGGAAGGGGCTGGATGGATCCCTGCTCTGGATGGATCCACACCCACAGGTGAGGACACCTGGTTAGCACTGCCAGCTCTGCACATCCCACAGCCCCCGAGTGCTGGGAGCAGTTTCTTTCCCGAGTTGGAGTGCGGGGTGTTCAGTGTTTATTGTGCTCCTAACAAAGTCTGTTATCAGTGGCTGTGGAGTTTGTTGCTATCTTAGACTAATCACAGTAATGAAGGCATTGAGCAGAGCCCTTCTCAGGTGGCATTTACCATTGTTTGCTGCAGATAACATAAAGCTTTCTGATTACAGTCGGCTTTTATCACTTCAGAGCAAATCTACTCCACTGAAATGTGCTAATAAAACCCACGGAAGCAACAAACTGGAAAGAAGTGTTACAGCAATAAGGGAACACGAGGGAAAATGTTCAGCTTTTGCCACTGTTATCATTTTCAATTTATTAAAATCTAACCATTTTTGTAATATGGTGCTATTGCTGGGGGTTAATTTAATCTTCTCTAATACCAGGCTCCAGTCAGTTTTCAGTGTCAATTTAGATGTAATGCATATTTCTGCATTGTAATCAGAGAAACCCCCTCCGTGGCCCCATGACCATATGGTTTCAGCAATCCAAGAGCAAATGTCCAGCACTTTACACATTCATTTATGAGATTAGCTCCAGCCTTTAAACACACAAATCCCAGACAGGATCTTGGGCGCTGTGGCTCTGAGGACAGAGTGGCTTCCACAGGGAAGCACTGAGAGCCATCCTCCCGTGTTCACCTTGGAAAACCACCCCCAAATCTGCTGGGCCCCAGAGTCAGGGTAGAGAACTGCTGAGTTAAATCCTGAGGTCTTCATTGAGTCTTTGCTGAAGACAGGAACTGGTTTGCATGTGTAAGGGTAATGTAAAACCCAGCAAAGATTTTGTGTTGCCACTGGAGTGGCTAAAGACAGCAGTCAAAACAGCAACATACATAGAGAGGGGAAAGCTGAATCCAAATATTTGGGCCAAGGCACGAGATGGACAAGCTATGTCCTCCACATCTGCACACAGGATATGTGGAAACTTTTTATCTATAATCACCTAAAATAAATAGTACCAAATTTTGTGTCTGCTTTGCATGAGAGACACTGACCTGGCCAAGATTTCAATGCTTGTCTTTGCCTTCAAGTTTTTTTCTTGTAAATGAAGGACATCAAATCTCTCCCATACCCCACCTCCCTGACTGATATCTGGCTCCCTTCTGCCCTGCTCTCCTATAATGTGGTGTTGTTTTCTTCTGAAGCATTCAGCTCCTGCTGCTTCCCTTTTGATGTGCTCCTATGCAGTTAAAGCATTCATCTAACAGCAGGAGCAGCAGTGGAAGAGCAAGTTACCTGAACACCCTTCCCTTCTTTGGAGCCTTGTAGTTTCTGGATTGCACTGGACATTGTTCAACCTCTGTGCTCACAGAGTGCACCTTCTTGGACCCATTACCATCTACCTGTCCATCTTGGGGCACATTTCCTGATCCTCCTGGCTGTTCTCCCAGCCCTCTCTTTGTTCCCTTCATGGGCACGAAGGGAGAAGAAATGGGGCTTAAAGAGGAGACACCTCTGCTATGCTCAGCCTGACATAACTGGCTCCCTCTGTCCTAACAGCGCAGATGGAGACAGTGAATGTTGAAAAGATCAGTGATTTAGTAAGGTCACTCAAAAGCGAAGGGGCAGAGATTGAATTTGAGCCTAAGACACTCACGTTCCTCTCCTCTCCCTCTGGTCTCTAATGAGAGCCCCAAGTGAGGAGCCAGGGATGTCAGAGGCACAAAATGGAAAGGCAGTGTGTCTGCAGTGTTCTGTCAAAACCCTTGCACAGAGATCACTCACAGTTCAGGCACCTCTAAGGGAGGCCATGCAAGATCTAGCAGGCAATTAATGAGATTTCCAAGGCACTGGGTAAATTAGGTGCCAGCAGAGAGACTTCCAGCTTCCTACAGGGCTTGGGGTGAGTGAGAGGGGTGGTTGCAGAACTGCAACACGGCAGGGAGGGACAAAAGGTGCCACTCCCTCCCTCACCCCACAGCCCCCGGCAGGATCATCTCCACACGCGCTGTGCAACCCCAGGGAAGGCTGCAGGATGCTGTTTGTGTGGCTGGTGGGGTAACAAGTGGTACTGTGCAGGGCTGGACTGAGTTACAGCGAATAAAGAGAGGAAAACACGGGTCATCTCTGAATGTCAGTGACTGGGGCTGGGAAGGAGCAGGAAATGGCAGAGCCAGCGCTCTCCCTGCCAGGCTGTGTGTCTTGTTCAGGGCAGGCTAAAAGCCACTGCTTCCTGCTGAACCAAGATTTCCTCTTGAACTCGCTCCAGTTTCTCTCCTGCATCTGCCTCAAGGCGCCAGGGAGATCTCAGGGTCATTCCTAACAGAACATCTTCATCCTCCCTGGCACGAGTGCTCAGGGCTGCAGGTGAGACTGGGAGGGGTGGGCAGGGCAGCCCAGGGGGCTGGAAATGATCGAGGAGCCCCACAGAAGGAACCTGGTACAGAGAGCTGCGGGCAGAAAGCCAGAGATGGAGTTGATAAACTCAGTCCTGTGCTCCGGAGTCCAGGTGGGCACAGAGGGCACAAGAGGCACGGCATGTGTGTCCCCTCCCTTGAATTCCCCAGCCCAGGAGCTGCCTTGTGAGCAGCTAATGAGATTAATGCAAATGGGTACAGTGAGTTCTACAACGTATAGATGCCCTTCACACAATGACGGACACCTTCTGCTACCGTTTATTTTTCTAGCAATCATCAGTAGCACTAATAATAATTAAATCTCAGAGGCTGTAATGAATAATACATAGCAGCATTCTGGTAGCAAAACAAAAAACACCTTTAAAGATTTTCTCCTAAGCTAACTTCAGTGCTTGTTTCTTGCAGTGATTTATTTTTTTGTGATGTATTAAGCACCTTTAAAGTCTGCAGTATTGAAACATAGGCAGTACTGAGTCACAAGATAAACCCTAGAAACAAAGAAAGGCAGGTGCCACTAAGCTGAGCATTTTTATTTGTGTGTAACTGGCAGAGATGAGCAGAAGCTGGAGCAAAGGACAGGAATGTGAGGGGCTGAGGGGACACTGAGCGTAGCAGGGATTGGATCCTGCTTTGTGACCTTGGGCACTTCGATTAGGGAAGAAATCCATCTCTTCCCAAAATCAGGCATTGAGCTGGGGCTAATCAGTGAGGCTTTCCAAGCCAAGGAGAGACTGGAGAGATCTGTGCCTTCCAGGAGGGGTTCAGTGGCTTTTGGTGGCCACAGTGATTTGGGCAGGTGTTACCTGTGCAGGTATCTCAAGGCATCAGGCAGGTGCCAGCCACAAGTCAAAGTCATTTTCCAAGAGAGCATCACCTGTTTATAAAAGAGCAATTCCATGTTCCCCCCAACCACTGCGTTTGCAGAGCTGCAGGAGAAAAATGGCCATGTCAAATGTCTCTACTTATCCCAGGATGTAACAACCTGGTCACTCAGAGAGGCCTCCAAAGGATCATCCCTTACAAAATGGGCTTGTAACACTGTGGTTACTCAGGGAGTGTCTGAAGAGGCAGAGATGGTTCAAAAGAGCCCTGACAGCTCTGACACGACTTCACTGTCTGTGCAAACCCCAGATCCAAGTTCTCTTCTGGACTAACACAGCCAGGACGCCTTGTGGAAGGTTGACCAAAAGAAAACCTCAATGTGAACCTGGCCTGGAGAGCAGGGAAGAGGCTGATTTTCCTCTCTGATACCAGATCAGACAGCAGAATCGCCTGTAGAGGAGCAACTGGTTTAATCAGTTTAATCAGATATCACAGGGATAAGCACAAGATAAACAGCCCCACACCACAGCCACGAGCACGGCATGAATAACACAATACCCCAGCAATGAGCTCAACAGCTCCAACCCAACACCACAGCACAGAGCTCAGTGTGAATAATCCAATACCATGGTGATTATCTTAGCATGAGCACTGTGATACCACAGCAATTAGCCCGGCGTAAATAACCCCAAATCCTGGCAATCAGCATGGCATGGGAAATTGTATCCTGTACCAACAGCCACTGCTGCACAGGCAGAAGGAAGGCAAGGGGAAGGACACTGGTAGGAATTTATTGCTGCACAGATTTGTGCAGCACCACCTGCTTTGGAGCACTTCCAGTGTGGCTCTGCGTAGGCAGCAGAGTGAACACCTGCAGGCCCCCCAAAATCAGGGTGATGGGCTGGGCACAGTGTCCTGGAGGGAGCAAAAACCGCTGGAGGAAATGAGGTGGGTTTGGAGGATTTTTGAGCAGGTAGGATGAACCCAGGCCTGCAGTATTCTCCAAAATACTCACTGCTTCTCTGATCCTGCTCCCAGCAAGGTCAGGGCAGTGACAGGACCAGGGTGGATGGCTTCAGACTGAGAGTGGGTTGAGATTAGGTATTTGGAAATCATTTTTCCCTGGCACAGGTTGCCCGGAGAGCTGATCCATCCCTGGCAGTCCCCAAGGCCAGGCTGGACAGGGCTTGGAGCAACCTGGGACAGGGGAAGGTGTCCCTGCCCATGGCAGGGGGTGGGATGAAGAGGATCTTTAAGATCCCTTCCAACCCAAACAATCCTAGGGTTCCATGAAGAGCAGCTCCCAGAGGCCCCAGGGCCTGGGGGGTAGAATCCAGGGATCCCTTCTGCCAAATCCTCCTGCAGAGATGGATCTGGCACTGTCACCACCCTGACTCCACTTAACACAGGAATGCTGAATTTATATGGGAGTCACAAATACATCTTTTTATGCACTCTTTAAAACCAGGAGCATAATTACCAAGGTCAATATATAATGTTTATTTCCTTTATAATAGACATTATAATTTCACTTTAGGGAAAAGCAACTGTATGCATAAAAATAAAGACAAATATTAAAGTCACCAAAATAATGGAACCAGATCACTCTACTAATCCTAAATTTAAATGCATTAACGATCTCTGTAACATTAAAGGTCTGATAAGCCAAATTAGGTTTCTTGTAAGCATAATTAATCTTCTTTTTCAATGAAGATATTACAAGGGAGTTAATTTGAATCCCAAAGGCATTTCTAAAATTGAATTATATAGATAAAGCAAATATTTGACCTTTTACTGATAATTGCTATAAAAAATCAACATGCAAATGAAGCTTATGAAAACCTCTCCTGAAAATGGTATTATTGGGGTAATAAAATCCTCTATAAGCAAAATGCCAATCATTTAATGCCTTAAAAGAGAGGTAACCCCTACCTTAACCTGTAGTTTGAGAGTATTAAATTACAATAGTGAGGTCTGTGTTTATTAACAAATTATTGAATGGAATCAAACAGAAATTATTATGTCAAATGTAGGAGTTATCTGGTTTTATCCATAGGTCATTAAATTTAAAAGACTGCTGGTGTTGGCTCACCTTCTCTTCTGAAATTATTTTTAGTGTCATTAAACGATGGTGATATTTATTGATTTAAATTGCCCTCTGACTGGAAGGGGCTATTTCATGGCACTGAATCAGGATATCTTTGAAGAAAATTTCAATGTGGAAGCAGCATTCCCTCCTCTATCACAAACTGCAAAAATTTCACACAGCTGGAGACTCACTGGGTGAGTTTAGGGTCAGGAAGGTGCCTCAGTCTCTTCTGGTGAGCATGGAACTCTCTGGCTGGTGGGATTGAGCCACGGGGCATCAAAAAGTAACCCAGGAAAAGCCTTTTTTGCCAAGGTTTTGAATGAAAATGGCTGGGACATCATTGCCTTGTGTTTGCACAACTCCAGCAGCCAGGGGTTGGTCTGTGCTTATGGACTCGACAGTCCAGCAGGATAAACTGGGGTGGCATTAAACCTCAGTGTCACCCATAAAACCAGCAGGTTTCCTGTGAGCCAAACTTTTGGCACATGGATAGGCCAGGAAGTAAAGGAGAATCTTTCTCACGCTTTGAGCTGCTCGATCCAGCCCAAATTTGAGGCCCGACAAAGCGCTAGAACTGAACTAAAGCTCATTTTGTAACAATTCTGTCCCTGTTTTCCTCCTAATTAGAGGATTTTCATTTCCAGGATGGCCAACCAAGAAGCTCAGTGTGCTTTGAACATCCATCTCCAAACTCCTGGAGCTGCTCACAGCAGAATTGAGTTACCCAGCACAGCTTTGGTCTCGGTACAAGGTGTGGAACTCCCTTGCAGCCCAGCCAGAGCTGGTGCAGCCCCTTGGGTTGGCTCTCTGGCCATGCTGGGGAGGCATTCAGAGCCTGGCAGCCAACAAAGCTCCCCAGGCCTTTGGAGTCTTTGGAAATATCTACCCAGAAATACACAATAACCTGATTTGGTCCAGGTCTGGGTTTGAGTTCACTAGCACTGATGGAAGATGCTCTCCAGCAGCAATTTGACTCTGCTCAAGGTCAGCAGGATGCTGCAGAGAGACTTTTCCCAGACAACATTAACCAGTCTATTCTATCTCAAGCCCCTGGTCTTTAGATATAATTGCTTTATTAAATGTCACAAATGTTCATTTGATTTAGATGGTGTCTATCTCTCTCTCTCTCTCTCAAAAAGGGAGAATCTTAATTTAGACACAGAAAATGGCCCATTTGCTGTCGAATTCAAAGCAAATACCCCATCTCTGACTCTAAACTCAGTCTCTCCTGTTGGAATGTTTGCAGTAAGGGACATTTAAATGGCCTGAAACAAAGTCATTTTCTTTGTCATTATTACACTGAAGTTTTCTATCTCTCTGATTAGATTAGAATTGAATCTGGTTGAAAGAAATTGAATTTGTACATTTCCCTAATCATACGATCTTCAAACACTGAACTTTCTAGTACCAATTAGTCTGCCCTGATCGGAACAAACCTTCAGAGATGTCCCTATTGATGGGAACAAGGAATGAAAAGCTGTTGATGAAAGTGATGATCGATTGATAAACTGCCACCTGCATAAACACTCTCATGCTCTTTCCAGGTGATTGCATTTCTGGCATCTTCAGAGTTTCTCCCAAGCTGGTGGCTACTGAAAAACTGTTCTGCTCTGTGTTTGTGGAAAATTCACACCCTTCATTCTGCTGGTCATGGTCAGTCGTGGAATTGCTGGGACAGGCTATCCCTGACTTGCACTTGGTTGAGTTTTGGTGTTTTCATCTGGCAGTAGGAAGCTGGTTTAGGGTGCTGGGGCTTGTAAATCCCCTTTGAGAGCAGCTGAGTGTCCCTGTGCCTAGTGTGCCTGTAAAAACTCCATCCAGAGCTCTCTTGGACACTCCTATCTAAGGACTGAAACACACATTTGTTGTTACACTTTATTTTCTGGGCATAGAACCCTCTTTCCATCTGTTCCTGTTCACAAACCGGAAGAAAAACCCCAACAATTTTGTACCCCATGTGTGCCAATTGATTGTCTTTTCTCTGTAGGAACCATTTCTATCTTCAGATTAAACAACCCAGCTCAAGAGGGAAAAGGGCAGCTCAGTGACATCTCCTCCAGAAAGAAGCCAGGTGTAAATGTGTGTGCACATGTGAGTGTGTCAGCAGCACACAGGATCAAAATAATGGTCAAAAAATGGTCCCAAAGCTGAGTGCCAGCTCTTGGCTGTCACCCCTGCCAGCTGTGTGTGACCCCTCTCTGGGGGGCATCACTCAGAGCCTGGGGAGGGGCAGGGGAGAGCCCAGGATTGTTACAGATCAGGGGTTATCAATGAGAAGTTGGTTAATCACGAGTATTCAGGGTGAAGGAGATGGTTTCTGACAGCCACCCAGAGCTAAATGATTGCTGAAATGATGTTAAATTCAGCTGGCTTTGACACAGATGTATTTACCCCTCTGTGAGCAGAGGATCACCATGCTGGGGCTGGGGTTTGTCTTCGAGCCAGGAGTGGAGATGTGAAGACAGTTTCAGTGAGTGCTCAAATGGAATGTGTTTTTATATTGAGAAGGGTTGCTTCAAGGAAACATCTATCAAAAGAGAAAACAAAATTTCAGCAAGCAGTGGCACTTTTAGATCAGAACCAGAGAGATGAAGTGCAGGATCACTGTTAGTGGAAGACTGGAAATAAAATAGGAGAGCTCCAACTTTGAAACATTTGGCTTCATTACTCTTCATTACTCCTCAAACAATCAGAGCTGCCTCAAGTCATCTTCACACAGGGTTTTTTTCCCCTTGTTTTGAACATTATTCCACAGGGACACTCTCTGAACTAGCTAGCATTCGTGCTGCCTTTTAAACTGACATATTGTAGGAAAGCTTCTGCAGTCCCCAGAAACCAGACATGGCCCTATCTGGATGTTTGTCAGTGTGTAGTACAGCAATAGCATTTAAAAAAAATAAATAAATAGCTGTTCCAAATAAAATGAGCAGCTGGTGTTCATCTGTAATCAACAGAGAGAGGGAGAGGTATTCCAAGGGGGTGACTGGCCAGGAGATATGTCTGAGATAAGGCTGCTCAATGGACTTGTCCTCATCTCACGGGCTGTAGAGGGGCATGGATGAGTAGCACAGAGGAGGATGGCAGCAGCCAGATAAAATTAATCCATTCAAAGTGGCTAATCCCTTCCAGATGGCTTGGGGGATGAATGGAATCCCACAGAACTGGAGTCTGAGAGGGGAATCAGCAAGCACCCTTCAGCTTTGGAGCTGGTGGAGGCACAGGGGCCCTTGGAGCAGGAGAGGGTGGCCTTTGCAGGGCTCAGGGAACAACACAAACCTCTGCCCCCAGGCTCAGCTCAGGTCTCACAGGACACAGGCAGGGCCAGTGGCAAAGCTCCTGGTCCCATTTGTACCTCCTGGCCCTCCAAGGGCTCCTCTCAGGGATTCACAGGAGCCAAGTGTGCAGCTCATGCTCTGCCTGATACAGGAACCCAACACTTTGAGGGCACCAAGGGGAAATGCTGCTCTGCTTTCTGTGGGGTGGCCTTTTCCACATGATCCCTCTTGGAAGGACCTTTGGAGGGAAGTGGAAGGTGGCTGGTCCCTCATCACAGGCACAGAGACAGGTCCCAAATGATCTTCCCCTCAAGACAGCATTAGTGACACTCATTTTTAGCATCAAACAGAGCCTTTGCAGAGGCTCCAGCTCAGAAGCTAATGAATGGTTGCTCAAGGAAGCTATTTTTGCCAGCTGTTGGCAGTAGTTATTTTGCTTTTAATTGTGCATTCACATGCCTGAGTCTGATAACAGTGGCTGCTGTGGAAAAATGCAGTTTCATGAATAATAAATGTTCTCTTGGAAAAAACCTCCACTCTGTTTTAGATACCAAGAACCTCCTGATCCACTGTTGTCAGCTCTTCTAAGTCTGGTATTCACCAACACATTCAGCATCCTCCTGAATAATGATAATTCATCTGTGTTCACTTCACTAAACTATCATATTTTATGGAAGGAGTTAATTAAATGGTGATTTGCACTTCCGCTGAACATTAAACATTTAATGCAGATGCTCCAGTCATTGCCTGAGCTCTAAAGTGGGAAATGCCTTCAAAACTTCATATTTCCTTAAGAGGTTTAATGATGCTAGATCAGGCTATTTGCATACATCCATATCCAGGCATATTTTATCCCAGCATTTATTGCAAACAAACCCAGCTTTCTTCTTGCCATGTTCTCAAGAATATGGGGCGGGACACACAGATTGCAACTGAAGGGTCCTCTCTGGATGATTTGCCCCTGCCACCATCAAATTAATGGGCTCATTAATGAGAGATTTTCTAGGAAGGCATTAGAAAGAAACAGTTATCTACAGCGGGTTGTCTCTCCTATAATTTAGAATAAATTAATCGGTAATAAATTAAGAATGCTAAAAATTAATTCTTGTACAGCAGGAGTGGGGCTTATATGCATTGCCTGCAGCTGAAGTGTCACAGTAAATCCTCTGTAAGTAAATCATTATTGGGATGGGGGAGGAAAAGGAATTAATATTAATGTGCATCGGAGAGGATGACACAGAGGTGAAATGTAAGGCAGCCTTCGATGGGTGTGCGAGGAGGGATTTGCTTCCTGAAACATGAATCCTTGTAGGAGGCAGGGCCAGAAACCGAGGGACTGCGGGGTGTTTGCATCCTCCTCGGCCCGGGGGCTCCTGCGGGGTTCCAGCTCTGTCCTGCTGCCAGCCCAGCAGGTCCCGCTCGCTGAAGGATGTCACACCTTGCCTGGGGTCACCTCGCCAGGACTCCCACCATGGGCTGTGGGGACAAGTGAAATGAGCCCCCACTTTAACAAAACTTGGCGTTTTTTCCCCTATTGCCCTCAAAATAAAATGAAATTGGGATCGTTTTTCGTTCGGGATGTAATGCGTGAAAGGGGAAGTTTTTTATTTTAAGTTTTCAAATGAGGCAGAGGTGGGGAGAGAGTGGAGATGTTTCAACACATCTTCAAAAGCAAAGAAGTTTCATTCCCTCCACTCCCAGTAACAATTTGAGAAGAAAAAGGAAAATTTTCTCTTTAAGTTGTTCCATTAGTAACACTGCATCTCCCAAGTGCCAAATTGCTTGGGTCTTTCCCTCCTCCCAAATTCACACAACTTCAGTTTGAAATATTAGAAGATCTGATTTTTCATTCTACCCCAGCATTTTCAGATCTAAACTTATTTCAGCCCTTGCACAATCATCTCCCTCAAAGAAAAAAAAAAGAACTTACAGCAATTTTTGCTGCATATAACAAATGCTCCTAAAGTATCAGTTATGCTTTAATGTACATTAGTTTTAGATCTCCTTGCCCTTTTCCAACTAAGCCTGTGCCTGGAATTTTTTTAGGCTATGAAAAATTATTCACAGATATGTCAAGCATTAAGTTAGTAAATTAATATAGGTTTAAATTCAATTTGTTTTAGCAAACTACTGTTATAAAGAGCCTAGCGTAGCGTGAATTATTACCCAGATTTATGCTCAGCATCTGACAAAATGTTAAGCTACTTTTTCAAGTATCCGCTAATTCTAAATAAAGGTGGAACCGTGCCATTCCCACATGGCAGCTCCCAACTCCAGCCTCACGCTGCATCACATTTTTAACTCGGTGCAGTTGCTGCCATTGACCTCACCCAGCCCCAGGTGCTTGAGCAGGGCAGGAGGGGAGGACAGAGCTGCCCAGAATGGGCTCTGGGAGGGTGAGGGGGCTCTCACACCTCATCCTCCCCTGAGGAGCAGGCAGCTGGCAGAGGGTGTCCAAAATAATCAAAACAGTGATGGCTGAGCTCCATCTCCTCTCCCAAAGGAGAAATTATAGAAAAGCTGCTTTGCTCTCCTGCTAATCGTGGCAGCTTGGGGGGTAGAAGGCAATCCTCAGGGCTGGCAGCTCCATCCCTGCTCCAGAACACAAGGAGCAGAGCAGGGGATTTCCAGCGGGCTCCGTGCACAGGAGCAGCTCTGCTCCTCCAGGAAGGAGCACCACACACCATTCACACCACGAGCTGCTCTTCTGAGCCCCAACATCTGATTAAACACGGCCCAGGCTGAGCTCCAGCCTCCCCCTGGAAAGGAGCCACCTGCACATTGCACCAGCAATGCAAGATTTACAAGGAGCAGATGAAATCGAGCCCCTACAGTAGTTCATTATAATTAACAAAGCTGGAATTGCACTGGGCTTTGAGCTCTATATCAATGCTAAATATCTCATTACCAGTGTAAAATATTTATGTCTCATGGTCTTTATCAGAAATGCAGGCTCATAGTTAGTGTGGCCTGGGCCAGAAGATGGATTCCAAGGAGAAAATGAACAGCTTGGAATGAAAGGCTGGCAGCCCCACGGGATGAAATTCCTTACTGCACATGACCCCAGTGATGGAGGGAGAAATGAAAGCACATCCTGGGGCTGCAGAGTTATGGTCTCTGAAGGCAAATGGTCTCCACTTTTCCCCTGTGTGTCTCCTCAGGGCCAGATCAGTCCTGGCTGTCACAGCTCATGGTGGTTTGTGCTTCAGATTCCTCAAGGTGCTCCTGAGTCCAGCTCCAGGGGTGCTGGGAATTGCTGCTGCTCACCTGCCCATGGGTCTGGAGACTTCCCTGCAGCCCAGCCTGCTCCACCTCCAGCCTGAGGGATTTGGAGATTTCCAGACCTTGAATGTGGAATATAGGGCTGAGGACTTTTTTCATGGGGTCTGCATTGTCCAGGAGCTTTGGAAAACTCTCCAAGGGTCTTCTTTTGTCTTCCCACTGGGGAAATGCACCTCTGCCAGACCAGCCTTCCTTGGATCCCCTCAACACCCCTGGGTGCTCCTCCCCAGCCAGGGCAAGGGTCCAGAGCCACCACAGCCACATGCAAAGGAGACAGAAAAGTGATTTTTTTGTTACTCATTTTAATCTTTCCTCTGGAGAACAAGGGTCCAGTCCTGGGCAAAGGCTGCAGCTCATTTTTGCTGTCTCAGCAGTGCTTCACTGAGGACCTGAATAATTTGAAGGTGTGAATCCTGGAACTTGGAAGAGCTGCATCCCTGCCTGCCGTGGGCTGGCTGCCTGTGCCTATGAGTGAGACATGCAGGCCTGGTTCCCTTCCCCTTCTGCAAATGGAGGCAAAGGAACGTCCTTGTCCTTGTCCTTGTCCTTGTCCTTGTCCTTGTCCTTGTCCTTGTCCTTGTCCTTGTCCTTGTCCTTGTCCTTGTCCTTGTCCTTGTCCTTGTCCTTGTCCTTGTCCCCTGCCCCTGCCTGGCCTGTTGGTGTGGGGCAGACCAGACACATCTCCCTCCCTGGGACCTCTGGCATCCACCCTGCTCTGAATAAACAATTTTCCCCTCTACTGCTGTCCTGGGTTGATGCTAAATTGTACCACCATTCGTCTGTTTAGCTCAGAAATAAGTTTTGTACCTTTAAAACTGGATCTGAGAGTAAAGGAGACGCGGTGGAATGTCTGAGGTGGTTGTTTTCTAAACATAAAGATCAGAGTTTTCAGCTTTCCCTCACACACGGCCTGTGCTGGCTGCAGTGTGGATGGTGGCACAGAGCTCTCCTTTGCTTTTTGTCAGTTTTTGGCTAAGCTGAGGCAGAGAAGTTCTCCAGATTGTGGTTTGTTGTTTTTCCTTTTTTTTGGCACTGTTTGACCCTGCTCTGGTTAAACACCCAAAGGACCCCAGGAGCTCCCACCTGTGTCCCACCGGGCCTGGCCTGGGCCCGGCCTTTCCCAGCCCTGAGGGACCGACAGCAACTGAGCCGAGCTCCAGCCCCGGGAGAGACTTTCTGAATTTGGCATCTCTGCGGGGCACACTGAGGGTTTGTTGTTCAGTGCTGTTCATTTGCTGTGCTGGGGAGTGCTTTGCCTGTTGAATAAACAACTTTTTTCCACTTTCCTCCAAGGAAATTTTTTCTGTCCCGAACCAGTTGGAGAGAGGGGCGGTTCAGATTCGTTTTCTAGAGGGATCCCATCCGGAGGTTTTTGCCCCAATTTGCCCTAAACCAGGACAACTGCTGCTTACTCCAAATCTATAACTTAACCAGATGGACCACAGAGCCCAGGCACGGCGCTGGGGCTCTGAGGGTGCCAGAGGGGTGCAGCTCCCTGGCTCAGGAGCAGTGCCAGGTTATTGCCTCACTGCCCGGGGCCCCTCCAGCCTGCAGGACACCCTGCATGTCCCCCAGCCCCTGGGGCTTGCAGGGAGCTGGCTGGCAGAGGGCACGCTCTGGGAAGCAGCAGGAGAAGCTGATACAGGGTTGTCAGCTCTTTTTTATGCGGGAGCTCTGGTGTGATGGATCCCAGCCTGGCTGGAGCAGGGCAGGGTAGATGGATTGCTTTGCTCCCTCCAGCTCCCACAAGTGAGGTGCTGAATGGTTCAACTTGGCCACATTTAGTTTCCAAAAGCTGCCAACACACTCCAAAAAATGGGGCAATTTTTAAAATTCCAATTAGGGGGTGAACAGGTTTTGACAGAGGGAAGCTGGGAGCATGGAGGCACATTTTGTATACTTAGGACATTTATTTGGGAGATTAGCACCTCCTAGTAAACAGGTATTAACTAAAACCTGTCTGAATTATGCTTCTAATTACAATTTCATTTGTGGTGATGTTGTATTTATTACAATAAACTTCTTGTGTATTTATTGTATTATGTATTGGAGTGAGGCTCGGGCTGCTGAATGTATGTGCTGAATGTGAGAGCTTATAAACATTGCAGTGATTGTAGAGCCCTTTATGAGGGTGAGTCATTTTATTTAAACTTTGGAACCTTTCTCTTGCATTAAGTGCAAGAAATATTCCAGGTGTCCACCTTCATTCTGATCTTCAGAAGTTTTACTCCATCATCTTTGCTTGTTATTTTTCTCTCTCATTTTTAACTGTTGCCCAAAATGACAATTCTAATTTTCTTGCCTCAATAATCTCTTTCTATTGGAGGCATAATTAGTGTTTGGATCAACCTGTGCTTTTGCTGGATGGCCTAAAGGTATCATTAGTTTTTTTAAGGTGGGCATTCCCTTCCATTTTCTGGAGGTGAATCAATCCACAGCTCTGAGCTTGGTTGCTGGATTTTTTTCAGTGGTGGCAACCTCCAAAGTGACCTAAGGAACAGCTGTGTGCTCTAAGGATCTCATTCCAGACTCCATACTGTAATACACTGGGTCTTTACACAAACACCCCAGAGCCAGGACAGCAATAAATTGAAGTCAGACCATTGTGCATTTAATGCTCCTCATAAACGTATAAAGTTTGTCTCCAGAAAGCCATAATGCAGGAAAACAGATTGAAGCCAGGAAGTGTCTCGTTAGCATGTGATGGAAATGTTAATCAGCAGTCTTTAAGGAGGATGTAATTAATTCCCCACACGGTGCTGTGTGAGGTTCCTGGGGGCAATCAGGCAGCAAAGGGCAGAGCAGTTGGAGGGGGAGGTGGGGAAAAGGTTGTTTAGCTGTGGGAGAAGGGCTCCTTGGTGCTCTCCTCCATTTGGTGGTTATTGGGGTTGGCCTGGAGCAAGGACCCACCTGAAGCCTGGCCTTGGGTCCTGGAACCAGGTAAGTTGTGACACCATTTCTTTCTGCTTCCAGGGGCACTCAGGTAGCAAAGCTGTCCGACACTTCTGCT
Source organism: Thryothorus ludovicianus (assembly GCA_013397245.1). Taxonomy (NCBI): domain Eukaryota; kingdom Metazoa; phylum Chordata; class Aves; order Passeriformes; family Certhiidae; genus Thryothorus; species Thryothorus ludovicianus. Next base: position 205,620 of record VZTB01008536.1, on the reverse strand, counting down.
AAAAGAGGCACTCAGCTGGAAATCTCCTCAGGTTCTGCTGAGTGCCTGCTCCTCCACCTCCTTCTCTTCCCAGTTCTCCTCCCTGCTGTTCTCACCTCTCTGTTTTGGGGTCTGTGTGTGTTCTGCCCCATTCCCTGGGTCAGTTAAATTAAACTGCTGCAGTTTGAGGAACACAAACTGAACCCCTGGTGCTGCCCAAATAGCAGTGATGATTGTCTGATTGTCTCCTGGCCCCACGGTGTTTTCCCTTCAGCTTCCATCCCGAGGAATTCCCAGCTCCCTGTGCCACAGGCAGTGGTGCCTCTGAGGGCTGTGTGTGCCTCTGCAGGGAGCTGGAAGTTGCTGTAGTTTTCTCCAAATGAGCTCCATTTGTTTCCATTTCTAATGCAATCAAAGCTCCAACTTTTGTGCTGAAAATACACTCAGTGTTTCACACATCCCTCTGCATGGAACCTTTTGCATTTTTCCAGTGCAAAGGTCTTTCCATCTGAACAGAAGCTAAAGTTTGACTTTATTTCCTTGGTCTTGAGAACTTTTGCTAGCTGGACTGGATCCAAATTTCCTCCTTGTTACTGTGCTTTTCACACTCTGCCTGAGGCCTCAGTGCTATGCCAGAAAAAGCATCCCCCATCCCTGGGGACCTGTATTGATGATGGCTCCTCCAACATCTGGGACTTTCCTACCCCAACAGCTTTGCAAGCACAGAGAAGACTTTATTTTACTGGCTAATTCCACAGGAAATAATAAAACATGCAAACCAGCGAGGCTGTAAACCAACCCCATTAAAGCTCATTATTGTCAATTTGTGCCTGGTACCTGCGGCTTGCCGAAAGTTCTCGCCTGTGGTTAACCAGCAATTGTTGTTGTTTATGTGTTTATGAGCTTGAGCCCAGCATATGCTTAATGGCTCTTCTGCTCATCTCTGTCACTGTGGTTTCCATGACTGCTTTTGGAAGGCACCGTGTCCACAGCAGTCACAAATTGTCTCTGCCCAGCAAGGGCTGCTGACCTTCTGGCAAGAAGGGGCAGGTGTGAACTTTTTGCCCTCCTCTGTAGCACTGCTTTTGGCTGAAGAACTGCCAGGAGCAATGAAATGGAGAGGAAAAGAGTCCTAGCTCAGAGTGGGATCAAGGCCAGACCCATCAGAGGGAGCTGATAGATCCAAACATGATCTGGGCAGCAGGAGAAACTATTCCAGCTGCAAGGTTACTGTTCTCCCCATGGGAGAAGACAAATTTGAGGGTTTTCCAAATATTTCAGTGCCTGAAGTTATTTCAGGATGACTGTGGACATAGGGTCCGATGTAGGAACACATCCTTCAGGGATGGTTTGGTAGGACTGCAGATCCCACTTCCTTAAGGCTATTTCCTGAACCCCCTGCTCAGCTGTTGACCTGGGTCTGAACCCCATGGCATGAGGAGTTTTTTTATTTAAGTCTCTGACAAAGCCGGCATTTTTATACCATGGATAACAAGATGAGGAAAAATTTGTGTTCCACCCAGAGTTGCCTCTGTAATCAGAGGGAAAAATTCACAGTGGAGCTCTCCTGGAAGAACTGGTGTGCTTGTGCAGGGCAGGAGCCCAGGAGAAAGGGGCCTGGTGACACACAAGGCAGATCTGAGTGCAGGTGTGAGATTTCAGCTCTGACAGTGGGAATTCCAGCAGAGGGGCTGTCTGAACTGCCGCCTTAACCGTGGGATCAATGGCCCCAGCCCAAACTGGGGGCTCCCAAACCTCTGCTGGAGCCAGCCCTCCATGGCCAGTGCAATATCTGCTCTCTTCTTAAGCAGAAACCCAGCATTCCTGCTCGTGGTTTAAACTGAATTAGTCAGAAATGCAAATTATCCCTTCAGTGCCTGCCTTTCTCTTATGGGGCTGGAGGAGTGTTACCTTTCCTGAGCTGGTGAAATAGATGTATTCCGTAACTCTTCAGGGAATTAATATTCATGTTATTAAGTTTAACACATTGCTTTCAGTTCCACATCTTTTTGGTTTAACAAGCAATTGCAGACTCAAAATGATGAGCCTGGCTGCAAATGCTGAACCTCTCTTTGGGGTCTGGGGATGTGAGTTTTACCAATTAAAGTGGAAATATGTTTGAACTGCGCAGTGGAAAAATCAACAGCCAGATTTGCAGTGTGTAAGGTTAAAAATGCTATGGTGAGATCTCACCAGAGACCAGCATAACCCTCACCTCAAGAGGCTCTCTGGGAGAGATGGTTTTGCCCCCTTGGCATAATGTCTGTCCTTGGGGAGGCTCATGGTGGGGTCAGAGCATCATTCTTGGACTGGGCTGCAGGCAGAGCCCTTTCTCTGGGCTCAGTGCAGTGGGACTCCAGTGGGTCTCTGCAGAGCCTTAGGAGCAGGTGGAAAAAAAATACAAAATTTCCAGCATCTCTGGCCAATATCTGAAGCCAATCCTGTATCCTGTTTTAGGGAGATTGGTTGATTTTTCTTTCTTGCCTCTTTTTTTTTTTTTTTCTTATTTTCAGTTCTTTTCCAAGGAATAATGTCTTAGGAGAGATGTTCTGTATCTCTGGGAACCCAAAGTTCCAGCTCCTCCTCCTATTACAGGATAGCTGAAGATTTCTGTCAAAGAGACTCCCAGAAAACTCCCTCCTGGGCTTTCTTTCTGACCTTCCAATCCAGCAGATGCCTTCATCCCTCCCATCTGCAGCTGCAATCTCTGGCACACTGGGAAGAGTCTTTACACCACAGAAGTGATTAGAAAAATAGAAAAATATCTCCCACATTTATTTTGGAAGATGCCACAGTTCAGGTGCTCCCTTTCTGCCAGCCCAACTTCTTTGGAGAACCATTTTGCCCAGCAAGATAGAAAAATATTTCTCCATCCCCTTCCTTCTAGGAGGTTATTTTCCAATGTGTTTTTTTCCTTTTTCCAATGTGTTTTTACCTTTCAAATCCCTCTGTCCCTGTGTGTTTTCATAAGTGCAGCACCAAGTTTGCTCATCAGGGAAAGCTGCAGTAGCATCAGTTTACTTGTTAGAATGTGCAGCAATAATCAAAAATAGGTATTTTGGATGAAGTTTAAAGGTTTTTAATAAGCAACTTATCAGGAACCAGCTTCTGGAACACATTTGGATTTTTTTACCGTAATCCCAAGCAGTGCCTGGATTTTTTTTCTGATCTCTAGAAAGTTTTCAAATTTGAAAGAACACTTGAGAGACTATTTTTTATTTCAATTTAAAAAAAAAAAAAAAAAGAAAAAATCAAACCTTTGCCTGAAGCTCCCTGTATCCTCTGTAGTAATGGTGGGTTTTGTGTGGTGCTGAATTTCACAGCTAAAGCCCACGTTTCCTCTAAAATGTTTTCCCATCTGTAAGTTGTTGTGGCTCCTTCAGTGTCCAGGTGTCAGAGCTGCTGGGGGCTCTTCTGTGTCACTTTTGCTGACCTTGAACGACTTTGATGCTGAAGCTGACAGCCCCTTCCATCTCCCCACCCATCTGTATGCACTTCCATAGATAAAGAAATAATAAGCCTCCACACCATTAAATTCAAGCAACTGATGCATTTCAAATGCAGAAAACAGAAGCAACGGAAAGTCTTGCTAATTTTTACACTAATTTACACCAGAGGGAATAAGAAGTCTCTTAAATCAGATGCTAATTTTGTTTACTTAACTTCCTAGTCAGCACAATGACCTTTCATCCACGAGTAGGAACAAATTAGTGCAGAAGTTCTTTGTGGGAGACAGGAGAACTTGCCTCAACCTGATACTGAATAATACCCAATTAAATGTACTTCTAAACAGCTCTGCCTTCCCTCCTAGAAGGAAGCTTCAGATAAAAGAATAAAATGATATGCCTTTTATTTACCACTTTACAAAATCCCTCCACGTAATGCAAACAACCCTAACCCTAGTGTGCCTGATACAGGATTTGCAACGCTCTCGGTTTTTGGTAAGAGGATAAGAAGCTTATTACTGTTTATCAGGGGAGGATAAAAGATTCCCTGTTCCCCTTGCTAGGAGGGGAATGGATTTTCATGTTCATCAACAATCGGGGAAATGTGGGTGGGAGGGAGGTATTTGGGTAACAAAGCTATAAACACACCAAAAAAACAAAAAAATTCTTTCTGGTAGGTGAAAAGAATGGAAGTTCTTCCAATTTGGTAATGGGATAAGAGACATTGGGCACGCTCTTTGGTGAGATAATGAGCTTACAATCCAGTGGAACTGCTCTTTGGTGCCACTGCAGAGATGCAGAGGCCTCCTGAGGATTAGGAGGCAGCTGAGCAGCCACCTGGGGATGGGTGAGGGGAGCAGGGGGTGCTGGATGTGGCCAGGGTGGAGAGGGACCAGCCACCTGCAGCTCCCTGTGCTGGGACAGAGGATTGTCCCCAGATGGGGAATGGGACAGAGAGTCCCAGGGACAGGAAAGGAAGTGAGGGGCAGAGTCCAGATATGCCTTTGGTCTGCAGGGCTGTGGTGTGGAGCTGGCCAGGGAATGGTGCCTTGGATTTTGGGCTTGAAAGGTGCCTGAGAGAGACAAAGAGGCATCCCCAGCACCATTTCTTGTGCCACCTCTGTCCTACTCTCCCAGAAAAACCAAACTGTTCGTGCTCAGCCTGGGAGATGGCGAAGAGGAAAAGCAGAACCCCTCACCCACATTGTGCATTCCGAGGGATGTCTGTCCTCTCCTCTCTCTGGAGGAAGCATTTCATGTCCTCAGCCCTGCTCTCATTGTCAGGTTGATGTAAATTTAATATCCTTGGGTTATAATAACAGGAACCAAACAAGTGCCAGGCATTTGTCACAGTCAATGACGGAGGCAATGTGGCACCAGGCAGAGTGTTGGACTCACTGGGCTGTGAAGGCAGCTGCCCACAACATCACCTCCAAGGGCTTGTTAGGGAGAAAACTGAGGGAACAACCTGGTGGGAGGAGGAAAAGGAAGAAAGTGCCAGCTCAGGTGCTGAGATGCCCCAGAGGCTGGGTGGGCATCAGGAGAGGTTAAAAGTTAAACCCATCCAAACTCTAAATCTGTGGCGCAGATCTTGATTAAAGCATGTTGTCTGACAGATGGAGGTGTATTTTGGATACAAATGGCTCTGCTGCAGCTGGCATGGTGGAGGGGTGACCTCCCAGCCAGCCCCTGCACTGTCAGGGTCACCCAGAGTGTCTCTGAAGGACAGCAGATCCCAATTCCTCTCTCAGTTCCTTTGGAAACCTCCCCCGGGTGGGTGTTGTTCCATCCACCTCTGGCAGCTGGAGCGTGTCCTGTGGGCCTCCTGTCCCCCCTGGGAGCTGTGGAAGGACCCAGGTCATGGAAGCAGCAGTGGGGTTTTGGAGAAGCCAAGACATGACCCTGCAGAGGGACTTTACCATGAGCAGGTCCACGGCTGCACCAGTGCAGTTCCTGCAGCTCTGGCCTGCCAAAGGAGAAAATGGGAGGTTTTTTTACCTGTTAATGCCACTGGAAAGGAAAAGAAGTTATCCAGCACACAGACTTCACTCCAAACACGCAGTGCTGGGCAGATGGGAGCGTCCCACCTGTCCCTAAAACATTCTCATTTTTGTGCTTTGTATCAATTTTACATCCTCACCGGTCTGTGCCAGTGTGCCTGCCTCCAGATAAAACATCCCAGGAAACTTCAGAGACAAAATGTGAGAGAAAAGAGATCTTTTCTTAACTTTCCTTTTTTTAATCAGTAGTTTGGTTGGGGGATTTTTTCGTTTTTTGTTGTTTTTTTTTTTTTGCTTTGAGCAATGACTTTCAAGGTAGCAATGGCTCTTTCTGAAAGGAAAAAAAAGAAAAATAGACAGACTGCTATAATTTTTATTTTTTTTAAGTCAGTTTTCACATGCTTGTTAGTTTTTGGCAGCTTCACAGTCTGTCACTTAAATTAATTTTTCAGAGGTAGCAACTAATTGTCTTTGTTTTCTGGAGCCCCTGGGGCTCAGAGCTGAGTGCTCTGCAACCCGGAGCAACTCCCTTCTCCAACAAATTATGTTTAGGCTGACTTGTGACTTAGGCAAGAAGAAACTGCAGACACTTTATCAGAACTAAAACTGGGCTCTGAAGAGCCGTGGTGAGGGGGAGTGAGTATGCCCTTAGGAAGAGAATTGTGAGGAAATGTGGGATCTCACAAAACTGCTTTAGCTGTGTCCGGCTGCGTGGCTCCTTCCTGCTCCCAGATGGTGAATCCTGCTGCCAGGTGACCTGTCTGCCCCTCTGGAAGCTGCTTCTCCCCTCACAGGGAGGCTGCTTTGGAGCCAGCAGGAGCTAATCCTGCTCTATTCCTGCCTCCTTCGTCCTGGCTGGACAGCTCAGGAGCCGTCTGTCAATCCCTGGTCACCAGGATTCCTCCCGGGAGAAATGTTCCCAGGCCAAGAAACCCGCCCAGCACCACCAGTGCCAGGAGGCATGTGGCAGCCCTGAGCCCTAAGGAATAAATCCCTCAGCCCTGAGGAATAAATCCCTCAGCCCTGAGGAATAAATCCACACTCCTGGCTCTGTCCCTGCCACCTCTCCCAGCCCGGGGCCGGGGCTGCAGATGGGAAGGCCAGCAGGATGCTCCTCGCATCCAGATCCTGAGCCCAGCTCTTTTTGGATAAGGATTTAGTTTTGGGCTTCCCTCCAGTTGGGTACAGGCTGCAGATTCCTGCATTGCTTATCCTCCCCTGGACAAGCCCTCCAGCTCCGAGGATAAGCTCCAAGCTTAGCGGAGGTATCGGCGGGATCCAGCTGCCAGGCTGAGCTTTGGGAATGCTCTGGGGATGGCAGCACTCCAGGCACACCCACGGGGCAATGCACACGAGCTCTTTTCCTCGGGGCTGTTGCCCCAGGAGCAGTGGGGTTGTTGGGGTTTTAGGGCTGTGGAAGAATCGAGGTGGGAGCAGAGGAAAAGGGGGGGACACCTCTGCTCTGAGAGTGGCTCCCTGCTGTTGCATGGCCGAGTTTTAAGGTGAAATTCCCCAAAGAAAAGGGGTTTTATCCCCACACTAGTGCCTGTGTTGGGTCTGCAGGGTCTGAAGGTGGGGCAGCTGCTGCCCCGACCGACACAGGGAGTGGGGGACACATCACATCATCTTTAATGACAAATTCGAGCAATATTTGCTGCTTTATTTGCTTTCCCCACCCACAGTGAGGGCCGTGGTTCAGCTGAGCCTCTGTGCTTGCAGTGTGAGCAGCTGTGGGTCCAAACCTTCCCCCCAAAATAAACCCCCACGACCCCCCTCAGCCCCACCTGCTGCCAGGGAGGCTCCCCTGCCCTCCAGCAGCAGGGGAGTCCCCAAAGCCCCTTTCCAGATGAATCTTTCCCTCTGGAGCTTAACTCCAGCAAAGGAATGATTTGCTCTTACAGCCTGTTAATGAATTTCTGAAATAAGGAATTAATTACCGTCTGTCTAAATTAGAGTTGTCCTATCCTTTGAGATCCATCTTTTTGATTCTAATTAATTTTAAAAATTACTTTTAGAGTTTTCAGTAGAGATTCTAATTTATTTTACTCTAATATTATTTCTCTGATAAGCAAGTTAATTTTTAGATCAGAATCCGCCTAATCTCAAATTTGTCACACAAACTCTGCTCTCTAAGATACTGTTTACAGCTTTTTGGAGATGACAGATCTTGATGCACAAATCATTCTTTCTTCTTTTTTTTTCCTTTTAAACCACCTGAATGTGTGTGTTCAAAGGAGATTAATTGAAACCCTTCACAGTGCTGTGTTTAGGAAAGATCCTTAATATTTTAGAACCAAAACCAAATATTAGTTATAAAGCTTCTCTAATTGCCCTTTTTCATGGAGGAAAATGCATGTCTAATTTGCTTTTTTTTAAAAGAACATTTGCTTTATGGGTATTTGCCTGAGTTTGACAGTTATTTAACTGGCTGTTTTTATTAACTCGTGTTCTCAGCACCAAGTGCAGTGGCAGCTGGGGAAAATTCAAATATCAGTTTTATGTTCTTATCAAAGCTGCCATCCCACAGGCTGCAATAAACCCTGCAGCAAACTTCATTCTGGCTCCTGGCTTTGTCCTCCTGGAGGTTTGTCCTTGTCCTCTGCTGGTGGCAGAGCTGGCACACGGACGGGGAGCCTGTGAGGGGCAGAGCTCAGGGGTGGTTTTGCAGAGGGTGCAAAGGGCTGGATCTGTGCCCAGGGATGGAGTGTGGGCACCCAGCACTCCTGGGCAGAGGAAAGGAGCCACTGGAGCAAAGTGCTGAGGAGATACTGGCAGCATTTTGCTTGCTTTTGGGTTTTTCTCCTTTTTCCTGCGTTGTTTCTTTCCCTCATTCCTGTGCTTGCGTTTTCTCTCTTTCCCCGCTTGTGTTTTCTTTATACTTTAATGGAATTTTAAAAACCTAGTAGCCAAGGACAGAGAAATTTAAGTCTTATAAAAATCTTGCAAGCAAAGCCCCAAAGAGTCCTGCAAGTTTTCCTGGAGGCCTCAAGAGGACTTGGATTGTGTCTCATTTGTGGAATTTGTCTCTGGGGTCCCTACAGCCCTCCCTGGGGTCACTACAGAGCATTTTTTGGCCCTGACCCAAGTTGAGGAACCAGAGTCCCATGGCTGTGCCTCTGCTCCATGTGTCCTGTGAGAACCAAACTCCCCACTTGCATTCAAGCTATGAAAGAACCTCCCCAGTCATTTTGGACAATTTCATGCTATAGTTTGTTTGGGTTCTTAAGCTCCTTCTATTTGTATTTTTTAATTCCCACCTGTGTGGGGGCTATGGATCTTGGATTCTAAGAATCCCAGATGCTTAGCAGATGGTTAGCTTGAAAAAATAATCAAAGAGGCAGCAAAATTGTGTTCATGAGCTCCTATTTATTTCAATCTGGTGTTTTGCCTCACAACAAGACTAATAAGCAATTACTCTTGCATCTCGAATGCTTATGCAGTGTAAATGCATCTGTCAACCAGATTCAACATCATCAATAAAGCTGCCAAAGCTGTTCATAATTCAATGATATATGCTTTGAGCATCTTTTTTGAATATAATTTAAAGATTGCAGTCCTATGATTCTGACATTATTTCCTGCGTGTTTAAAATACCTCCAGCTGGAAGGATCCATGCCTGCATCTCATAATCACCTCTGCCTGTGTGGACCTTGCAAGCAGTGCCATTTGGCTTGTGTGAGGGCTTTACTTTCTGGCTGGGCTCTGACAATGTTCCCACAAGGGCTGTTGGGGCTGAGGGAGCCTTTCTGGGATTTGGAGTATTTCTCCCTCCTTTCTCTCCTGGTGAAATCCACCCCTGTGCAGAATTCCCTTGAAGTGCCACAGGCCTGACTGCTGTGCACAGAGGAGATTTGTCAGCAGGGAGGGTGTGCTCTGCAGGGGCTGGGGGATGCTCATTTCTAAAGGATCTTTTTAAAGGATCTTTTGCAGGCAAATGTTTTTAGGAAACAGGCTGATGTGATAAACCCCTACCTGTATGGACACACCTCTGAATGGCTTTTCTGGACTTCATCTCAGTTTGACAGAGATGTCCTAAATATATTTTCATTAATCATAGGGTGCTTTGGGTTAGAAAGACCTTAAAGCTCATCCCTGCCATGGGCAGAGACACCTTCCCCTACCCCAGGGTACTCCAAGCCCCATCCAAACTGGCCTTGGACACTTCCAAGGACCCAGGGGCAGCCACAGCTTCTCTGGAAAATTAACGTATGTGAACAACTCAGCTGCACTTGTGCAAGCTGGTACCTTTAAAGCCTTAGCTTTAAAATTATTTCAAACTAGAATCCAGCACAGGCAGCTCCCAGGACCAGTGTGGCTGGGATTTAGGGTGGAACAGGGTTTGCTGGAAGGTTCCTGGGGTGCTCCTGCAGCCCCTCCTGGGCTCTCCAGCTCCCCGAGGAGCTCAGGAGCCAAATCTTCACCAGGCAGGGATGGACCCAGCTCCAGTTTCCTCCTGTCTCTGCCCACTGAAGGACAGAACCAACCTTCAGCCCCTGGAGATGGGATTATTGTGTCTCTCCTGTTTCCCAGGTGCCTGCACAGGGCTGCTGGCAGGGAGATCTCCACTCGGATTTTTCCGAGCACGCTGCTGTGCTCTCCAGCTTGGAGAGGAGCTGCTAATCAGCTGCAGGAAGGGGATGCTCACTGGAATTTGGCTCCCTCTTATCTCTGCTACCAAATCCATGCAGACTCTCTTGGCCATAGGCTTTTACTGCTGCCACAAGGAGGGATTAGCTGTTTCCTCCATCAGGATCACTTTTTGTGTGCCCAAGCCCTCTGTTCCCTGCACACACAGAGAATGCTAATGGGCTCTGCCTCTGCTTTCCAGCCACCCACTGGGGTGAGTTTCTCTTTCTCTTGGTTTGCTTTGTGCCTTATGTCAGAGTTAATGGAATACAGATTTCTGAGCAAAGAGAGATCCCAGTGATTTTTTAAACATTTTTTTTCCCCTAACTCTCTGCATGAATGAGAATCCGAGTCTATCAATGCAGGAAGCAATCTTGCACAGTTTAATTTCTCTGCTCTCTCAACTGTGTCAACTCCTGAAGGGACAAAGAAAAAAAAAGAAAGAGAAAGAAAAAAAAGAGTTAAAACAACACACTAGGAGTGGTAGTTCAAGGTTACAAAAAAGAAGTGTTTTAAAACTGAATTTTTGGAGAGGATTCATCTTCATTGCCAGCCCTGTGCAGCTTCCCTTTTCCTGGAGATTTGGGAGTGACCAAATGTTAATCTTTTCCCACATCAACAGAAAACCATCCCGGCTGAGGTTTGAGCTAAAGTGAACATATTTTGTCCTAATGTCAATTCATTCCTTGTCCCTCAAGAACAAGCCAGATTTGCTCTGACTGACATTATGCTGGATTTTGGGTTCCTCATGCTCAGATTCTCCAAGAATTAAGTTCCCACTGAGGAAAGCTGGAAAGCAGCCAGCTGGAGCATGTGCTCCCAGCACTGGGCTGGGTTTGGGGGTTGTTTTGGTCTGATTCCCTGTTTAGAAAACAGTTCCCATCACTGCTGGAGATGAGTCCTCCTCTTTCTACCTGTCCTTGGGTTCAAATCTGTCCTTTGGAGTCTTTAGTTAAAACAGACTGAAAATCCAAGTCTGCCAGAGCCCCCTCTGCCTTATTCTTTCCAAAATACCAGCCCCAAACCCGATGTTTCCCATGGGGCTCAGGAGAAATTGCAGCATCTCTTTGGATGCCATATTTTGCACATTGCATAATTTTACTCCATTTCATGCTTTCCCAGCTAAGAATATTTTTTAAGACTGTGGAAACACTGAAAAAGTGAGGATGACTTCCCCAATCCAGCCAGCTCTGCTCATCTGAGCTCTTGAACTGTTAAACCCAGCCTGGGTTTATGGCCAAAAGGTAAAACGGGAAAAAAAGACAGTGGAAAAAACTTGAAGTGCTTTATGATGTGTTTTACAGAAGAGAGATGTGGCATCTGCAGGGCAGTGAGTGGTGTGAGAGGTTGATTGGCACTGGTGAGTGAGGCAGTCACCACACGAGCCCCTGCTAATAAAACCTTTAACACAGCACATCACTCCTGAGCAGATCCTGCTGCCCTCGGCCAGGTGGCTGATCCCGGGGAAGGAGCCAAGCCAGGCTCTGAGAGGCTCCCCCAGCCTTGTGCCCTGCAAAATTTGGGGTTTTGGTGGGTTCAGCAGCCCCCCACCCCAACCAGTGCAGCTGCAAAGCTTTGGGTTTGGGCTGTTCCATTTTTGGATGTGTGTTCTTGCTCTTTGCTCTTTACTGTGAGGAGAAAAGTCCAATTCCTGGGAAAATTCTATTTTCTAGAAATACCAAGTCAAGCAGGCTTGAGAGTCGCATGTTTGGGACAGGAGCTGCAGTGAGGGTGATGCCACACGATCCCCAAGGTGGTGGCCACACAATGCCAAGGGTAGCCACTGCTGCAGCCCTGTGAAAGGCAGAGGGTGCATTTAGGCCATACAAAATTTGAATGGTTTGGGTTGGAAGGGATCTTAAATCTTGTCTTATTCCACTCCTGCCTTGGGCAGGGACACCTTGCACTGTCCCAGCATGGTCCAAGCCCTGTCCAGCCTGGCCTTGGACACTGCCAGGGATGCAGGGGCAGCCTCAGCTGCTCTGGGCACCCTGTGCCAGGGCCTGCCCACCCTGAGGCCAGAGAAGGTGCAGGGTGCTCCCATCCATGCAGGAGATGATGGAGGGGACTGGTCAGGCTCTGCTCTGGGTCTCCCAGCTGTTTGTCACTGCTGACAAACTCCAGTACCAGCTGCAAAACCCCTCCTGGGAGATAAGGAACACCAGCCCAGCACAGAGACCTCATGGCCCAGGGGGAGCAGATCATCAGAGAGCTGCTCTGGCTGCATTAAATTTTCCTGCTGTGTCTCAGTTTCCCTGTGTCACAACTCGGTGCAAGTTCTGCAGTTTCAGGAGGTTACCAGGCCAACACACTTCATATTGATCTTTCTCTCTGCATTATCATCAGCTGTAACCAAAAACAATCCAGGAGCAAGGGTGGGTGTGAGCCTGCACTCAGGCAGACAGAAATACAAATATCCTTCCTGCTCTGCAGCCTGAATTCCACCAGATTGGCTCAGGGGTGGAAGTTAGCCCTGTTTCTGCCTAAAGTCACATTTTTCCCACAGGAGAGGCAGGAATGTCAGGTTTTGGGCCCCTTCACACAGCACAAACCAGTCAGGCCCCAATCAAGTGCTGGCCCCAGTTATCCTGAGAGCTGCTGGTGGTGATGGAGCGAGGCGGGCGTGGAAGATCAAACATGAGACAATCTGTGCTGCATTTCCAACCACCTGAGGCTTCAAAGTGCCCATGTGGCATCTGCTGGGCTCAATAACTTGAACAGTGCTTTAAAACACCTCTGCTGTCCGTGTTTGCCATTGTTAGAAATTAATAGCTTTCTCCAAGTTATTTTAACTTATCATCCCACATGTGCACTGTGTGTGTTGCTCTGTTAGGGACACTGAAATTACAACAGCATGGTTCTGTTTTTCCTTAGCCACCTCTACCTCGCTGGTTTTTAATCTTTCCTGCCTGGAGGAGTTTTTGAACAAAGTAGCTTTTAAAATCACGACGTTTCTTTAATGCAATGTCTGGAGATAAGCTTATTGTGCTTTCACGGGATATAAGTAAACACATTTCTTAAATATATTCCCATCTACTAAAAGAAAAATATCCTGCCGTGGCTTTAGGCAGGCAGGATATCGGTGGGGGCCGCCAGAGCAGCGGCGTGTGCCCCGGGCTGGGCTGGGAGGATGCTGGAGCTGGGGTCCCCTGGTGTCCCCACGCCCCGGGGCAGGAGGGGCAGGGAGCACAGCCGGGGGCTGCGCTGATGCCAATTCGCCAAGCAGCGCCTTGGGACCGCTCTGTGGCTTCCCCAGCCTTGGAATCTCGAGGAAAGGGGCTCAGGGTGCGCTGGGGGAAGCGGAGAGCTCTCCCCTCCCGTCGGCAGCGGGGTGGGCGCACGATGGAGCCGCTGAATTTCGCGTTGCGCTCTGCCGGAGAGCGCAGCTCCGGCTCCGGTGACCTGAGGGGAGGCAGGCGGGGGCTTTTCGCCTCCTTGGCAGCGTTTCTCAGGGCTGCCGACACCCCCGGCTGCCCGAGGGACAGCGCTGAGCTCTCGAGTCGCTGCCTGGGCTGGGGATGCTCACGCCAGCTCGGGATGCAGCCGGGCCGGGAGGGCACGGGGTGAACACCCCAAAAAGCGCTGCAGAGCCAGGCACAGGGTCAGGGCGAGACCTCTGAGTCCTGCCACCCCCGAGTAAGGGAACAAAGCCCTCACAAAGCGCTGCTCCGGTGCGCTTCTCCCGGGATGCAGGGATGGGGCCGCTCCCGCAATTCCCATCTCGCCTCCTCGAGCCCCTGGGAAGTTTCCCTATAAAGGCACCGCCTTTAGATAACATAAAGATGCTTCCCT
>VZTB01008536.1:125644-188957 GCA_013397245.1 Thryothorus ludovicianus | reverse complement strand
AAAAGAGAGGAGAGGGAGAGGAGAGGAGAGGAGAGGAGAGGAGAGGAGAGAGGAGGAATAAGGCAGCAATGCATGCAGGGGGGTTGTGCTGTCCAAGCAGACTTTTTCCAAGTTGTTACAGCTGGGAGGATGCTCTGTTTTGTGGCATCCTCACTGTGACATGGCTGTGCTTGGCTGTTCCCAAAGTCCAGAGGACAAAAACTCTGCCAGCAGCAGAACCCGGTGCTGGAGGGGCAAACCCTCCTGCACAGCCACCTGAGAGGGGCTGCTGGGGTTTAATTCCCTTTCCTTGCTGTTTGGAATAAAATGAACAGGTTGGGAGGTGGGAACATCCATTTGGAATTCTCAGATGCCTGGATGAGGACAAGCACAGGCTCTGTGACACAGCTTTGCCTTGGGCCCAACACTTCTTGGATCCTACAGATGCAAAAATGAGATGTAGGTGAAAATATTTGTCCAGGTTCCCCCGTTTGAGACATCCCTGGAAATATCCAGGTTTTGGATGGACTTGGAGCAGCCTGGGATAGTGGAGAGGTTGGAGTGAGATGGGATTTAAGATCCTTCCAACCCAAAGCATTCCATGATTCTGTTCTGGGATACCTCACAAGGATTTGCTGCAAAGGTTCCTTAAACTCTTCTGGAATTTCAGCATCAGCACCAAAAAGTTTGGTGCCGCATTTTACTGGGAGCTGCTGTTGTTTTCCAGACCCTTTTTTTTCCAGGGAAGACCTCCAAGGGCTGGAGAAGCTCAAGCATAAAACAAAAAGAAATTTCCTGCTCAATTTACTGGAAAAATCCTGAGCTGCAGCTCGGGCTCCTGGGCACTGGGGTGGGTGGGTGTCACTCACAGCACAGCCCTGACCTCCTGCCCCAGCCCCAGCCCTGCCTGTGCTGGGGAGGCTCTGGGCTCCAAAAAGGGACCAGGGCCAGCTTTGGGCTCTTTGCACCTCAGGAATTTGGTACCAATAGAGCTGCAGAGTGTTGCCAATTCCTTTTTTTACATTTCTCTTCCCACATTGTCATTTCTGTGGAATTTGGGAGTGATGACAGGGTTTGCTTTTTGTTTAGCTCAGGAGTGTTTAAAATAAACCCAAAATGCCAAGAGGGCACATTCGCCTCTGCTGGGCTCTTTGGGCCAGGCTGGGATGGGAAAAGTTAACCCAAATTGTTCCTCGATTCCATATGGAAGCTGGGGAGGGCTCTGCCCTCTCCCCAAACCTCCCTGTGATCCCACAGCACCCTGCAAAGCCTCCCAAAACCAGAAGGGACAGCTTTGGTGGAGATTAAAATACCTCAAGATCTGCTGCATTTTTGTTTTTAAGCACGCCTGAATGCATTTGCATCGATTTCTTTTCAATACAAGCAGCAACCTGTGAGCTTTGGGTATTATTTCTGCTCTCCTTTGGCAGAGGTGGGTCTTCAGTGGTGGGCACAGGCCCTGCTCTGCCCCCAGAGAGTTATTATTTAGTTATTATTTAGTTATTATTTAGTTATTATTTAGTTATTATTTAGTTATTATTTAGTTATTATTTTATAACTAAATATTTATTTTAGTTATTATTTTATAACTAAATATTGCCTCTTCTCAGTGCTACTGCACAGCTGCACGTATTGCAGGGGGCCTACAGAGCTGGCAAAACCCTTCTCTTTGCTTTTTTAGCTTTTATTTCCCCCCCCAATTTTTTTCCCCTTAATCTCAGGTGGCCCTTAGCATCCTCTGATGAAGACCTCAGGCTGTTCAGTGCCTGTGAGTCTGGGGAACACGGGAGGTTCAAGGTCACAGGCAATGACAGCTCCTCCCTGATCCACTCTCTCAGCAATGTTTCCATTCACCTTGCCCACAGAACGAAAGCACCACCAGCAACTCACTAAGCAAATGAGCCCCTCCAATAATTCCATTTGCTTATGCTGCTTATTTTTCTCCTGCATAATTATTTTTAAAGGAAAATTTAATTTTGTTTAATGGGAACAAAGTTTAACACTCGGTAAGCTTTGTCTTCCACAGCCACCATCTGGTGAGCTTTATTCTTGGATTTTTTTTTTTCTAATTATTTTTAAACCAGCCCAGTAAATTGTGTGTGGTTAAGAGGCACTTCTCATTAAGATGAAATACTTTGATCTTGTAGGATCATCTGTTTTTAAAGAGGTAATGATATCCTGCTTTTTTTTTTTAACCAATCTCAGCGGTGAGACCTGCCCAGGTGTGAACTGGGTGCAGCAATTAGAGCCTATCAGAAGAAAAAAGGGGTCAGGAGAAGATCCCTGAGAGGGCACAACAGGGATCATTAAGAAGTAAGTGGCAAATCATCTCAGGAAAGGGAAATGTTTCAGCTGGTTATTTATTTATTTTTAAGTGCAGATGGTGTGGGGGGAATAAAAGGCTGCGAGAAGACCAGAAGTCATGGGAATGCTATTTATAGCTGTACAGCTGTTTCCTTCAGGTGTGATAACTCAGAAACGCAGGATGATTAATTTTGAAAGTTGAAATGTATAGCGGATTCTGATTACATCTGAGTGTCTATAATTTAGCTACTTAGTAAAATTAACTTGACGTTTTTAGTGAGTTGTGAGGACAATAATGTGTGAAGAGACTGAAGAACAAGTTTGACTGCACGCTCTTCCCTTACCTCCCCCCGTTCTCCCCCAATTCGTGGAGTTTATTTTTAACTTTTCCCGTTGTCCCCGAATCCAGAGGAAAGGGTCTGGCTCCCCCTGCCGGCTCCGGGATGAGCCTCTCCCGGGATGGGACACCGGGAATAAATCCCGGGAAAACCCGGGGACAGGGGCTCCGCAGGGCACACAGCATCTCCCAGATACTGGGAATTTATTCCAGGAAAACCCGGGGACAGGGGCTCCGCAGGGCACACAGCATCTCCCACATATTGAAAATTAATTCCAGGAAAACCCAGGGACAGGGGCTCTGCAGGGCACACAGCATCTCCCAGATACTGGGAATTAATTCCGGGAAAACCCGGGGACACGGGCTCTGCAGGGCACAGAGCACTTCTCAGACCCAGGGAATTAACTCCAGGAAAACCCAAGGACAGGGGCTCTGCAGGGCACACAGCACCTCCCAGACACTGGGAATTAATTCTGGCAAAATTCAGGGACAGGGGCTCTGCAGGACACAGAGCATCTCCCAGATATTGGGAATTAATTCTGGCAAAATTCAGGGACAGGGGCTCTGCAGGACACACAGCACTCCCAGACATTGGATGCCAAGGGCAAATTTCCTCCTGCAGTGGGGATATCATCAGCTCGAGGGGGAGGAAACATCATGTGTGAAACCAGCTCCATAAAGTCATGCTTGCACCACAAACTCTGCTTTTGTAACCAAAAATCACTTCAGATTATGGTCTTGTTAATGTTAAACTGAATATTCCCCCAGTTCACTTTGTGTCACTCAGGAAATAAATGATCTGATGTGGCTGCTTTGCTCAGTAAGGCCCAAAGTCTGAGGTTTTAAACAAAACACCACAAACACATTAGTGATGATTTTTCATTTTAATTGTCTGATTCTAAGTAACATTTTCAGACACAGCATCAATCTAAGTACCTAAGACAAAGCCCAGCATCAGGCAGCTTCCAGAAGAACCTTCCAGAGATGGTTAAAATGCTTTAAAATATTTAACATTTTTCACATTGCTACAAAACAATGTCAACTGGCAGATTATTTTTTTTTAACCTACATTCTTTTAGCAGGAGAGAAACAGTGGAAGGTGGATCACATTCTTGATTCTTTCAGGACCTGTTTGACTACAACAACAAATAGTTTCATAACATGACAAGTACAAATATAAAATTTCAAATGTGCCAACTTTAAAAAAAATCTGGATTTTTCCTCAGTACCTGCAGTACCTTGCTTCTGTAATAAATATTAAAAACCATCTTTACATTACAGAAAATGTTAAATAAGTTATTTACCAAAAGGTGTCTTTTTTTGTCTTTTTTTCTTTTTTTGGTCAAAGGCTGATTCCATTAAAAGAGCTGAACAAACATTTTTTTACATCAATAAATATTAAGGCAGCACAAAGCAAACAACACTCACAAAACCAGTCTCTGTTAGCAGAACTTTCTCCTTCAGAGAATCCTTTTTTTGCTGGTGTAGGAAGGTGATTTTTGAATCTCAGCTGGTGGAACCTGGTTAGAAAAGCAATAATTATTATTATTATTGTACAGTACTTCAATGGCCACAATTTATCCCTACCCAGGGATGTGCAAAGGGGATGTGCAAAGAGGAGCTCCTGTGTTCATCAGATCTTCAAATTAAAGTGATAATTTCTTCTGTAAGCAGAAAGATTGTTTTATGTCATCACTTTTTAGCTCAGGTAGGGCTGAGAACAGCACAGCAGCTGCAGAGGGAAATGTTGATGCTGATGGGGATGAGGGAGAAGGGATGCATGGAAAAGGTTAGAGGAAAATTTAAATTGTGCAATTATTCACAGTGGGGGGGTGTGAGGAGAAGGATGGGATTTCAGAGTCAAGGGATGCATTGCATCCTTCTGGGAATAAAGCCTGAACCTGGTGGGAGAAATCAAATTTAGCAGTGAAACACTGCCAGTGATTAACACCCTGCCCCAGCAGAGAGCTGCTTCCAAAAGCTTCCCCTGCTGGGTCCAGGGGTAAAAAACAAAAGCCCCACCAGTGACTGACACAGGCTCCAGCTCTGAACCAGGGGGTCTGTGTGAAGCTGTGCAGGTCACCAGGCTGTGATCCCCTGGAAATGAACTGCTGGAGATGATAACAGGCATGAATATTAATCTAGGGAAAGCATCAGGAAGGACAGGGTTTAGCTGTTTATGTGGTCAGTCATAAAACTCTTAATTCAGCCATCAAACAGAGCAGGCTATTTATCACACTAAACTGCTGTCACCCAGGCTTGATTAGGTAGCAAACCTAAAGCAAATCAGACTAATTCTGCAAAATCCTCCTGACACAGCACTGTGCATTTCTGACTAGCAGAGAGCAAGGAATTCAATACAAGCAAAAATTTTACTTACTTCCAGGTTTCCTCTAGCCTTCTTCAAGACATCATGTGTTAAAACCACTGGAAAGAAAGAGGAGATTAAAAACACTGCAAATCTTTCCAAACAAACAAATCTGAACGAGTGTCTGAGCAGGAGGATTCCCTCAGATCCAGAGCACTGCCACTCCTGGGATGTCATTCCCTGCTGCTGGCCTGTGTCCCACAATCTGCTTGTCAAACCTGAGCCTCCTGGAAGTGCTCTGGAAGTTTTTCTGCCCCGTGGAATGGGCAAAGCTGAGCACTGCATGCCCCACCCCAGAGCTGCACAGCCCTGCCACGCTCAGCCCTCCATCCCAGCCACACAGGAACATTTTCTGCTCATTTCAGGGGGAGATGGTGCATGGTCTAACTCCAGCAACCTGCTTGGGCTGGGGAGGGCACTTAGGACAGGGAGAAGAGGACAGATGGCAAAAGGAGTCAGCTCAAGGACAAAGCAACCTCTCTGTGCCATGGGGAAACCAAAAACCAGTGGCCTGCTCTGAAGGGTTCCAGGTTTTCTCCATTCTCTGTGGGGCCAGCAGGAGACCTGTGGATGGAGGAGGGGGTGTTTCCAAACAGAAGTGGTGTTTAGAAATGTCAGGGTAAATATGTGAGTCTCTAATCTGTGTCAGTTCTGTAACTGCTGAAATGCACCTCTCACAAGCACCAGTTTGATATTCCGGTCTCAAAAATAAACAATTTAGCCATAATAAAGATTTTTCATTACAACAATAAGAAGCCAACAACTCCAAGGGTAGAGCTGTCACAAGATAATTACACCCCTGGCAGATTACTGCAATTTGGCACTGCATTGTTCCATGCTCAGAGGTTCAGATGAGGTTTATAAGCAATGAGAGAGAGCACACAGAAGACTCTGAGCCTCAAGAATGTTCCAGTCTCTGCCTCTAAATATATTTAGGAATGTTCAGCTACACAACAGAGGGAACCTGAATATCCTCTCTGGAGCAGGCAGGTAACAGGATGTGTGCAGAATGAAGGCAGGCAAGGTCACCCACTGCAGGGCTTTTCCTTTCCTGCTAGCAAAAGGAGAAGGGAAGGAATCTCAAAACTGAGAGTGAGCAACCTGACAAAACCCAGCAGCTTCAGGTGGTCCCCCAGTTTTGCTGTAGGCTTGGCCAGGAATTTGTGTACAGATGCAAATTAGAAACATCTCTGAAATTGCTCTTTTAAGACAAAGGCAACTCGACATCCATAATTCCTATAATCAATGAAACTTGGAGAAAATCCCATCCAGGTCTTTCTGTGTGGCTGAGTGCTCTCTGCTCAGAAGAGCTCTGCTGGTAAACTCATTTCACCTGGCAAACTAGATTTTTCTAAATCAAAACTATTAAATTCAGCCAATGATGAGAATTTGGAAGCTGTGCCACTGCTGGCACAGCTGCTGCTCTCCAAGCAGAGATTTGCATTACAGAGCTTTCAGAAAATGCAGGTTTCAGTTTCTCAGCGCCTCACTCAGAGGAGGCTGAATGCCCTAAAAAAAAAGTGAGTAAATTTAGGGCAACAGGCACTGTTTGCTTTAGGGAAGTGTGGGGTGGCTCAGGGATTTTGGCTATGAGGGTAAAATCTCTGCTGATTTATACCCAGCCTAGCTCTGAAATTACCCAGAGGACACTGGAACTGGACAAAGCAGACCAGTGAATCTACTCCAGGGATGTTATCTGGAAAGACAGAATAGAATAGCTTTGATTTTCACATGACAAGCCCAAACTGAGCTATTTGGCTGTGCAATCTGGACAAAACATAATTTATGATTTAATAGCAGTAAATTGTACACATATAATACAGCAATTTTGAAAGAAGTGACCAAACACCAGCCTATAAATGCTTGAAACAACAAAAATCTGCAGGCAGAAGATAGAAAAATTACAGGCTATGGAGCAAAATGACATTTATCACTCTACATTGCATTTAAATGACTTGAGTAACATATAATGTTATGGATAGTTTTATAACTTTGATTGGTGTGAAAAATATTCCAGTCTAGATTAATTACTGATAACACAAGTGCCACTCCAGCAAGGACTAATGAGGCATTCAGTCCCACCACTTCAGAGGTGGCAAGAATGGATTTTTGAATTTTTTTCTTTTCTTACAGAAGAAAATGAACTCCTCCTCCCACAACACACATATTGCTGTGGCAGGAAGGTAGAGGAGATCATTCAGATCTCTTCTGGTGAGTGATTAAAGCAGCAGAGATGGATCTCTTCAAACAGACACCTGGCTTAATATAGCTGTAATATTCCCTATGTCCCACTTGTTTTCATGTTTCCAGATAATTTTCTATACATGGGCCACTAAAGGTAAAATATAATTCCACAGCATGCCCTCATTTTTCTTAAAAAATTACTCATAGCAAGCTTTTGTTTCCCTCAATCTGAGCTTGTTCTCCTGCATCTCTTAGTCTGACAGAGCTCCTTGCAGGGCAGTACCTCAGAAAATGTAAAAAGCCTAATTCCACATTTATTAAGACTGAGGCAAAATCACAACTTTGACAATGTCAAAAACTTTGGCTGAAAACATTTACAGCAAACAGTAACTTTGCCTCTGCCCAGAACTGCTGTAAAATAGAAACAAGAATATCCAAAATGGAATAAACCAAGTAGGAATTAGTGGCAGCTACAAGGACTGATGCATTATCAGTGGTTTGTGAATGCCCTTGAACAGCTTCCCATGATATTCTCAACAGCCTTTTGTACTTTGGGCAGCTCCTACCCACTGGAATGAGGCTCCATCAGCTCAGCACAGCCTGGAGCACATGAGGGAACACCAATTTTAAAGGTGGCCTCAGAGCACAGGAATAAAACCAGCACCAGTATTGAAGCACACACTCACACTGGTCAATGATGACTTTCTCCATGTTTTCCTTCAGCTGGTTTGTGGAGTGCAGGCGTTTCACTGTGCTGTGCAACTTCTTCTCTTGCTCAGACAGTTTCTTACGTAGCCTAAATATTTCTGCTTTCATTCCTTCATCCTAAATTGAGAGAAGAAAGTATTAAACTACTAGCTACAAGTACTTTCTACCTTGGGAATTGCTCAATACAAATACTCTCAAGCTTCCCTGGAGTACCAACAACTCCAAGGAGTGAAGGAGCACCACTGAGCCCTGGCCTTCCTCCAGATTCTGTGATAAAACTACAATTCTTAGCTGGAATTCTGTGCAATTTCTGCTACACTGAGGAAATTCTATTTAGACTGGTGCCTATTTTTGTTCTGAACTAGAGAAAATAAGGAAGGCCAGTGCCAAGGGATCAGTGCCCTGTCTGCCAGGCTCAGAATCTCAGCTCTCTCCTTGTGCTCTGTTAGTGGCTGATGCTGCCTCTGTCACAGGGCTAAAAGCCACTGGGACAGTTTAATTGCAAAATTATTTGACAGGATCATCATTAAGGTTCAGTTTTCACCACCAATCCCAACAAAGGTCTGGTCAGTGACTTGTAAAACAGGACTGTGAGAAGCCCTGGCACATCTGCCAGTGTCACTGATCCGGGTCCTTGTGCAGATTCAAGCTTGGACCTTTTTCCTTTGTTGTGCCACTTGTTAAGTAATAAAACTTCTGGAATTTTCCCCCACTATTTGTCCCTGCAGAAGAAGTGATTACTCACAGACCCTGTGGGGCTGCAGAGAAGGCTCTGAATATTCAGAGTATTGCAGATCCAAAGTTCAAGAGAGATTGAGATTCTTTCATATTCTGCATTTAAGACACCAGGAGCAATCTCATATCCTGAAGATCAGGGGGTGTTGGATAAGAAACTCTAGAAAACTTCTGTTAGGCTCTAATTAGGAGCACCCTGGGAATTCAGATGAAGATCAGCCTTTCAGGAGTGACTGATCCAAACCAAGGTTCAGATCAGTGACAGGAAAGCAGGAGGTGCATCCCCCACATCCTGGGAGCCCTGTGTGGGTGGGAGATGCTCAGTCCCTGCAATCCAGGCCAGCAGGGAGCTGTCTGCATGGGTTACACACAGGAGGATAAAAATGGCAGTGCACACTCTTGCCAAGGCATCCCAGATCTGGAGCTGAAACATTAGTGAGTGTATCAGACAGCAAACTTCACTCCCACTGCTTTTGTGATTTTATATATTTAAGGATGCTAAAAAATATCTCCAAAAATGTTATGAAATTATATAGGAAATGTTTGTTTTCTCAAAGTTTGAGGGTTATTTTAGAAGTATTCTGCTTCCCTTAATAAGTACATACAAAAACCTCAGTGAAATCACTTTAGATTTATTTTAAAGCCAGGGTTTGAAACAGTTTCAATGCTGAGTAGTGGTATTCTGACAGCAGAGATATTTCATTCCTCATTTCGTTTACTTTTTTTCATTTGCATAGTGCAATCCTTTTTAGTTAAAGTGTTACAGAACTCGTCTTGAGGTTTTGTCACACTTTTACAAAAGCTTCTTCTTTTACAGCTTTGGCATCAAGAACGTAAAAGAAATTGTAGCTGAGATTACATCAAAGTTGCTGATGTTTCTCTTCTTACCAATACACACAAAATCAAATTGAATTTGGTTCAAATAACAGGGAGCCCAAACCTTTTCTTGTTGAGGTGGAGCATTTGCCACCTCCCTGGATTTCCTGAATCTCAGGTAACAGGATTAGATATTCCATCTTTATTACAAAGTATGCTGTAAGTGAACATCTGGCCATACAACACAATCAGCCTTACACTGAACCCCTGTGTCCAGAGACTGGGCTCATGATTCTCCTAGGATTTTCCCAAATGACACATCTGTGACTGGTGCAGGAGAACATTCCCAAAGCCCAAAAAACCACCCCCAGCCAAACCAACCAAGCCCAGCAGTACCTGGATGCCCTGAGCAGTACCATGAGCAGCTTTCAGGGGAAGAGAAACTCTCCAGAGAAGCTTCAGGGAACGTGCAGCCTCTTCTAAAATCTGCTGCACTGTGTGAGTGTTGGTGGAAAAGCCATGCAGTGATGCCTGTTCTGGTACCTGCATCACAGGATTAGAGAGATTTTATATTTTATACTTAAACCATTATGAAAATGTAATCTTAATTAATGGGTTTAATCCAGCTGGTGTGATTTCATATTTAAGATAATGTACACAGCCATTGTGTGCCATAAAAACTAATTTGTTAGTTAACAAAGGCTGCTGAATTATGTATTATCTGAGAATTTCAGCGAGGGAGGGGATTTATCCTAATCAATAACCATGATTAACAATAGATTATATTTACTAGATTTGCTCTGCCACATGGTAACAGTTGGCAACTCTCTTCTTTCTTCATTTGCATTTTGTGTCATGTTATTTGAAAGTCAATGATTACAGACATCAATTTAAGCAATATAGATGTTTCTTCCTTAGCAGACCCTTTAAACTGTTCCATTTAATGTTAAAATAACTATCAGGGTACACATAAAATGTTTTCCTCTGCTGACAGATGAGAAAACCAAATGGAAGAAATTGCATCAATGTGAAATAAAGGAGGGAAAGAATGTGAGGGGAGCAAATGAATTACCAAAGCAATGATGCTACAGAAGGGGAAAGGTAATGAAAGAAAAGCATTTGCAGTTCCTGCCCCATGTAGGATACAATCTGAATATTTATTTAGCATTGTTATCAAACCAGAATCCTCCTGTCACATAAAATATCCCATTTGCTATGTAGTCTGAAACTTCAGTGATGCAAAGCTTGATAGGAAACTGCAAATTGTGAAACTTACTGCTTTTATCTTTACACCAACAAAACAAGTTAAAAACTTAGAGAGATTACTTTTCCAGTCATTATCAGTATGTTAACTAGGTCATTGGGAAATATATGATACTTCAGAGAGTCTTAAGTGTCATTCAGGCATCATTTGACTGTGTGAGCACACATGTGATACCACAAAAAGAATTTCACAATTGTTGCAGACTGCACCTTCAACAGCTTTGCTAATTATAACTGCAGAAATAAGTTGCACGAATTTATCCCTGCAGTTAAGACCTTCTGTTTTCTGAAGAGCAGCAAGAATGGTTTTTACAGCATTTATATTATCAGAAAATCATAGGGATGAAAAGGACCTTCATTAGACACTTAGTTTCCTTTCCCTCTCCAAGGCAGGAAAGCATCACGTGGAATTTTTTAAACATTGGCATAATCTATCCTCAAAATTGCCTCCAGTCAGTGTCTCTGAGCATCCTCCATGCCAGTGGCTCATTATTTTTACCACTGGCTGCTGTTTTCCATGCCTGATCCAGGCCCTTCCTGCTGGGGTTTAAGTTTCTTAGTTCCTTATTAGATGCCACAGATGTGCACAGATTTGTTCCTTCCCTTTAATTGAAGCTTGTAGGCAAATCTGTCTTTTCAAACCACCCCTAATATGTTAACCGTGTCCAAAAATTAATATTACGTAAGAGAAAATAAGCAGAAATAAACACTAACTAGTTCTCCTATTTTAGACAAAAAGGACTGAGGTTATTCAAGACAAAATAAACATTTTATTGGTTAAGCATCCTCAAGATGCAAGAGCACCATGAGTGGCTAACACTGTCAGAGAATGAAGAAAGATGATACACTGAGTCCTGGGAGACAGTGTTTGATCATTAATGAAATATTCAGGTTTCTGGACTAGCTTATGATATTGTTAAATGTTCAACTGATAACCAGAAGTGGAAAAATATAAAAATTCTTCCCTGAAATATGAATGTAATATGAAACAAGCCTCATCAGCATACAGCAATCTTTAATGTACAGTTATAACCTGGGGTTACTAAAAGGCTGAATTCAACCAAGAGGAGAACTATGAGCTCTGTATCACATTTCATTTAATTGTCTCGTATTTCCTGGGTTTATCTCAAGCTTTCATTCTATGAAAATCTCAATTATTTTTATTCTTAGGTTACTTTTACAACACCTCCAGTTTAAACCCTCTCTACAGCATTTTAGATTTTTACCTGGGGTTTTCTGCTGCTGCTTTTGTTTGGTTTTTTTATCATTTTCAGCACAACAAACACCGATTTCCACAGCAAAACCAAGCAGTTTTACCTCATTTAAAGCCAAAACTGAAAGTGAGATTGCTTAAAGGTTTAGAATTAACTAATTCAGAATCACACTGAGTCCATCCAGATGATGACTGTGCCAAGCTTGAGGCACCCTGAGTTATTCGGTCCGTTCTTCCCTTCACACCATTCTGCACCTCTGGGTAAAACCCACCCTCCTCTAGAGGATTCCAGTGCTCACCTTCACCCCAGGCTCCTGCAGCTGGGTGCCAGCGAGCTCCCTGAGAGCCATCTCCATGTGTGCCAGCACCTGCTGGCCCTCTGAGATGTGTTTCCTCAGGGCCTCGTAGTCCTCGATGAGCCCCAGGACGTGGCGGCCGTTCCTGTCGGCCCACATGCGATGGCCGGGCACCAGGCGTGGGGTGCATGTCCTGCTGGAGCCCGACCTGCTGCTGCACAGGGAGCCACTGTCCACCTCATCCCTAGGGGCTGCCTCAGCACCTGGCACACAGAAATTTGGGTCATTTTCTTATCCTCCCGCAGAAAAAAAATCCGTTTTGCACTTGGGTTTCTCTCCAACAGCCGGTCTGGGCGTACCTGGTTTCTCTGCTGAAATGCAGCGTCCCTTCTGCTGCTTCTGCAGCTCACAGATGTTTCTCCTGGCAGCAGGGCAGCTGCAGAGGTTTTCTGCATATGAAAAGGGAGAAGGAAAGCTGTATTAGTAGATGTTTACATGCATTTAAAAAAAAACCCTCCCAGCTCTTCAGGTCCTTCTATTGCTGATGCTACACTTGGACTCTGGAAGCAGGGAAACCCATCTATCCAAATTCTAGGTATCTCCCAAAATGAAACCACAG
This sequence comes from Thryothorus ludovicianus, assembly GCA_013397245.1. Lineage (NCBI taxonomy): Eukaryota > Metazoa > Chordata > Aves > Passeriformes > Certhiidae > Thryothorus > Thryothorus ludovicianus. Next base: position 176,135 of record VZTB01008536.1, on the reverse strand, counting down.
TTTGAAAATCTAAAATACGTCCTGGTGAACATATTTTATTAACAAATATAAGCTTCTCATTAACTGCACAAGAAGTAGGACACTTTTCCCAGCTGTACAAGACTAAAGACTGTCTCTATATTCCTCCTTCAGGATTTCCACATTCCCAAAGCACCTACAAGAAAAGGACATCTAAAACATTCAGCTGCTGACATTCCAAGGAATGTTTCTGGTCCATGTGGCTTTTTCTGGCAGTATGGAAAGCTGTTACTGTGCAGGGCACTTTAGGGAGGAAGCTTCTCGTGCCCTCTGTATCTCCTGTACATCAATACTGGAACAATAACCTAACCCTGGGTACAAACATTACACTTTCCTTCATTTGCTAAAACAGCATCACTTAACAGTGATTGAAACAAAGGTAAAATATTCCTCAAGGGCAAAAAGGGGACAACAGATTTATCCAGAGCCCATTTAGTGCAGTTATTGATCATTCTTGAGTAATACACAGTCACCCTTAGCAAACACTATAGAGCTCAGCAGTGAAAAAAGAACCTTCCCCAGGTAAGCAAAATTTATAGCAATTTACTGCAGGCATCCTCCCATCCCAGAATCTGCAAATGCTTTGCTTGGATGCAAAGGAAGCACCAGCTGGGGCAGAGCAGTGTGCACTTCACAGCCCAGCTCTAGCAGCAGAGGGATTTGAGGGGAGCTGATGCTGCTGGAGCACCCTCAGAGATCAAGGAGCACCCAAGGCACACAGAGCACAGTACCAGCCAGTCCTGCACAGGGCTGAGAGCCTGCCTTCAACAGACACTTGATATTCACAGCTGACACTGGCCCCACTTCCTCTCTCTTCCCTTTGCAAAGCTGCTCTTCTAATCTCTCCTGCAAAGACTTGTTGGTGTCGATGCTCCTCTCCAGCTGCACTCGCAGGCTCTGGATCTCAGTCAGCAGCTCGTGCAAATCCAGGGCATTATTCTGATCTTTCCGGAATTCTTCTGAGGCATCACATCTGGGATCTGAGACAATTTCAAAAGAAACACTCAAACATCTTTAACAATTAAAATAATATTACCCACTAGAACACTCAGTAAGTAAGTTATAGCCAGTGTTATCCCCAATATTAAGAATTAACTACAAACAGCATTAAGATAATGGTTTGACAAAAAAAGCATGTCTTAATTGCTTCTACCATTGAAAGATTTAAAGAGCTGAAGATTGTTTTTTACTTTGTCCATAAAAGCTACTATGTCTCATGCCAAAAGCTAAAAAAATAGATAAAAAGGAGAATGAAGAGGATTTACAAAATGTGAAGTGCATTAATGCACAGTCTCGAGAAAGGAAAAGGAATGGGGAACATCAGAGTGTGGAGGAGGGATGGAGAAGAGCTGGGAGTTTAATTTTATACACTGAAGGAAAAGAAAACAGTGATCACCTGGCAACCAGAGGAACAAATCTCAACCTGAGAAAAGCAAGGGCTGTGTTTGCCTTCTCACAGAAAGAGATCAGTACACAAACAACTCCATGCATTCTTCCCTGCTGAAATCCACCTGTTCAGGGTGTTCTCAGACAGTGGGAAGGGCCCCAGCTGCATGAGGAGGGTGCTGCCACTCTCTAATGACACCAGGAGTTCTGCAGGGAGAATCCCTTCCACCCCTGAGCCAGCTCTGCCTTAAAGCCCCTGCCAGCAGGGCTCTTCTGCTGCAGCCAGGCAGGAAAACCAGTGGCAGCAGGGCAGAACTCTTGGAGCAGCAGGGAGGAAAAAAATCAACTTTCTAAGAACTTCCAATGGGAAATGTGCTGGATGTGGTCAGGGCTTTGCAGCAATGAGCAGCATCCCACCCTTTAGCTCAGCACACCAACAGCTACGTGGTGGCACAGCCTCCTTCCAAGGGGGAGGAAGAACTCAGGGGAGCTCCAGTCCTCCTCTCACCTTTACTGACAGCAAAGTGGACATGAAATTATTAAACACCTAATTCAGAAAGCAGAGCCAGCACTTCTGCAGCCCCAGGGAGAAGCCTCTCCCCTCCCACCTTCAGCCAAGAGAGAGCACAAGCTACCTGGGTAAGCAGGACCTGCTAGGATGCAGCAGCAGGCTTTCAGATGACAAATAAATATCTAAGGTCCCCAGGAAACTCATCCAGCCTGAGCCACTAAGCCTTCAATTCTGGTTTTAGCTTAGCTAAAAGGAGAGAGGAGACTTGGGGGTGTCTAGACAACATCTGACCCTTCTCAGGCTTGCAGGCCCCCAAGGAGGAGCTCTGAGCAGCAGGCATCAGCTCTCTTTGCAGAGCAGGCACAAACAGAAGCACAGGAACAGTGACCCAGCCCTCCTGGCCTTTGACAGGAGCATGTTCAGAGGGCAGAGGTGCAAGGGCAAAGGGCACAGAGACAGCTGTGCATTTTTACCTGTCCCCTTCCTTCTTGCTTCCTCCAGCTTCTCATAAACCTTGATCTCCGTCCGCAGCGACTGCAGCAACTTCTCATTCTCAGAGATCTGATGCTGCTTCACATTAATTTCTGTTTGCAACCTGTTGAGTCCCAATAAACAGCTGAGTTAAATTCTGATTTTTTATTTTTTTTTCAAAATCTAAAATCCATTCCTCTTTCCCTCCATAATTCTTCCCTTGCTTTTTGAGTATCTCCATGCCCCTCATTAATGCTAATGGCTATGGCTAAACACACGCCTGTCACACTGACAGCTCCTTCTCTAAATGACTCTTTAAATGTGGACAGAATCAATACCTGTTCAGTTCATTGCGACTGCTGTAAATCTGACATGTCAGGTATCTGATTTCATCTTCCTTTTGGCAAATTTGTCTTTGCAATTTTTCGTTTTCTTTCTTGGTGCATTCATGGTCCTCCTGAAGATGCTCAATGATTGCATTCTTCTTAGAAAGGGATTCTCTTAACTTTTCATTTTCCTTTTGTTTATCTGAAACAAGAAGAAACACAATGTGTCTGCAATGCCCACAATGCACTAAGGCTATGATTTTTAACTAAATCAGCTTTTTCAGAGACTATCCAAAAAAACCAGCTGCTACTCCATTACTGCTAATCCCAGCTTGAATGCTTATGGTTGAGCATGGAATTTCAGGGGTGCTAAGAATGGTTAAGTCAATTTAATGAGTGAACTGTGAATATTTTATTGTTTTCTGATCTGGGATGAGTTGTAGGCTACTCCTGTAAAGAACAGTTTATATTTTTACCTCTAGATCCTTTTGCTAGCATTGCATTCAGAACTTGATTTTGCTTCCTCAGGAAATGTATTTCAGAAGTCAGGGAATTATGCTGCTCTGAGCCATGGATAAAAATGTTTGCAGAACCTATAAATATATACATAAAAGATGATTTATGAGTCATCTCTAGGTCATTAAAGATTAAACTTTCCAGACAAGAACAATTTAAAAAATTGCAGAAAAACATGCTATAAAAGCTATTTCTCCCCTATATATTTTGAAGGTTATCACTACAGGCTAAAAGGCAGCTCAGGTTAATGCCAAGTAATCCAAAGCCCTGTGCAGCACAAGTGCCTCTCATTGCTGGGCAACCATTACTAAAATTGCAGAATTATCCCTGGCAGCCTTTACCTATCAGCTAAAATCCCAACAGGACAAAATGCAGGAGTATTTTGTGACATTGCTGATTTGAGAAGAAAACTGTAGGAGGGTTTGCCATGTATTTGAGTCTTGCTCTGCTCATTGTATTTAGTGAGAGAACAATGGGATTCTACCAGCTAATCCACAGGGGTTAATGCAGGGAGGCTTGTAAACAGTCTGGTGATGGATCTGTTACCACAGAGGAGAGAGCATAAGGCTGGAGCCACTGTCCTGGCCTCAGATTACAAATTCAGAGCCCATTTATGATCACAGGCATGAAGATTTATCCCTCTTAAATCCGTGTTTGTAAAATTTGGATAACTGAGCCAGTCCTGATCAGCCATCAGCAGCCATGGGGAGGAAGAGGCCCCTCCAGACCCTGTGTCCCCTCTCCTCACCTCCCTGAGGATGAGATCCCCTGTCCTCCAGGATTTCCCTCCAGGAGAAGCTCTGGGTAACTGGCACGAATTAAATGTCTGACTTAGACAAACATAAGGGTGATGAATCCTGCTCTGAGGATCCTACTGCCCTAGCCAAGTGAAGCTAAGTGTTAAATCCTGCATGCAGCCAGTTAAATCCCAGCCCAGGCAGTGCTCAATGCTCTGTGCTGGTGCACTGGTGCAGCACAGCCTGCAAAGTGCCACGTGCCACTCTCAAGGTGCTGCCTCTGCAATGCAAGTCAAGTCATTGTTATTGGCCTTTGTAACCTTCTCATAGTCAGTGAAACACTTCAGGACTCACTGGAATTAAAAGTATTTTTCAGCTGATTGGTTATCCCAGTATCTCCCACACTTTAAAGCCTGAGGTAAGTACACGAGTGTCAACTATTTGGTTAATAGAGAAATAACCAGCTGGCAAAAAAAATTAGCTGAATGTATGAGGAGGATTCCTTTCAGCACTGGCAGTTCAATTCAATTTGATGTGCTGCACTTCCTCTGAGTAATCTCATTTTATTGTAATCCCAATTGAAGCTTTTACCCACTACCTAACTGGGACGTAGTGTGCCATGATATGAACCTCTTGTCACTGCTGAAAGACTCAAAGGCTCTGGAAGCCTGGCACTAATGGCATTTTACTATCTATATGTTAAAGAGTTGAGGCAGCTATGTGAACTCAAAAGGCTTTCTCCTTTCAGACTGTAACAAAGCAATCCAAGTTGAAGTGGCAAGGCTTGATGGTCTCATCTTGATTCTAATTTAATTTATTGCCCATCACCCAGCTTTATCCTATTTGAAAAGTTATGCTATCTGAAAGGCTTCAGAATATAACTATTGGTTATCTTACATAATAAGGGATAATGTAGAGCCAGTGGTAATAGGGCCACAATCCCACAATTTGACCCACTACTGAGACTGCTACTTCTGTGCAGAGCCCTGCTGACATCAATTACTCTCTCCACAGAGGCAAAGGTCCATCTAAGCAGAGGAAAGTGGAGCATCAGGGCCCACAATTGCAATACACTTGAGTTTCCATTCTGTTTTGTGCTGCAGAAGTGAGTGCTAAGGAAGGGTACCTTGAAGGTTTCAAAGGAAACACCGACTCAAAGAAAGGCACTATTGAAAATCACAGCAATGAAGAAGGAAATATTCACTCCCAGGGAAAGCAAAATAAAAGCACTCAAAAGCTGAAGAGAAGTCTGAGTGGAAACATCAGGTAGTTGTGGGTTAAAAAAAGCAAACAAACCCCCTTATAATGTTAATTGCTGTTAAGAACATTTGAAACGTAGGACACTCAAAATTAAACCTTTGATTTTATTTTGAAGCCTAACATTTGAAATGATTGAAGCAATTATTTTAGTTCCACTTGCACTGCAAGCCTCAGCTCTACAGGAATGATGTAGTCATTACCAGCATTTGAGTCATTTATAGGATACTGGAAGCCCAGAGGCATTTAAATACTTAAAGAATCTAAATATTAAAAATAACATGGCAAGAACAGTGGGCAGATATGTGTATATACATCCATACAATATTTATCAGACAAGAACAAATCTGTGCAATAACTTCTGTTGAACAAACAATTCAATATCATGAATTTAGCAGGTTGCCATAAACAATTAAGTATGTTACAACTTAGCCTTGTGTTTTAAAGGAAAACAAAGGATATTTAGTGAAAAGCAAAAATGTTGAATGTGAGTCACAGAATGGTTTGAATTGGAAAGGACCTTAAGGTTCAATTAGTTCCAATCCCCTGCCATAGGGACACCTCCCACTGTCCCAGGCTGCTCCAGTGTCCAGCCTGGCCTTGGACACTGCCAGGGATCCAGGGGCAGCCACAGCTGCTCTGGGCACCCTGTGCCAGTGTCCCCACCCTCCCAGGGAACAATTCCTTCCTGAAATCCAATCTTAACCTGACCTCCTTCAGCTTAAGTCCATTCCCACACACCCTTGGGAATCCTCTCAGCTTCACCTCAGAATTTCTTTTGACACTAAAAGTCAAAGAAAGCTCATCTATCAGGAAAAAGGAACATCACCAGCAAGAGAGCATGTGCATATCTGATAGCATGAAAGAGATCTTTGATACAGAGAGAAGCAAGAACTGAAAGAACACAGTGACAAAAAGGAGCTGCTCTAACAGGTAGTTGTTATTTTCCTTTACTTTTCCAAATTTCTCCTGCATGCAGTGGTAGATGTGCTAAGGCAACAAGAAGACAGATGGAAGGCATAAGACAGTTTATAAAGAAAATATACTTTCACTGCATTAATGGATGCCCTTGCCAGAATCTTTATGAAGCTGTAAAAGAGTTGGAAGTGTTTCAGTGTGGTTATTTCACAAGCACAGAATGCCTTTCCAGCAGTGTAAATACTTCACGAATGAAATGGATGCTTTTTATCCACCTTTCCATCACTGTAAATTATCCCTGAAAGCAAACTGCCATGTGCAGGTTGCCTCCATTTAAACAACAGAAATGGATCATGGGGATGATGTAAAACATAATGAATCTAATGTCAATACCAGTGGAACTGAGGAAAAGGAAAGTATGTCTGTATTTATTACCTGCTTCCAGTCTGAGTAATATTGCATATTAATCAATTTTCCTACGGGGGAAAAGGTGGGAAGAAGGTTGAAGCAAAGTGTAGAAAAATACAGGATGGGGTGCTTCAAAAGATGCTCCAAAAACACCTTTAGTGAAGGCTGGCTACTTGTGAAAAGTTTTATTTACTTTTACCTCAGAGCCTGGCTTTCAGAGGTGCTGAACACCAGCAACAGGGAACAGTGGCTCCAAACCTTTCCAGTGGCTTTTGATCCCTCAGGCTCTCAGCAGGAAAGATGGATTCAGTTTCTCATTAAATGAATTCTTACCTTGATCTAGCTCCTTGTCTGTTACTTGTCTCTCGAGCTGCTTCCTCAGTCTCTCATTTGTTTTTATGGAGTATTCTAAACGTTGTCTCAGGATTCTAATTTCTTGCAGATGCTCCATTAATAACTCTGAATAAAGCAAGAGACCACTTCTTATTTAGAGCAGATGATTGTATTCTTTTATAGTATGTACTCTTGTCAAATCTAATGGGTGTTAATCCTAAAAGATGACACAGAGCTGTTAAAAATGGCAGATATTGAATATCTGACTCCACAACAGTTATAGTCTTTTCCTACACAGTGTTCAAACCATTCATTCATTCAGTGACAACTCCTACTCTACATTCTAACTTAAACAATGGTCCAGAGTTTTAAGGCTCTTCAGATTTCTTCTTCCTACAAAAGTGAAACAGATAACAATATTATCTACTTAAACATTCCCTGTACTGTGGAAAGAATCCAAAGGTCTGCAATGCAGCTCCACACTCTGACTAAACACTCCACCAGCACACATTTTTCCTTACAACAATAGGAAGCTCCCAGAGTAACTCAGAGAAATTTGACTTTGACTTACACAATGCACTCCACAATAAAGAAATCTGTTGTATCAAGTTTCATTACTGTACCTTTTCCTTTTTGCTTTGCCATCCTACAATTTTTCTTCCACTGGCTGCAAGTTTCATCCTTTACTCAGGAGCCGATCTGTTCTACCTGTCACTGTGTGATGTGTCAGTTTATCCATGTCACACACTCCTGGTTTACTCTGCAATATTTCTCCCTGAACAGGATGTGCCAGCTCAGCTATTAAATTTTCATTGCTGCCGATAAAGTACTGCAAGCATCACTTGTGTTTAGTGGAACTATCCAGGTCAAACATGACACCACTTATTAATTATGCAGCACTTAACAATTCTCAAGGAAACACAACACTGGCTTTTATAAAATTGGAAAATCTCTCCTTTTTCACATAATGATCTCTTGACAATTGTCTATTTTCACCTTATAACTTGTCTATTTAAAGAGTGTCTGGTAGCCTAAAACAACAAGGACACAAACTAACACACTTTATCCTGCCTCAAACAGGGTAGTTCAGATGGCTGCCATCTCTGTGTGCCTTATCACTGAAATTGCAGTGATTATGCAAGAAAGTGGAAAGCTGAGGCAGACAAACATTCTTCATTATTTCTTAATTAGTTCCCTTTTGTGTTATTTATCAGCTTTTCCCAATATCCAGAAAATCTTCCATGAGAAAAACATTACCTGGAGGAAACTTGCTTGGCAGAGGTGGCAGTGAGCTGTGCTGGCCTTCCAGGTCATGCCTGTGCTCAGGTGAGCCAAGAGGAGACTTCTCAGAGAAATCAAAGTCAGAGGAGCTGTGAAGAGCAGATGGCACAGGAGACTCCTCCTGCAGATGCTGGTACATGGTGGCATTCTTCTCATTATTCCTTTTGTGCCAAACAAAATGGTTTAAAATACAAGAGTTATTCTGTGACCTTGGAAAGCGTGAACTGAGGGTGCCAAATTTACACCAATTTACAGGTAAATTATTGTGACAGGGCATGAAAAGCCACTGCACATCAGAGGATGTATCAAAACTAAAATTCAGAGCTCACTCTGAATTTCAGAAGTCAGCAGGAAAGATCACTGGCACTCCAGCCCACTTTGTATTTTCCAGCACCAGGCAGTCACCTTTGTGTTCAGGGCACCTCGAGCTGCCTTGAACAGGCAGCTGAGGATTTCTGTAGCACAGAAGAATCCCAAGCTGGCAGAAAACCAACAAACACAGCACAACAACACCTGCTCTCTTCACCTTCAGCATCCAGGAACTTCAGCAGGGCTGCACTTGAGTGACCCTGAGCCAGCCCCAAGGGCATGGGGACACCCAGGGAGGGACTGTCCCCCCTGGCACCTGCACCAGGGAAGGTCTCAGATGCACCACAGTGGGTTAGGGACAGGATTCATTTTGCTCATGGAAAGAACAATCCTGGTGGCACAATGTCTCTCAGTATCTCACCTGCTTGGTGAGAAGTGGGGGAAAAGGCTTAGTCTGTTTTCAATGGGTGTTTTATAAACAAAATAGATATTAATAAGCAAAGCCCTGCCAAACAGCTAAACATGCCACAAAACATGGAGTATCCTTATCAACTTATGAAACAACTGTATTTTTGCTAAACATTCAGTTGCACTCTTACCTTTGAGCTAATTCATACAGTATAGTGACTTCTGTACCTATTGATTCTCCTGCAAAGCAGAAACAGCTGATTAAAAACACGTACTGAGAATTACAATTTTCTTCCCCTCCATCTTACTCTATTTAAATGCAGAGTGGTAAATTAATGAGAAATTAGAGGAGTCAACAGATACTAACACACTTTGTATTAGTGTCAAATGCTGTACATGAGCAAAACTATTTATAGCCCAGCAACAAAGCAATAGCTTTCTCTGGAACTCACAAAAAAAAAATTATCAGGGACCACAGGTGCCAGATTTTACAGCCTTGGTGTTTTAATTAGCATACAAATTTGAAATAATTGTGCTTATGGCAAAAGGATTACGGGCACATGTTGTTACTTCTTCAATAACATTTATATAAAAACAATGCCACTGCACTTTGGTTTTTTGTGCTTGTTTTGGAGTCAGGTTAACCAGACACCCTCAGTGAAGGAGCTGACAGAGGATTTTGCCTGCAACATTCTCTGTGGAACTGTGTGTGAGCACAGGCACAATTCAGTGCAAGAGATCTGGACTCAGACACTAATTTGAATAAAGAAATAAGAGCTTGGTGCTGTCACCTTGGCTCTCCATATTTTAAAATTTTTGTGCAATTAAGCAAAAGTGGCAGGGAAGAGTTGCACAGCTGAAATTTCAGGGGAATGAACTGAAGGTCAGGATGGAAATGCAAAGACAGACAGCTGTTCATGCTTCTTCTTTACAGTCAATTCTTAGTACACTGGATGTTCTTTACAACCCTACAAACATCATTTTACTTTAATGTGTGATTCAATGCAGCACCATTGTGTTAGATATATTGAATTGTCTCGGTTGTCAGTGACTTTTCATAGTATATAGGATACCATCTGTTGGTTTAAAGGCATTTAATGTTTATTCACTACAGTCTTCTCATTTGCAATGCAAGGAATCTCTGTAGCCACCGAAATCGTTGAATACACTCAATCTTTTATTACCCTGCTATGACACAAGGCTGTAATACCTTTCCCTCATCCACAGTTGCTTTATATGAGCAATCAAAACTGCACCATCCTGCCACGCTCTGCAGTGAAAGGCACAACACAGCTCGAGCTCAGCCCCAAACAGGGCTCAACAAGGGCAGCTCCCAGAGCCAATCCCAGCAGGATGGGAGGCTCAGCTCCCTGTGTCAGGCACCCCAAGTGGATGGCNTGTATGTAAATGCCATAGGACTTGTATCTTGTAATAGATTGGTTAGTGGAAATTAGAATATTCAATATAGAAGAGGATTTATTGCATTGTAACAAGAAGGTCGCTCTCTTTTTCCTGCTCTTACTCTCTTATTCTCTTATTCCTGCCTTTCCTTGCTCTCTTGCTCCTGTTCTTATCTGCTCTTATCTCTTGCTCCTCAGTCCTTTGTTCTCCCCCTCCTGGGCCTGCTCTGAGCTGTGGCTGGCAGCTCTAAGCAGGGTCCCAGCTTGCACCCACGCCCTTTGCAATAAACTCTAAGTTCCAGGATCCAGCTTCAGAGATCTCTCGTCTCTGTCCACTGTCCCATTCACTGAGCACACAACAGTCTCCTGCAGCTGACATCTCTGAAGGATTGCTGCCTGCTTGGGTCAGCAGGAGCAGCACTTGTGATGCCAGCAAAAGGTCTTGCTTGCTGCTCCTCACAGCAGCATCCCTTCTCCATCACTTTCCTGCTAAATTTCTTCAAACTACAGACTGGTTATACTCTCCCTTCAAGTGCCAAATGTCAATTGTGATGCTCATTTTCCAAAACATGGTTGTATTTTAGGTCTCTCGTGAAAGGCAGTGACACTTCTCCACCAGTCAGACTAGCAGGCAGCAAGATGCAGGTCCTTTAGGAAAATCATGGAATAATTTAGGTTGGAAATGACACCTTAAACATTGAGTTCAACTGTTACCCCAGCATTGCTAGGCCCAGCACTAACTCAAGTCCCCCAGGTGTCTTCAACAGTCAGCTGGGCTGTTCCCTGAAACAGGAAACCCAGAAGCTTTGTGTGATAAAACTTTTATATAAGCACTCTATTTTGGACAGTTAAAATATGCTTGTGTTGAGATGGCCCCAAACAGGTGTTAATAAAAAGTACAGCTACAGAAGTAAAAATCCAGTCAAGGAGTAAAGGCCATAAACTAAAACACAAGAAGTTGCATCTCAACATGAGGAAGAACTTCTTTAAATTGAGGGTGGAGCAGGTGCCCAGGGAGGGTGAGGAGTCTCTGTCTCTGCAGATATTCCACTCCCACCTGGACACTTCCCTGTGTCACCTGCTCCAGGTGACCCTGCCTTGGCAGGGACTTGGACTGGATGATCTCCAGAGGTCCCTCCCAATTCCGTGATTCTTTGTGATTCTTGTTGGATCACAACAACTTTACCTTCCATGCCAGTCCTCCCCACAAACCATCTTAAAGCAACCAACAGCAGGGAAGGCTTCCCTTCAGCAAGCAGCAAACAAAACCCTTCCCATTTCGCGGGCGTTAATCAATCTGACAAGAAGCACAAAAACATTGCTGCTCACCGTAGAGGAATTTCATTTCCAGCTTCTCAAACAGCAGCACAGTCTGGTTGAGCTGCTCTCGGAAGCCTTGAGCAGCATGATAATCAACATCACTGGCCTGCAGCAGCTCCTCAAAGGCCTTCAGCAGGCTGCTGAGGTGCTCGTGGTAGGTGGCACAGCCACAGCGGATCTCCTTGATCTGCTGGCACTGGAAGGACAGCTCCCGAACTTGTGAGTGAACTAAGGAATCATATCTGAGAAAATGAAATTAGCTGTAAAGCTTGCTGGCCATAAACGACATTTAAATATAAATAAAAAAGGGAATTAAATTTATATTCCTAAACTAGGATTTTATGTGGCTTAATTTGCTTTTAAAATGCCTTTAACAGGCGCAATGAAGAGATGTATTGTCTCTGGCTGTTGAGTTTGGTGTTTAGAGATTATTCTCCTTCACTTAACTGCATCATTTATAAAATGGGCCAAAACTAATGGGATGACTTGATGGTCTGCTTGGAAAGAACATGGATGGCAGCAGAGGTGCCAAATTAAACCAAGTAAGAGTGAATAGATGTAAAGAATTTTCAAGAATACACATATTTTTCCTGACTGGTTGGGAATTATTTTCTTTTTGTTTCATGTTTTGTGGTTTTTTTTAACTCCCTATGGAAGCAGACAACCATCCCTTCTCTGAAACTATATGTATTTCCTGGCAAAAGCACAGTATAGGACTTTCTGAACTGATGGTTTCACCCAATCTGAAAATTCCCCACATCTCTGCACAGGTACTGCAAGAAACAATGACAACCACTGTGGTGCCCAAATTCCTGTACTCCACAATCCAGGATATAAATTTCAACTCAGATCAACTGAATTTATTTATTGAATTTATGCTTGCAAATGTAGGCATCCCCTTTGTACTGCCACTGTCTGTACCACGGGTAGAATTCATTCTCCAGAATCATCCATTGGTGGGAAAAAAAGGAGAGAAGATGTTAAAAGATGCAGGGAATCATACAAAATCTATGATGATGTGGGTTGTTATAGCATTTTTACTGTCACTTGTATAGGGAGAGCTGCATAACTCATTTTGGGGTCTGTCACTTGTGACTCACAACACTTTCCTAGACAGGGGCCATAAAACCTCACCGTGATCCACAGGGTCTCATTCCTTAATTTACACTTAGATCTCTCTTTGTAAAATGGATGAGGTATATCTTCAAGGGGTGTAAATTTCTATGGACTCTGTAACACCACTGTATTTTACAACAGGGACACTCAGACATGCACAGCAGCCCATGCTGCTGGTTGCTCACTGTCTCCAAATATTTCCACTCAAGCATTTGGAAGAAAGGCACAAGGCCTTTCTTTGTTGCAATTTCTAGTATTCCACAGGCTCTCAGGACAATGACAATATTTTAAAGGGAGAAGAGGGGGGTGGATGTTAAGAAAGGCCCATTCTTATGATCCTCCATTGTATATTTGCAATTTACACATATGCAGGCAAAATGCTGCTCCAAGTCTCATACAAAATCCAACACTGATACTTTTCAGCCTCCCATAAATGATTTTCCAGCTTATGAGCTTATACTATAAAATTCCATTCATTAATTTCTATATTTATCTCTTCTCAAATCCTTTACAGGAAGGCATTACAGCCCTCAACTGCAAAATAAATCGGAACTAGAGCGTGAACATTTTCTGTTTACAGAGAGTCTGGGCACTCACACAGAAGGGCCAGCAGGAATCTGCCAGCCCACTGCTCACAAAAACACTGCTGGCTGGAATGGGCTGCTCCACCTTCCTGCACTTGGCACCTGGAAATGCCCTGAGTGATGCAGAGCTGTGGTGCCTTGATGGCAGAGGTGAGCCTGTCCCACAGGCAGCCTGAGATCTGAGCTGGCTCAAGAGAGGATCTCTTACAGCAAAGAGAGTTGTGGGGAGAGACAGATGTGCAAACACAGGACAGTTCCAGCTGATGACACCAATTTATCAGTTTTTTACTTACAGGATCTTTTAACAAAACATCTCAGTTCCTTTAAGCTAATGTTAGTGAAATTCAGCCTTCACTGTAACAACACTTGCCAATAAAATTATCTTCATATCACCTTCCTGTGCTATTTGGTATTGCTGTTTACAAAAGGGAACCTCAGAGCAGCAGTTTTACTCACTTGGATGGTGATGTTGCTCTCAGACTGCTCTGAAGAGGATACATCTCATCAAGATGCACATTCACAACTTGCTCTTTGTCAAGTTCTGCCTCATTGGCCAACAGCAGCTCCTTGAGGTTTTGAGCTGCCCATGCATCAGGTGCTCCCACAGACTCAGAATCCCCATTTCTGGTGTGGATCTTGTAATCCAGCTGAGGGACACCAGAGGATGTCTGGCCTCCTTCCATGGCTGTATCCTGCCCTTGTGTGCCAAACCCTCCCACAGGCAGGGCAGCATCACTCACAGCTCCCCTGGAAACACCAGGGAACCAGAGCTGCTCAGAGCCCTGCAGCTGCAGCAGGAACATCTTGTACTGCTCAAGCTCAGACTGCATATTCTTAACTCTTTGTTTCAATTCTTCTATATCCTCTGTGCCTTCCCAGCCACCTGCTCTTGCTCCACTCCCCTGGGGAGCACACAGGCACTTGGAGCCTGAATGTGCAGGGGCTGGCTCAGTGTCCTCGTGTCCCATGGGACAAAACTCTTCATCCACCTCTTCCAATGAACTCTGCACATTCCCATTGCTAATGACACGATGATTTTGCATTTCTGAAAAACAGGAGAATATTATATGTGTGTGAATATTGGTATATTTTTATCTGACATTCTGTTCTTAACAGCACTTGAATGAATTATTTCAATTCTGTAATAGCAGAATCAAAATGTAGGTAATTACAAGCTATACATTATTAGTTTGGGACTTTTCACCTCTTCCTATAATTTGCCATTAATTCAATTTGCACATCAAATATTTCAAAGCCCTTACTACATTTCAAATACTCAAAATACAACAGACTTTCTCTTCCCAAATTTGAAAATTCTTTTTGCCATATGTTTTCCTGAATCAGACTGATCAAACCCAGGCCTTTCCAGCCACTGGTATGATAACCTCAAACACGAGGCAAAGGAGACTCTGACTTCACATGGTTCCTTCTAAAGCTTCTAATTAAATATTCTTCTTCTCCCCACTTCAAAAATCTATACAAAACCAATTGGAGCATAAAGTCAGTGGAATTTTAAAAAGACTATCAACAAAATAGTCAGATTTGAAAAGGAGGCTATAATAACTTCTTTTTAAAAGGTGTTCTAAACAAACCCCACTAAAGTGTTCCGTGTTAAAAGGTTTTACTGGCACACATTTGATATAAACATCACATCCCTCAGGTGACTTTGCCATCCCTGAGTAATGCAATCACCTCAGAATCAGCCCAATAAAAGTCATATATTCCTACAGATAATCCATGTTTATAGTTCTGTGCATGTTGAGGGCTGTATGTGTAAGTAGCTAGCAAAATGATTATTCTCTAGTTACCAGTAAATTAAATTTTCCCCATCTATTAGTTCTGCAAAAGATCACTGTGAATTAGAACTCCCCTTTTGGGAGCCAATTCATTGATCTTTCAGACAGGTTGCAATACTTTCAGATTGGTTTCCATGGAGAATTTGAATGTCCAGGTTCAAGCTGCAAATCAGCCCAAAAACTCAGGGGGAGCAGCTCTGTATGAAAGCCCAAGACCAAGATCAGGAGAATAAAAATAAATATTACCTAAAAGCTGGAATAAAATGAAGCTGTGATTCTGGGATATCCACACTGCCCAGAGAAGCTGTGGCTGCCTCATCCCTGGAATGTCCAAGGCCAGGTTGGGCCTGGAGCAGCCTGGACAGGGGAAGGTGTCTCTGCCCATGGCAGGGGTGGATTGGGATGAGCTTTAAAGTCCCAACCCAAACCAATCTGTGACTTGAGATCAAGGCCAGAGGATGTTTGCTGCACTCTACTCATTTTGAGTGGCATTCCAAAGGAAGGAAGTGCTTCCAAGAAAGTGCCTGGGTATGAATTCTGGAGGACACAAGAAGGGAATGCAGCACTTCATTCCTTAACTGCTGCAGTAACACAGATGGAAAAAAAACCCCAACACCAGGTGAACTCAAACTCTGGAACTCTGATTCCATGAATCATCCCAGGTGACAAACAGAGAAAATAAAAACAGATACTAACAAAGAATATTTCAGATCAGAGCACTGGCTATGGTTCTTAATGCATCAGTGTCCTTTAATTAAAAAGGAGAATTAATGAGCTCCCTGAGCACATTGGGGTGCAGTGAGCAGGACCCTGCACACCAAAGGATTACAGAACTGGCCACATCCTCTGCACTCTCCAGGGTTATTCAGGTTACCCAAGCCCTCCCAAAAAAAAGCCTAATGGATGATGCAGAAACATGGAACACACAGCACTAAGCCTATTTACATTTTCATTAAATGATTCCATTAGGTTTCAGTCTACTTGAATGCCTTCAAATAATTCAGATAAGCAAAATTCTGTCATTCAGTTGCTTCATTCCAATAGCTCAGAACTAGATGGAGAAGCAGTAACAAACATTTAATTCAGAGAGGAGTTCAGAAGAGAGGACATTAGCAACAGAGATCAGAGTCAGGCACACAACTCATTATTTTTACTGGAAACCAGACTCATAAATCCCTGTGGCCCTTCTGAAAGCACAACCCTGAAAGACCAACTTGGATTCTTGGAGCAATTAATCCACAGCAGCTAAGAAAATCAGATTTAAAATCCACAAATAACAGGAAGGGAGATGATTATCTGAAGCAATTTACAATTTTGTACAACTCAGAAGAAACTGAATCTTTTTAATTTCCTTTTCTTTTTTTTTTAATCCTATACCATATAAATGGTCTACCTTGATAGTTTTGCTGATTTTTGTCCTTTACATTTTCATTCTTGTCCCCTGTACCCGGATCAACATCTTGCAACTCCACCTGGGTGTCAGTATGATCCAGTTTGAGCAATGAGACAACTGGAGAACAATGGGGAAAGGTAAAATAGAAATCATTAAGAGACTGAAAAGAAAATTAAGTGGGGAAAGTGAAAAAAAAACAAAACAAAAAAAAACCCAAAACAAAACAACAAAAAAAACCCAACAAACTAATAAATTAAATTTAAAAAGTAAAAAAACCCTCACCTCACAAACACAAACCTGGGTCTCTGACAGTTTGAAACAGGAAGATCTCTATAGATAATATGAGTATTCTTAAATACTTTAATTATGAGGGTAACTACTCAGAATTAATTGCCAAGGCTCCTCCTAACAAATGAAGGTAAACATTGGTAGGTCCCCTTTGTAATGGAACAGTAAATCAATCTCTAGTGCTTTTTTAAATGTTTTATGTTAAGCTTAGAGAAAAGGCTTAAAAGTTTCTCCAGGGTGAGCATTGATCATAAACCAATCTCTGCAATCACCACAGCAACTCCCAGAATCATCAGTGGGCAGCACAACTTTACCCAAGGGAAAAAAATCAGAGTGGAAAGGAAATCACAGGACTGCAGCTTCTGACTCTTTGCACATCAAATTCAGAAGCTCTGCCCTTCTCAAGATTCTCCACAGATTTTGCACCTACCAGAATTAATTGCTCCAGTCCCATCACCTAAAGTATTCACAATAAGCTGTAACATATCTGTGCCTTACCACAATAATGTTATTTTTAACAAGTCTCTGCATCCTCTGGGTTGACAGTGGCTCACCCACCACTTGACTGAGTCTTATTTTTATATTTATTCTCCCTTACCTATCCTTCACACCCCTACTCAGTTTTTAATCTAATTGCTAAGTGCATTTTTATTTTTCTACCACCCCAAATCTTTATCTAATACTCATTGCTCTCTGTCTTACAATTTTTCATACTTTGCTGATCCCAGTACTTTGTCAACAACTGAGTTTAAATTAACCCAGCCACAGTGGGAACAGACACAGCTGACTTGACTGATCAGTGGAATATTGGAAAAGTTTAATTATCTGGCATAAACAAAACCAGGATTTTTATACTCTCTTGTCTCCATTACAGTTTTCATTAAACTTGGCATCTTAATAAGGAAATTTTTTATTTACCTACACATTGACATATGTGTGCACATGTGAGCACCCTGTGATCTGCCATTTATTACAGACTTTACACATGTACACAGCATTTGCTGGTGACAAAAAGCTGGTTTGTATTTTAGTAGCAATCAGAAAAAATTGTGTTTTTTCAAGGTCTACACATATTTGTCTACTCAAGAAACTCACAACAGTATTGTAGATAAATAAGGAAGATCTGCATTTACTTTCTACTGCAAGAGAAGCTGCCACTGTTCCAGGCAGGAGCAGGAGCCAGCAGATTTGTTCTTTATTTACCTCTCCCTGATGTGTTTCCCTGTGCAGGCTCCTCTGGAAGGTTTTCAGCTCCAGACCCACCCAGGAACTCTCCTTTAGGCTGTTCCTGAAATGGTTTGGTTTGCTCTGCACAGGCTCTCAGACCCTCACGAGGAGCCCTGGGATGATGCTGTGGCTCTGAGGCTGATTTCTGCAGCCAGGAATTCAAATTTCCTAATGCTCTGCAGGACCTTACAGGCACAGGCAGACGTGACTTCTTGGGCAAGGAAGTAGAGCCAGCCTGAAAAAGGCAGGAAGAAAATTCCATGAGTTACTGACTTGTGTGTAATAGTCAAGCGTAAGAAGTATAAACAAACATTCCAAGAAAAATAAGAATTTACCTGTAAAATCAGGCAGCTGTCACATTAGTTTTGAAAATAAAATTGCAATACCCTTGGCTACATGAGAAGCAAACATTCAGAGAGGCAAAATATCCATTCCACTGGTACAATTTTCTGTTCATGCATCCACAACCCTCCAGTTTCTGAAGCAGGACAGCAAATCCAGCAGTGCCTACCAAAGGCTTCTACCCACCAGGTGTGTTAATTAGCTCTGGATTTGTGGATGCCTTAGGAAAATAATTTCTCACCCAAACTGACCTCTCTAACTGCCACTTCCCACTGTCATTTTTTTTCATAAATATCTGCCAGCCCAACAATTTTTTCCCTTAATACTTTTTTTTTTAAAGTGGAGGATCCTCCTCATTTTTCAGCAACTCCTAAGCTCATTTTCCTTTCTTCCTTTAGTCTCCACCCAACATGTCCTACTTCCAAAGCTTTGAGAAAATCAGCATAACTTTGCATCAGCCACAGAGGACATTTATTCTGCCACAGAGAAACCCCTTATGAACAAAACCAGTTTCTTCACCCATCCACCCTGAAGGATTCCCATTTCCTGCTGGAACAGACATTCCCCCACTGGAGTTGGGGGAAGCTACATTTCTTTAGTCACTACATTTTAGCCTCCCACCTTTGGATGACTGCATAAAATAAATGTTCCTTGTTCAAGCTACACAGCATAAACCAGTGCTGTCTCTAAAAAGATAAAAGCATGCCATGTGTTGATGAGAGTTATGGAATTGTGTTTAATAATAACAAAAACCAATAATGGCATGTTCAGATAGATTTAGTTTATAATTTTGCTGTTCATTTGCTCCACCAGTGCTGTTAAGTCCCCTAATTTCTTTCACCACTCAATGTATTCTGAAATACCTTTCCACATTCTCAGCAATTACAGTCTTTACAAAATTTAAAATCATAAAAAGCAAGTTCCATTTTCCTAATGCCATCCTCAATTTCTTTTGTACATATATGAGAACAGTATCCTTCACAGGCTGCAAAATAAATCCAGAACTTCCAGCTAACTAAACTGCTTTAATAACATTGAACCATTCCCAGCTGTCTCAGGGCTCTGGCACAGACACATTTGTCACCCAGATTACCCAAAGGCCACTTCAGCTACATCAAATTATTTATAAAAGCCATTCCAAAGCTAACGATACAGTGCATTAGTCCAAACAAGAAAGCTTTTAAAGCAACTGATTCCAGGGCTGTATTGAGGCTGCCACTGATTAAACCAGAGAGGAATCTGGAAAATGGTGAATCAGAACAGTAAACTGAAACTCAGGGAAAACAGGAACTTGAAAAAACAAAAAAAGAAAACCACAGAAAGCATCAGAAAATCGTGGAATGGTTTGGGTTGGAAGGGACCTTAAAGCTCAGCTCAATTCCATGCCCTGCCATGAGACCTGGACACCTTCCACTGTCCCAGGCTGCTCCAAGCCCTGTCCAGCCTGGCCTTGGGCACTGCCAGGGACACAGGGGCAGCCACAGCTGCTCTGGGCACCCTGTGCCAGTGTCCCCCACCCTCAAAGGGAAGAATTTTTTCTCAGTATCTCCATACCTTGCCCTCCTTCACCTTCAGGCCATCCCCCCCTTGCCCTGTCACTTGTGCCCAGAACAAAGCCCTATCAACATCCCTTCATTTACAAGCCACTTCCTTCAGAAAAACAAACCCAAGAGGAACAAGCCAGAATAAAAATGAACTGCTACTAATTGCTACCTCTCAGAAATCTCTTGATCACCAAAGTTATGGGAACCACTCTTTGCAGAAGGTGCTACAACATTCCCTGTTAGCAGCACACAAAATCAAAAGCAACGCTCCCCTTTGTCTGCTCTGCAGGAGCCAAGATCTTCAAAGAGTTTTCAACTTCACTTCTATCACTGTTGCTGAAACAATACACAGAACTCTTTAGCAGACACTGTTTTCCCACCTCTTTGTTTGGGATCACAGACTGCCTGCAGACAGGAGGCTTCAAAACTCCTCTGGCCCCAGCACACCCTGCCTGCACTGCCAGCACAGACTCAGTGCCCTCAGCTCCCAGACAAACACCACAAAGTGCCCCCTCTGCACAGGGCACTCCTGGCCACACTCCTCAGGAAACAAGACACAATGATAGGATGTTAATAAAAGCCTAAAATTAAGATTTGAGTTTGTGCAAGACTCTCACTGACCCATCTACAACCTGCTCCCAGGTGTGATGCAAATCTGGAATCTTCTACAACACTTCTGCCATTTAGACTTCATCAGTTCCAAATGCTCCAGTTCTGCACATTATGAACAAGAAACACAGACTCTCTTTTTCCAAAAGTTGTAATATTTACGAGTATGTGGTCCCAGGGAGGATTGAAATTCAATTAATTAACGTTCTAAAGCACGCTGAAGTAGGAGATGAAAAGCTCTGAACATTAAGAACAATTATCTAAAATATATTTGGCTTACATCTCTTTTCCTAATATAAAAAATCATACAAAAGCAAGATATATTAGAAATGAAACATCTTTTTCCCTTTCATACATCTACTCCCTAAGTACAAAAAAAGAGAAAAAACTTACTTCATTTGTTCTAGTAAAAGAAAGTCTTTCATGCTGTTCACCCTTCTTATACACATTTCCTTGCTGATGTTCTGCTTCTGCATTTAATCTTGAATATTTTGACTTTTCTTCTGAGGCTCCTTTTTTGCCTTCATGTTTGAATCTCCTGACATTGCTCTCTAAAGTCATTGTTTGCGTAGCTGCATCTTTCAATTCCACTTTCAACAACTGAATCGCCCTATTAATCTGTGGCACTGCATCTGCAGAAAGCTTCTCTTCCCCATCAAAAGTTGATTTCAATTCTACTCGCTGCTTTAAGAATTTAGTGACCTGCTTGAAATGTTTGAGTTCAGCTCTTAGTTGAATAATCATTTGCCTAAGATCTTTTTCATCCTTTTCCTCTAGATCTTCACTTGAACATTCTTCCTCTGTCGTGTTCAGATGATCTAACAGTTCATTTACAATTTTCATTTGTTCTTGTCTGCTACGCTCAGGAAAGAGGAGAGAAAAGACATGAATTTAGATTTTTATTTAAGCAAACAAAAATACCTTCCAAGAAACCCTTCTGCTGTGTGGTGACATATCTGAAATTTCCAGGAGGTTCTGTTTTACTCACTAATGAACTACTCACTAACAGAGCTTTTGGAACCTTTTCACAACATGAATTATATCATAAATTGCCTCACCACGGCTCTTCTCCCATTTAACACAGAAATAGAAGAAATATGAATGGACTCTCAAAAAAATTTATTGTCTACCTCAAAAGTTAATTTATACCAAAACCACACCAGGCTCCAGACCATATAATCACAGACTAGCCCAAGTTGGAAGGAACCCACAAGGCCCATCAAAGCACAGCTCCTGGCCCTGATGTTGAGTTTTTGTGCAGATCTACCCCTCCATGTATTTCTAATGGAACAGGGAAGATGGAAAGTGAGAAATCAGCCAAAAAGTTGCAAAACCAACTCATTACAGACCACCAAAGTGCCCCGTGGATAACTGGGAGTTCATGGACAGCAGTTTGGAAAGCAATGTTTTAAGAGAAGCTGAAGCCAAGTAAGAGGCATTTAAAGCACAAGCAAGCTCTGAAATTCTGCAGACAATTTCATGTGTCCAATAGAGAGCTGTTTGTGCCATTAAACATATAAACCAGAGTTTTTAACAACTGCATTTGTACAGTTTAGCATTTGAAATGGTAGAAGCTAACTAGGCTTTTTATGGCTGCTTCTGGCATCTAATGGCATTAGTGAGAATTCAGTTATGCAAAGCACAGGCTCATCACCCATCAGCCTGGTCATTTATACTTGAACACAGGAAAAATTACACACTAGAGTGGTAAAGATGATGGTGCTAGAATTACTCATTAGCCAACTTTTAAGTAAAGATAACAAATAAACAATGTTTTCTCTTCATTTCTAAGGGAGTAGTATCTCGTCATTCACCACTAACTACTCCTGTGACAACGAAGACAATTTATGCCTGTTGGGAGAGTTTTAAATAGTAATGTGAAAATACAGAATTGCCTGAGTGAAGCCAAGTGCAGCATGGTGAACACAGAAACCAGGGTTTGACTTGGGGAACTGCACTGGAGATTCTGCTCCCTGCACTGACAGGCACTGGAAAAGTCACAGGATTTTGCACATAGTCAGTCCAGAGACCAGGAAAGCAACCAGAGAAGGAAAAGGAACTACAGAACAAGGAAAGGAACCTGAGAATGATCTAACTCTAACTCAATTCTCAAGCAGGAGATCAAGTGATGCAAGCATGAAACTGGGGTAAATCAGTCAGGGTGTGTGGTTTTCCTGTACAGGATTTTCTTGCTTGGAAATGAGCATTTCAGCTGGGAATTGATCAAATCCCAGTGTAACACACACATGCACACACTTGAATTCCACTGGTGCCAGTAGGGCTTGTACAGATTTAGCTCCACAAGTGTTTTCTCCTACATGAAAAGTGACCCAGGAACTCAGAACAGTCCAGCCAGTCCTGCAGGTGGCTGCACTGCAATGACCCATTAGCCAAGTGCAGGACAGGGGCCCCAGCTCCCTAAACTGAGAGGCAGCAAAGCCCTGGCCAGGAAAAATGGAAAAGAGCTCTCAGTGCAGCACCCTCCATTCAAAATTATCCCTGTAAAAAGTCACTGTAACTCCAATCCCTCCATCCTCAGATCCTTTCACATACTGTTTTTACAGCAGGGAAGTGTTGTCCCTTCCACCACATCACTTTTCACTGGACAGTGCTCTCAGATATTTTGGTTTCTTCAAGAAAAACACCAGCTACTGTCAACTAAGCCCTTTGACCCCATCCTGGAAACCATCAGTCCCTACAGTAAAGCTCCATGGATCAGTAACTTTGGAGGGTTTCTTTCTTGCAACTGGCTTTTTTTAAGGATTTCTACTGATAGCATGTTTCCTAATTACTTAATTGCATGATAGACTAAAATGGCTCTGAAGGTGCCTTGCCAATCTCTCAGGTAAATTACAAAGTGCCATTATCTAAATTCACTTTAGCAAAATTACCTTATTCTCTTCTCAAACAGAAACACTCTCAAAAGCAGTGCATATCCCTCATACTTACGTAGATTCCAGCACAGATGTTCCATCTTCTCTTAGAAGAGATGTGAGCAAGTTCTCTTCTGTTTCATGTTCACTCATTCCTGTTCTGCCCAAGTGTTTGTCAGTTGTATCATGCTCAAATTGAGGCTTAATTGGACTCCTATAATGTCTGTCTTTGCAGAAACTCTCTGAATAGCCTGATGGAGTTATCTGTTAAAAAATTGCAAACATTGTCTTATTACACAGGTATGTAATGTTCTATTAAATTCAGGGCTGTAATCTTTCTGTAATCAGGTTCTGTAATTCCTGATGCTCTTTATCTACATTAAGAAGCATCCACAGACATTTTGCTGACTATTTATTAATAGAAAAGCTAATTAACATCTATTTCATATGATTAATTCATAGGGATCAGTTGTTTAGTAAGGAGTGAGAAGATTTCCCTGAAGGTCTTTATCTAGCAAGAGGTATGAAACTTCTGGAATGCTGCCTGCAGACTGCAGCTAACAATTTTATTAGCTCAGCTTTGAATCATCTGTATTTACAGTACAGATTCTGTCCTGGGATCTCCAGATTCAAGCCCTGATGGTTGGGACAGGACAAAACTTTGAAGCATTTACAAGCTGCCAACTTTCTGTACAAAACATCATGGATGTGTCCAAGGGAATGGAAATTCTAGGATCTCCACAGTCACTCAAACCCTTATTAAACAATCAAAATCTGCAGCAATCACGTGAGAATTCAGTCTGGGCCCATTCCCATCAGCAACAAGAGTCAAAAGAGTTTTTACAATACAACACTTACCTGTTTATCCACCTCACAAGGAAAATCCAAAGATACTTGAAGGCATACCTGGGAAGCAGAGAAACACGGAAATTACAGATTTCATAGAGCAAAATATCATCCCTCTTCAACATTACAAACCAATTTGCAACCTGAGTTATTCTATGATTCCATGATGCTTTATCTTACATTGATTAGACTGAGGACAGCAGATTCCTGTTTGTATGAAAATGCAGTTTATAATTCACCCAGCTATCAAGCATTTCAACCCTCCAGAAGGATCTACAGGATTTTCCCTCAATCACAGCAAATGAATCTCACACAATTTGTGCTCCAGGCCTGACTGCAATGGAGGCAGGAGACCAACCTGTGTGGATGTGAAGAAACACAATTTCAAGGGCCTCTCTGTCATCCCCACTCAGGGTGACTATGAGCACTCAAACAGAAAACAAGGTCCACAATGAAAGCAATCCTGAATGCAAAACCAGCCCAGAAATACAGGAAAAAGCTTCCAGAAGATCTTTAGGATAACACTTAGTTGAAAGCAAAATCAGATACCAAGAAAAGTGTGTTTTGTTTCCTAAAGATTACATGCTCTAAGAAAATAAAGACATTTTAAAAGCATGCAGAGAAGAGAGCACTGCACCATAATGTTCCTACCTGACTGAGCCTCTCACAAAACTGACTGTTCTGCACCTTCCTGTCATTGGCACCATCTTCAGGCTGCATCACAGGCTTCTCTGTTGTTTCAAGACACTACACAAAGTATGGAATGATGTGAAAATGTAGCACAAAAAAAAAATACTGTGATATGAAACGTGCATAAATAAGTCAGTGATATGTCTTAAAAGAAAAATAAAAAAGCCTGTAATACAAAGTAACAAACACTGAATTAGATTCCTTCAACAAGATCAAAGAAAATTAATATAAACCCCAGGAATGACTCATATCAAATCAAGTGAAATTTTATCTTATAAATTCCTTCATTTTTATTTAACCCTTCCTCCTCAGAATTTATAGACCATATAAAAACCACTTAACCTCTTGTGGCAAAGGAGCTCCATATCCTCAGCCATGTCCCCATTCTGCCTATTTTATTTTCCAATTTCCAGAATTTATTTTTATTTGCTACACAATTTAGGCTCTTCTCCAGCATTCAAGAAATAGATGCTTTTAAAACTAAGCACATGTGGCTTGCTGTACACTAGAAAGATTTACTGTGCCACTGAAGGTTACAATCTGCTGTGTCTATGCCTAAATTTGCCCATTTGCAGCAAAGGGTGCCAAATCATCTTTTCCTCCCTGTTTCCCACAGGATCCAACCCATGAGCAAAGGGGAGGAGGGACACTCAGATTTTTTGGGAGCAGCACCCAAGTCCCTGACATCAGCATCCCTGAGAGCAGGAGCAGAATCCCTTTGGTTTGCTGGATGCTGCTGAGCATTCCCAGGGGCAGCCACAGCTTCTCTGGGCACCCTGTGCCAGGGCCTGCCCACCTTCAGGGAAGGATTTATTCCCAATAACCCATCTAAACCTGCACTCCTTCAATTTAAAGCCATTCCCTGTGTCCTATCCCTCCATCCCTTGTCCCCAGTCCCTCCCCAGCTCTCCTGGAGCCCCTTTAGGATCTGGAAGGTGATCTGAGCTCTCCCTGGAGCCTTCTCCTCTCCAGGTGAGCACCCCCAGCTCTCCCAGCCTGGCTCCAGAGGGGCTCCAGCCCTTGGAGCAGCTCCCTGGCTCCTCTGGAAACTCCAACTATGCCCAGTCCATAGGGAGGACACAGCCCTGACACAGAGGATTCCAGCATGGGACAGTTATTTCTGCTTCCTCAGAACACTGGGAATTGCATGTATGTGTGGGGCTTGATTTTGATTTTTTTAATTGAGAATGCATTGAATGTATGCATATATAAATATATATATTAAAACATATATATGAAATTAATGAGAAAACTCCTTTTATCTCCCAACCCCTTGCAGTATAAGCAAGTCTAATGGGTTTAGGTATGAATTTTAAAAGGCAGAAACTGGATGGTGCAGAGTATTAATATATTTGCCTTTTACAATTAGAATTCTATATGGAAAACTGACTTCCAAGTCATGTTTGGGTTATCTTGGTATTTTCACTCAGACTTGGTTTTCTAGGACAGGACAGAGTAAAGACAATTTGAAAGCTGGTGAGAGACACAGAGGGGGTTAGGGGATATAACAAGGGCTTGCATTACAAAAAAAAAATATTGTTGCAATCATGGGATGCCAGAAATCCAATAATGTTAACTATTATTTTAAAAAATCTATTCAGGTTGAATCTTCTATGTGTAGGTTCAGGACAAACCCTACATTTGTGTATAAAAAATAAACTCATCCACGCAATGCAACTGCATTTTATGGGTCAACATCATTTAGTATCTGCTTTTCCCAGGCTAGTATTTGGTTTAATAAGTGAGGATTCATTAATGAAATGACTACATTAGACCAACAGGTTATAAATACACTGTGATAAATCACAAAAATAAACTCCTGATCCTACAGCCCTGTGTCTGCCATGTCCTGCACTCCAAGGAATATGACCTAATGTGCAACAAAATATTAAAAGAAAATAAGAGTCTTAAGGCCAGAAAGACAAGCCTACCAAAAAGAAGCTGCCTGTTTTAAAGCATTTCTGTGGAGACTGAAAACCAGGAGAATGTTTTTCCTATGTGAAGCACTGATGTGTTTGGTCTGCAAAACCCCCCAGAGCCCCAAAGGCTGATATCACTGAGGCTGCTCCTCTCTGGGAAGGCAGATGCTCAGAGGACAGCACAAAAACATCCTTTTCCTCTCCTCTTTCTCCTCCCCAGCACGAGCAGGAGCCCAAGGAGCAGAGGCCAAGGGGCTCTCAGACCCTGCAGAGGCACCAATGAGCACTTTCATTGGATTTGTGCTCTGCCTTTGGGAGGGAAAAGCAGGATGGGAGCACTTTGAGAACCTGAGGAAGATCCCTATTCTCACGTATATCCAAATTCCTCTTATAACACAGACATCAGTGTCATCTCTGCACTACCTGCCAACAAATTCTAGCTCAAAAAACACGAAAAAAAAAAAGTAGGTGGCTTTTGAGAGTGGTTGTTAATATGCAAAACACACTGTTGTCACACTCACACCCCAATATCCGGGCTGTCATTTATTACCACACCTGATAAAAAGATAATTTTTGAACTAAAATCTTACAACTAAAGATCCTTTCAGTTTAGAGCTCCATAGTACCAGTCATTCTGGCACTGATCAAATTCCATATTTAACTTTCCTATTTCCTTTCCCAGAATACTGAGGTTTATTTATGTTTTACAAGCTTCACTCTTTGTCATTCTACATCTGATTCTGCAGCTTCTTCAGTGAGCAGCCCTGTATGTGCCTCTGTCATGAGACAAGCAGGAACACAGCATCCTGTCACGATAATCCTGGCACAGGACAGGAATTCCTTTGGAATTCACTGCGGCATCCACGGGGCTGCAGAGCCCTCTGCAGGATGAGGAGACAAATTGCTAAAAATGTTAATTACAGAGTGCAGGCACCCGGACAGGGATCGATCGCTCACCAGCTCTTCCCCCAAACCTCTCAGTGACACATAAATTCACCATTTCAATAAAACCATGGCACACCTAAAGATCGGTTTCTAATTTAAAATATACTTCAATTAAAAACAGCATAACTGTGTCTTAAAACTGAAGAAGCAAAAATATTTGGTGACTGTCCCAGTATACCTGCAGCACATCCAGGAAAAGACAGGAGCCTTTTTCCTGAGTGCTGCAGAAAAATCATTAATTCAAGAACAGTCCCAGTCCTTGAATGAGCCAGTCCTGCACGTAACTGATTCAAACTATTTCTAATCTTGTTCCTTTGAGTTTAATCCAGAAATTCAAGTCACAAAATACCAGCACCATCATCATTCCTTTTATATTTTTTTCCTTCCTCCTCAATACATTCTGCACAACAACGGAACTGAAAGCAAAAGCCACAAAGGAACATAAAGACAAGCACTACCAGCCACATCTCAAATAATACTTTCCAAGCTGGAAGGGTCACCCAGAGCCTCCTGAACAACTTCTCCACTCACACACACGTGGGCACCCAGCATCCAAAATGCTCTCAGTGCAAATATTTTGCCACAGCTGAGAACAGTGCCAGCTTTGGGGAAATGAAAGAAACACCCAGCAAGGATTATTTCCTTGCACCTCTCAGCAACCCACCACAGTGCTGGCCCCTTTTTCACATACTTCTCTATCCCACATGAAGAAATAGCCCCGTGTTTAGGTGATCTAAAGTTCTATTCCTTCGGTTTTGGCTACACTGAACCTTCATATTTTGAAGCTGAAGAGATCTGAAGGAAACTCTTAAATAATTAGACACAGCCTGAGAATGACTATGCAATAGGAAATAGACTTTCAGGAATAACTAAAATAATCTCTAAGATATTGCTTTCTTTGTAGAATTAACTATTTCTCTCCCTTTCAATCGACAAAACAAATAGATCACAGACCCAATTAATATTTAAATGAGTATGTTGCTTCCCTAAAATCAACTTGACACATCACTGAACACTTGCATTGAGCTGCTTCTCTGTCATGCTAACATGTTAAAGTTGTTTACATCATTAATTTCAAAAGTTATTATAAGGAATTAGAAGCTCAGCCCCAAGGGCTTTACATTCCTGCACTGATGTAAACGACTCCACAAGGCAGATTGGATATGAGAATGAGACTCACTACTTTAAAACAGAAAACCTACCTCTCTGTGGTTTAATATTTTCAGTGCTTCCTTCCCTGGAGAATCCTTTGGACAACATCCAGACTGTCTTGCCTTAAGTTCTTGATTAATTGACTGCAGCTCTTTGACCATCAGGAGCAGGTCACTAACCTAAAGAACCAAAGGAAGAACAAGCAGAACTGCTAACATCCAAAGTAGCAGGAAAAACAAATGATGACAGATAAATCTCCAGCTAAATGCAAACTGCAGGGTTGGAAGCCTGGGTTTGTGTGTCTGCTCCTGTGTTAATATATGGAAACATGCTTCTGTATTTGTGAATTAGTGCTCAAGGTACCTCCATTTGGAACACTGTGGGTCACAGTCACTTATTAACATTAGGCAACAAGTTCCACAATTCAGCAGCAAGAACAAACCTGAGGGCATTTCACACAAAGATCTTATTTGAGAAAAAACATTTAATGCAAGAAAAAGCAGCATTGCTGGGAAGTAGCAGCATCCAGGAACAAGCTGTTCTTCTCTCTCCAACCCTCTTTAAAAGCCACTCTCATTCTGAGCAGTTTCACAGACACAGGATCTGACTGGGCAGTTGGATTCAAAACTCTCACAGCCACAATGCCATGGAGTGTATCAGGAGGGCAACATTTGGAGAAGAGTGAAATCTTTTTATCAGACCCATTAATGTACTTGGAAAACCAGGTCAGCTTCCAATCACATCCTTTTTCCAGTAAAAAATTACTTATAAATATCTTTTGCAAATGAGAGTCCCTGAGCCTTCTGAATGGAGCATGTTCAGAGATAAAAGTGGTGAAACCCCAGAATGGCACTGGGACACAATCTGGGGTTTTTTTAGGGACACCTGTTCCAAGTAAGACAAACTTCCTTCCTTAGACTACCCACCTCCAGAGCTTGAGCACCTGCCTACAAATCAGCTGTCCCTGAGAAACAGAAAAACTTCATTTATGCTCACTCCCAACCAATCATATTCAAAATTATTCCTTGTCATAAACTGGTGCATGGATCAGATGTCACTGCACAGGATCAGGAGAAACAGAAGAAGTTTCTGAACTCCAATACTGATTTATTGTTTGGTCAGCACATCTCTGTGAATTTCAGTTCTCCTTATGCAGAACAGAGAACTCACCTCAGGGTTATTTTACAACATGTCCTATTTACCAAAAGATTTGCAAGTGCTGGGATGGGATGTGCTGTACAGGATGTACAGACACCACCACCTCCATGATTAATGAAGGTGCATGAAACACATCATGGGATGCTTAATGCAAAACCTTCCTTTGGAGCTGATGGAATGATATCTGAAAGATGGTACTGAGTGAAAACCTTGAGGCCAGGTGTCCAATGCCACAAAACCCTGGCTGCAAACCACTCAGCTTTCAGCTGATTCTGAAGGCCACGTGGTGTAACAGAGCCTAAATAGTTCATAAAAGGTGGGTCACAAACCACAGAGATGGCAGCTTCAAATCCTTGCAGAGCTACCCAACTGTACCTAAATAAATGTTTCAGTGAGAGATACAGAAAGTATAAACAAAGTAGAATTAAGCCATTAGGAACAGTAAAAAATAAAAAAGATCAATACCTTTTTTTTAAGTTCTTCCAGAGACAGATGGTCTATCTGAAGGCTTAAATGGTCTTGTTCTCCTAAACAGATACTCATGTAAGATGTTTGATCTCCACAGAAAGATAATGTTTCATCTGCCAAAATAGCCAAGGACAGACATTATTTCAGAAACTCTATTTGCAGGAAAACACAGCACAGAATGCACAGGACTTCTCCAATAAGGACCTTCCAGTAAGTCTGTGGGAGGCCAGTTAGAACGTTTCATTCCCAAAATAAGCTTCTGTTTAATTGAAAAAAATATTTTCTTCATATTTCTCTGTGCTTCTGTCACACAGACAAGCTGCATTTTCTGTGGTTATCAGCACGAGTTGTGAATGTAATTCTGAATTATAATTTATGTATTTAGCATTACAATTAGAAATAATTTTTTGGAAGGATAAGTTAGGCATGAATAGTTATTCTACTTTAACTATAGTTTTATGAGCATGAACTCAAGGTCTCAAGGAAAAAAGCCAGGTTAGACAAAATTAATGAACTTCTTTTGCTTTTGGGTCAAAGGAATGCAGTAATTGGATTGAAAATAGTTACTTATTCACTGCCTCTATAACTGCAGGAATTATTTATGTTTCAATAAACACCTGTTTATTTACAATATAAATGACAGTCAATTCTATAAATAAATCTCATTAGATAGGGAGAAAGCATAACTAAATTAGGACAAAGAGGAGACATGCAAATCCCACTCCCAGCTCTGCCACTGATCCCGTGGCTGCTGCAAGGACCCAAAAGTCACAAATCATTACTAATTTTTCAGCCTTTATTGCCACCAGCCTCACCCTCCACACAAGAGCTCCTGAGAACCCTGGAGTATCCACGAGACCCCTTGGCCCATCCTGGTTGTTGATTATCTCTGGGCTTTTGAGGTTGGAAACTCTGAAACAGCTGAAGTTTACCTTTTGTCACTTATCAGAGCTGTCAAGTGATGCTAAAATTGAAAATCTAAGTTGAAAGGGGAAGTGAACAGGCTTTACTGTTATTTATATATCCCCTATGGGATAAAACAGAAACATCTTGTACATATGCAGTAAACTATTTAATGATACCCACTTATATTATTCTTTCCTATATCTAAGAATATTCTAAAAACACCTCCCAAGACATACAGCAAAAAAGCCAGAAGCTAAGCTATATTTAAAAGCTCTACTTTTTCTGAATTACTAAGTAACAAAACTTCTGGGTATTTTTTCTTTCTCTGGAAATGCTTCTGTTAGGAGGGGATTACCAGTGCTGAGCCACAAGCTCTTTGGGAAGTAATTACACCCCATGGTCAGAAAGTGATCCCAGCAACTGATTCCAAGTCAGGAATCTCTGACTTTTGTGGAAAACAGTGAATTCTGTGGGCACAGAGCTGCAGGCAGCATGAAATGACCCCTGCAGTAGAATTGCCATAGAATTTCTAACATTTGCTGCATGGAAAGAGAGAAAGTGTCCCTCTGTATGTGCCCTGATTGCTCCAAGACATTGTTACCAATCCACCAAATCATCTGCAGGATAAAAAGTCAAAAAGATACCTTTTCACACCTTTCAAAAGGAAATCTTTTCACACCTTTTTTACTCTACAATGTTTTTCTCCATACCAGCAAACAGACTGTAATAAAACCATTTTTCTTTTGTGCAAGAGGAGGGTTGGGCTGGGCATGGATACAAACCTTTGTGGTTTTTCATGTCCTCAATCTGATCCTGTAAGATCTTCTGGAGATTCCTGTTACCTAAAACATCTTCTTCCAGTTGTTTTCTCAACATGAAAATGTTGTTCAGTTCCACTTGCAAGCTATTTATACTGGGGGGAAAAAAGGGACAAAAAAATCTCTGAGATTTCAGTTCAAAACATTTTGGTGTGCACTGGTGTTTTCTCCACCCAGGCTTGCACCAAGAGCCCATTTCCCACCCCCCATGCCTGGGTTTCATCCCACACTTCCATCATCCTGATGCACAAGCACAAACAAATCCCTACATAGAAAGAGGAGATTAAATGTTTACATACACAGCATTTTCCTGCTCTTTTGGGCTCTGCTGCCTAAATCAGCTTCCCCATGACAGAGCTCCTCCACCAGCCTCTTTCTGAGCAGTTCTTTTTAAGGAAAATCTAAATTACTAACTCCTAAAAAGTATGCCAGAAAAATATCATTATCACATAATGCTGATGGCTTTATGTATTCCATTATGTGGTGACCATGGAAACTTTGTTCCCTTGCTACAGAGCTACACCAGATAATCTAATGCTGCACTTAGGAAAAATATCAAAAGATCCTGTTTTATTGAAAATAGGACCCAGACACAACTAACTGTTTTATTTCTTCATTTATCCACAGTCTGTAAAAAGACCTCTTGAGTTCTAAATTATCTCAATTGCCCCAATTACTGCAACGGGCCATAAATGTCCAAACTTAGAATTTATAATTTGCTGAGGTGAATTAATTTTTTAAGGAACTTTGCTACTGAAGCTCTTCAGCATCAGTTGCCCCTCAGATCCCAGAGTCCATTGCTACATCTTCCCCTTCAGCTACCTCAACAAGGCAGTTCTGATCAAGCTGTAAAAAAACTCAAGTGCTGAAAATAAACCAACCTGAAATTGTAATAAAATGAAATAAATTTGATATGATAAAAAATAAATAAGAGGGTGTTACTGAACTCTTTGTATTATTTATTTTCGCATTTATTTCACTTAGTGTTTTAAGAGAAATTAAGCTGCTGCAGAATTTCCAAGTCACTGCACTAAATGACAGAGAATTCAGGGATCTTTAAAAAAAATTCAATTCACCTAATGGGAGACTGTAAAGCAACAGAGAGCACATCATACTTGCATGAGAATAACAGAGTACTGCAGATGCACATTAATTAAAAGGCTACATGTATGAAAAGCCTCTCAGCCTGTCTCCTGACAAGTGTGCTGTTGTCAGGGGCTCCTGCACAAGGAACTACTGCTTTAACTAATTCCTCCTCATACAAGAGCTTCTTCGAAGACAGAGCTCTCTTAAATGCTCAGAAAAAAAAAAATATTAAGAGTAAAACCAAACCAACACATGACTAGAAGCCAGGTAAGCACATTTTCTCCTTTTCATGAGTTAAAGGTTTTATAAGAACGAGCACTGATTCCCCTCTTGGAGAGTGAAGGAACGACTTGGTCCTGACATCCAGTAGCTCATTTTGAAAAATAACCACCCAGGTTGCTTAAAATAAATAATGACTAAAAGATGTCAGCAAAAAAACAGATGTTTGCCCAAAATCCATGTCACTGCTGATGGCAATTAAACCCAGCTGCCTCATCTGTGTATCTGCAGGGTTTGTTTACCCATTCCCCAGAAGTCTGGAAGTTTCCAGCATGTTTCAGCCCCCAGAAGTGGGAGATGGAGGAGTAAGAGCAGCTCCATGCCCTAGCTCACTGTGCATCCTCTGCTATTGTGGCACAACAGGCACTGACTGCTCCATGCCTCCCAAAATTCCACCTCAGGGGAGCAGGACTGATGATCCTGATCCTACAGAAGCTCACTGGAAAAGCCCAGAGATTATTCCTGCAGTTCTGATGGTCCTGATCCTACAGAAGCTCACTGGAAAAGCCCAGTGATTATTCCTGCAGTTCTGATGATCCTGATCCTACAGAAGCTCACTGGAAAAGCCCAGTGATTATTCCTGCAGTTCTGAGTTTCCTGATTTGAAAGGCACTCTGAGCAAAGCCAGTTTCAGAGCCACACTGCTTTGCTGCAAATGTGGAGCCTCTCCTTGCCCACAGAGCAGGAGTCACTGTCAGGTCCCACTCTTCATTTGAAATCAGAAATCCTCTCCAGAATCTGACTGCTAGCATTATTTTTCATTAGTACTTTTTCCAGTATCTAAAGCAGGTCCTGAGCTGTGGCCAAGCACAAGCTGGCATTGCTGCTAAGAGCTTAACTCACACACAGATCTCATCCACTCCAGTGCTACTTTTCTTTATGGTTCCAAACTACAGTGGTCTATAAAACAACTGCAAAATATAAATAAACATTCCCCCAAGCTGGCAGGTATAAGCCATTGCTTTCAGGAGCTGGCTCTCGAACATTCTAAATACCTCTTGAAGAAATTTGCAATTTTAGCAGTAAATATTTTATAAAATATTTAAATTTCATTTGTCTACAGCCTAAGAATTTTATCATAATGTCTCCTCAACTGCCAAACATTAACAGGATACACAACAGGCTGCAGATTTCTTTCTAAATTGTTTTGTTCTTTGATTTTGAAAGGTTAAAAACCACTTGCTCCTGCCACCCTTTTCAATGCTTTACACTGAAAGTGTTCTATGCAAACTTCAATTACTCTGTTTTGTTTAACCTTCTCCCAAATCTTGCATATTTATATTCTCATCAAAATTCTCACAGTGTCACTTTTAAGATAAGCATTATCTGTATTTTAGGAGTAAACAATGGCAAATTGTCCAGTGCCCAAAAGTTCACTGCAATTTGGTTTTACTCCTATATGCCAAAACAAAAGACCTAAGTATGGAAAATCCAGCTGCTTACTTTGGTACCTAAATGGAAACAGGGCTTATTTGAGATTTCAATCTAAAAATAAACATTTTCAGAAACATTTAAGTAATTTAGATAATAGAAAATCACTTACATAAATATTTCTCTTTAGAGACTACTACAGAAAGCTTATAAACAACTGGCCAGAGCAAATTAATCTCCAGTAAAGCTGCACATTTTTATTACAACTTTGACTTTTGCCCTTTGAGTTCACATTATCCCCAAAACAGAAGCACTTACCTATCTGACTCCTTGAAGGTCTTCACTAGTGTAGAATAAATATTCTGTTCTTTCCTTAAAGCAAGGATCAGCTTCTCATATTCAGCTTCTTTATTTTCCTAAATGAAAAGAAGAACATACTGTGCTCACCAGGTGATGTTCCTGTCTGTGACCATGTGTGTGCTTGTGTCCTGAAGCTGCAGTTTGTGAACAGGATCACCAATGCCCAGCATGGATCTGGGAACCATTCACTGTCCTAAAATCCAGCTGCTACTGAAGGAGGCCAAGGGTGTTTCACTGTTACCTGAACTGCTGCAGCAGCATTCTCACAGCCTCAAAAGTTCCCCCCAGCCCCAACAAAAGCATCCTCACTCCCAAAGCTCCAAAAACCAGGAAAAACCTGGCAGGCAGCTATTCCAGAGGAGGGCAAGGGAGGGCAAACAAGCCAAAGCTCAACGTTTTAGAACAAGTCTTCTTTGTGTTCTGGATAAAATTGGCTTTTTTGGGGTGAGGAGATCCAGCCAATTCTGCTCCACCTCTGAACAAGAAGGATTATATTGAGCCCCAAATAAAGGATGAACATATCAGGCACTCCATAAGTCAGTTTTCAGCACACTTCAAGCTGCTGCTCGTGTGAAGAAAAGAAAATGGTTTATCTGCAGTCTTACTCACAGAAAGGATGATATTATTATTGTAAGAATAAACACAAACTCTTATGGTACATTCTCAGTAAGGATCCACTAATTTCCCCAGACTATTCTCATTCCAAAACAACCAGACAGCCATTTTTTCAGCAGGAAGCAAAAAAATGAAGCTATTTAATGGAGTATTTTCTTGTACTCACTATGTAAAAGTATCTAAGATATCAGTCATTTCCAAAGAGAAAATAACTGGACTATTATAGCAAATTTAGATGTATTAATATCAGGTACAAATTCTGCTTCTGTTGAAGAACTCTTGGTTCTCTCAGTTTTCTATTTTGATTGAAAACTGAAAGGAGGAACAAAAAAGGTGCCACAGCTAAGGGGGAATTTCAGCTAAGGGAACTCCTAAGAGATACTAAATCATTAGTGAACAGATCATTAACATGGAAGAAACCAACACCCAGGAGTTTTAAGCAGCTGTTATTATTCCAACTGCAATTCCTAAGGAGGAAATTGCAACTAAAAAAAGAAAAATTCAGCTACAATAGAATGTCGTTAATTCACACTAAAGATGCAAAGACTGCTAATTTGAACAATTCAGTGTTCTGCAAAGTAAACAGCACAAAAGCAAGGACAACCGGTGTTTACTTTTAATTATTTACACTCTTACTTCACAATATGCCAGCAAATATGTTCAGTAATATTTTGCAAGTGTAATCAAGCTGTGATCAGATGACTCCAGTTAAGGCACCTGCCTGGCAGGTCCTGCTGCAGCTTCCACCACTGCAGAGTCTCTGGATGAGTGACCTTGCCTTTGGACACGTGCTCCATGTCCAGCTGCCATCTAAGAGACATTTCCAGCTTCTCGTGCAATTCAGACATTAAATACTATTCTGTATCAAAGTGCAAAATCCTGAGCTTCACATGGAATTTATGATCTAGATGAGCAGTGGAGGAGCTCCCAGCAAAGCTGCTGACTGAGCACGCACAAAAACAGATGGAGGTGGGTGATCCAGAGGCCAGCCATAAAATAATCTCATGAGAAAAAAAAGTTTAAAAGTACATCTTGCAGCCTAAATTAAGGAGTCATATCAATGTGCTGGAATCTCAGCCTTTCAAGAACAGTCATTAAACATGAAATACATGGGCTGCAATTTAAGTTGGAAAACTTTGATGGCAAACACTGACCAATGACGTAGAAAGCAACAGGAAAAAATTAATCTTTTCACTTAATTTAGTTGTTTCACAGTCTGTTAAAAGTTCTAGTGAACGCCTCCATATGTCTGATGTAAACCTTGAAATTATTACTGAAGACACTACAGAACTCTATCCTAATTAAAGCTCTTTCTGAAGCCCTGGCAGAGCAACATCCTTGTGCAGAGTTACGGAGCACAAGTGAGGGAAGGAATGGCTGCTGCATGAACAAAGCAGTGCCACACACAAACCCTGTTCCACTCCCCTGTTCCTTCTAGGATTCACATGTTGAATTCTCCATTTGTACCAAAATCTCAGTAAGCTCCTGAAATCCTCTCAACTCTTTCTGCGTAACAGGAGACACGAGCAGCTTCTTAATTCCAAATGTCACAGGCTACACACAAATTATTAAATTCTAAATTCAACCACCTAGGTAAAGGTTAGCAAAATCATGAGGAAGTGTTCCTGATTTTTTCAGAATCTTTCGTGAAAAATAAGGATGAGAAGATGCAGCATGAACACCTCTTTTTTTTTTTTTTGTACATTATTACTGTCATTTCTAAATAACGCGTGGGAGTGAATTATTTCAATCAACTCCCCGACAGTACACAAAACATAAGGCAGCTCTGTAACTTAAATAGACTGTAATGCTGGGGGAGCTAATGAAACATTAAACCTCTTGACACATGGTGTGAGGGAAAATGTGTTAGAGGAGATAGCTGCAAGACATCCAGGACCATACTGCAGTGAAAGATTTATATTCCCATGAAAGGAGGCAATCTAATACGTTAAAGTCTATATTTGAGTCTGAAATACTATTGCTAAGCAGCAGTGCTGGAAAACATAACTTATTTTCATTAAAGTTTCCTCAGATTGTAAGCAATGAAAGTAAAAGGTTTATACCTCCACAATAAATAACTTATTGGCAATGTCACAAGAATATCCAGTTGCCTCACTGAATGTACTCATGCTTCCAACAACCCTCAGGATCATTTCAAAATCTCTGAAGGTTAAAGGACAAATGACTGAGAGAAGGATATTAGCTATACCTCCTCACTGATCATTCATCCATCACTAGAATTTGGTAATTTCTTCAAACTTCTACATTCCTTATCTGTAAAACACATTTAACTCTGAGACTTTAGAGATACCAGAGTCAGAAGCTGCCAGACTCCTCTAATTATCAATGCCTCCACTCACTCTCTCTAGACCGTGACAGAGGCTCAAAAATCCAAACTCCAAAATTAGAACCTGTAATTTATCTTCCCTGGCCTGACCAAGGCACCCAGCGGAGCTTTGGGTGATGGTTGCTTTAAAATTTATCATTACATGAAAATAAAGTACAAAGATATGCTGAAAAAGAGAAAAGTTCTGCATCTCTCCAATCAATTTCTTCAGCTTTCAAGGACCAGTGAGGCTGAAGAGCCTGGTTTCTGTCCCCTCCGTGGGGAGGATCCAGCTGTGGGTTTGCTGAGAGTCGGTGCAGCACCACAGAGCCATCCAAGAGTGCCAGGCAGCCAATGAGAGCAGAGCTCTGGATAATCTGGGTCCAAAAACTGGTGATTAATATGCCAAAGGGGGTCCTCAGAGGAGATGTGTGCCCCAGAGGCTGCGCTGAGAGGACAATGGGCTGTGATGAGCTATTGTTCAGCCCCTGGGTGCAGCAGCAGCAGAGAATGGGCTGTGATGAGCAGGGGGGTGTGGGTGATTACCCTGCACTGCTGCCCCTGCTCCTGCCCCTGCTTATCCACCTGAACCCAGCGAGGGCTACACAGGGAAGCCACTGTTTGATTGCCATTAATCCTCTCTGATTTTCCATCCCAGCTCCCTTTGTGACAGGAGTTAAGTGCACGCACTGCAGTTTGTTGTGCAGAGGTGGAATTTCCCCCCAGCCTTTCCCAGACCATTTTCTCTGTCTGCACATTCACATTTACCAGGATAAACCCTCACTGCTCCCCAGGCTAACAGGGCTGCAGCTCCTTTTCTCTGAGCTGGCCACATAACCAGGACTCCAAACGTTCTTGTCTCTCCCAGGGTTAATTACAGTGCCCATCACACCCATCATCTCACCACCAGACTGTTCAGAATGTGACCCAAAACATTGCACTTATGTTTCCTTTGCCGTTGGCTCCCTTTATTTTGAACTTCCTTGAGAAAGTCTCTTTAATGACTGACATATATTAAAGAAATGGAAAAGCTTTCTCACTGTGTATCAGTCTAATTATTTTTACTTTGTCTGATGCTTTTAGAAACCTTGACACACCAGGCTGCAAATAACACAAAAAGAGACAAGAAATGTACCTTCAAAAGCAGCTTATTTGTTCAATAATCTGTACATCATGATGCACTGATGGAGTCAGCGAATGATTCAAAAATTTAACAGTACCTGACTTCTCTCTGCACAGAACAGAATGGAGGGTAAAGAGAGAAGAAAGTACTTCTAAAACTAAAATTTTGAATTTTGACCTCTCACTTCAGGTACAAGTCTTTTCAATTCACAGCATCAAATAAAATAGTGGGCACATATTGCTCATCCTTTTTTAATATACATATATCTATTTCTGTACAAGTTCTTCTTTGCTTTAAAGTATTTTTCTTCTTGCCCTGGACACACTTTCAATCCTACTTGCATTTACCCTCACATTCTATTTATCTCCTGTGGTCACCAGCTCTGTGCAATCTTTCCCTTTATCTATCCAAAGTACACAAACTCTTCTCTGCACTCTCCAGACATGTAGATATCCTCTCACTCAGGGAATTATTTCTGCCCTAACCACCAAAAAACCTCTACCTCTTTATGGCAGGCAAAACATCTGAAAGTAGAGAATTTAGTGATGCCATATAAATTCATCAGAGTGAATTACAGCGTACATCAGTCCACAGCTTTGAAACCAAAGTGAAAATTCTCTTCAATTTGAAGTCCAGGTACTTATCTGCAAAGGGTCAGTTATGCAAAACTCACCTCCAGCTCTCTGACTATCTTGATAATTGACTGCTGAGTCTGTGCAGCACACTTCTCCTTCACTAAGCCCTCATTCTTCAGTTCAAGCTCTTGATTAACTCTCAGAAGGTTCTTGCACTTATTCTGGAGCTCCTGCAGCTCTGCATCCTTTTCTTTAACTGTTCCATCAAGTCTCTAACAAAAGGAAACAGGCAGTTTTACAAAATTGACTCTAATTTTAAACTGCAAAATACAAAACCCAACAAAATTCAGAATACCCAAGGATGACCTGGAACATGTTATTTACACACCTTGCAAAAAAGTGCTCCATTTAAGACACCAGAAGCAAACCTAAAAGATTCACAGAAGCTTTCCCCACCTATGCAACCTTTTCAGTATTAAAAAATGACGTCAAGGCCTTTGTCTCCAGGTACAGAGCAACCTCAATTCCAAGCCTCTGCATTGCTGGCTGAATACCATCACTACTTTTTTCCACTCTCTGTGAAAACTGAGCAGGAGTCTGTTACCATTCAGACAGGAACCTTCTCATACAGGTCATTTGGGGCTCCCAGAAAAGGAGATAAAATATTTCAGTACCTATATCTATTCCTCAACTTCCACTTTGTGCACAATAAACTGCAAATCACGAGCTCTTCAGAGCTTTTACAACAGTGACAATCCCACATAAGTATGAGTAAAGCTTCCTTCCCCCTCTGTCCACACGCTTCACAAAACCCTAACAAGAAATCCTGGTGAATGCCACACACTCTGTAATTATAGGTCTGTTCTGCAAATACAGTATTATGAGAAGTGAAGGATTATCATCAAAATCAACAATAACTCCAAATACAAACGTGATTTTGTAATAATTCCTCATACAAAATCAAATGATAACTTTCCATTTTTCATTTCAGAGTAAGTCTACCTACCTCAAGCAGCAGATCCTTGTGATTGACACTGTCTGTCAGCTGCCTTATAACAAGTTCTTGGCTCTGCAGTTTCTGATTGCTTTCACTCAAAAGAATATTGTAATGGTGTTCAACTGCTTTTTCTTTCTCAGTCATTTCACCATGTAATTTCTCTAGTTGATTTCTAAGGTCCTACAAAAAAAATGAAACTCAATATGCAGCAAATCAACTTCAAAGAAAGTTTAAGATAAATAACCCACACTATCACTGCAGAATGTACTGAAGCCACTTTCTCTTGGCATCAATGAATACAATTAAAAAAAAGAACAACTTGCAGATAAGATGTCAGTATTTTCTTCCAAAAATCTAGGTTGTTGTTTAAATGCTTTTCATACAGAATGGCTGGACTCCAAGGCTGTTGGGAATATTATGCACATAGATGTTGTCAGAATGAACATTCACTTCTGAGTCAATTTACTCCCTGGCTAGAAATAGAAAATTGCTTACAGGTGATTCAGTTTGTCATTTGCCTTTTTTCTCATCACACCATGAAAATTGTTGCACACTGGTTACTTTGGCATCAAACAAAAGGTCAGAAACATTAAAACTTTTTTCTTTTGACAAGAACACAAACTTCAAATGACCAACCAGGTCAGCCTCATGATCAGAAGGGATGAACAGAATTTGATCTTGACTCTGGCTCTGTTAATAACTTCCTGCAGCTTCAAGATTAGCTGCATTATCTCCACATCTTAGCTCCTCATCAGAGAAATGTGTGCTCCTTGTCCATTCTGCTCCTAAACCACAGGAACAATTTCAGTCAACAGCTCCTACAGAGCAGCAGGTCCCAAGGACTCTGAGATCTGCTGGGACCAACATGGAATGCTGCAATGGAAGAGCAGCAGCTCCTGGGCTGCACCAACCATCACAGCTCTCCTCTGCAACCCTACAGATCCTGCCCCACTCCAGCTGAAAATCCACCTCTGAAAACACAGCTCTCTCTGGGGTTTCACAGTCTGGCCACCTGACAAAGCCCTGGGTTCCCAGAAGGAACAGCAAAAAATTCCTGTTCTTGACATTCTGCTAGGAACCAGGACAATCACTACATCTGTGTGAATATATGAGATTATTAGCATGGAATTTAAAGGCAGCTCACAGAGTGGAAATTATTTAAGAGCACAAATTTACAACGTGGCTTCTCTGTGCCTCCACCTTCTCTCCCACCACCACTGTTTTGTGTCACTTCCAACATTTTTGCTGATTTGTTGGGAAGTTCCAACCCTCTCAGTTGGAAGAGGCAAACCTTGCATAGACACCAGCCTCCTTTTATAAACTTTGCCTCTACTGCACAGACTGTGTGGGAAAAAAAGAGAGGTAGAAACTTGTAATACAGGAGCTGTTGTCTAAAATTAAACAATTAAAACTTACAGGAGACTTTATACTACCTAAACTTCTCTTCAGACCCAAAGAACCAGGTAACACAGTCTACATCTTCAAATAAATGTTTCCTGTTTATTCTCCAAAAGGGCCCATTTGTGAAGTAGCATGAGCCCCTTAAATAGTTTGCACATATGGTAGTCACCTATAAACTTTATTTTTACCTCCACTGGGATTTAAAATTTAATAGTTGTTTCTTATTCTAAGTCCAAAGAAATAGCACTAGTGACATTTTAATTGCAGTCTCTTTACAAACTGTTTTATATCCTTTTCTTGACTTAATTACCTTGCTTCATGCAGGTTCACATCAAATCCTTAACATCACTTTATGACTTCAGAGTTTTATTTCTGTTTATTTTGCACATTAAATGCAAAATGTCATTTACAAAGCCTTTTGGTTTACTTTCTTCACTTTAGCTTCACCCCCAGGATTCAGCTAAGAAGCACAGCTCCCAAAACCCCCTCAAATGTTATTCAAAGAATGATTACACCCTGACCTTCAGTTCTACAAACTTAATTTTTTTTCAGGAGCAAAAGAACTACTTGCTTGACTAAGAAAACTGAAGAACAGCAGAACCAGGTCCAAGTTTTGTCTAGATACCCAAACTCTCCAATATGTTCCTGTTTTTCCCTAACTGCTGCCTATAAATACAAACTGCAGTGGGAAGCAGTGCAAGCTCTGATAATTGCAAAGGCTTTTGGCTCCAAGTTGTGGAGCTCTTCAAGTGGGTCACATTGAGCCTATTCCCACACAGCACTGCAATTGGAAGCAAAGGATCAACAGCAGTGTTATCACATTCCCTGTGCTGCAAAGGTCACTCCTTGGCTTTTTTTAATGTTATTTTTATACTGTCACATTACTGAGAGGTTTTAACTGACACATTACCTGTAATTAAACTTCAGAGGATTTTTCATCTGGCCTGTAACTTCAAGTGACCAACACTGTGACTCTAAATGAAAACCATAAGCAGCTTGGAGATGACAGACGTGCACAGTTAGAAAGATGCTGCTGCAACAACTGCAACAACCTGTCACCTCAGCTCCTGGTGCACAGCACCCGTCAGAAACCAGATTTCTGCCTTAAAACAGCAAATCTGCATCATGGCCAAGCTTATGGAAAGAGCTGGACTGACAAGGGATGCAATTGTGGGGAAAGTAAAACAGCCTGTGTGAGATTTGCAATTTGCACATAATTTTGCCTCTACTATTCCTGCCCCCAGAACTCCCTTAATCCTTCCCAAGGCAAGCTAGAGGTGAGACTGAAAATTACCTTCTTTGCATGAGCTGGAATTCTGTAACACACCAAACTATCCATCACTGTAGCAGCTTGCTTGAACTCATTGACCACTCAAATTGTCTGGGAGAAAATCTATTGGTTTCTATACATTGACTTGCAAGGGTAATATAGTACCTACAGCTCTCAGAGCATAAACTTTGCAATTCTCTCTGCCAACCTTTTCCCCAAGAGACTTTCCTATGATTAATGATAGCTGAACTAAGAAAAATGAATGTGAAACACTGTAATATAGAAGACTGGAG
This sequence comes from Thryothorus ludovicianus, assembly GCA_013397245.1. NCBI lineage: Eukaryota > Metazoa > Chordata > Aves > Passeriformes > Certhiidae > Thryothorus > Thryothorus ludovicianus. The sequence continues at coordinate 132,166 of VZTB01008536.1, read as the reverse complement.
CAGATGCCTCCCCCTCCTTGTCAGATGAAAACCAGTTTGGTGAATAATTAAGTTGTGAAGCTCCAAAACCTCCCTCTCATGCTAAACTACAGGTAGGAAGACTAAATAATAAATTCTGCCTAATGAGTTACTCTGCATTTCCCCAACCAACTGATCAAATATGAATATCTAGTAAATACACTTTAACTGTCTACATTTAGGCCTGGAGAGAGAATGGATATGTGAAGTGTTTAATCATGTAAATTTGAACAAACTTCTCAAGGAAGAAGCACTTCATCCCTGTTACAGGCACAGTAACATGATAGCCATGAACAACATCGAGGATGAGATGTTTATTCCTTACCAATAATGTGTAAAAATAAAAAGTCCAAAGTTTCTTGTTCCAAAGAGCTTTAGTGATGTTTAACAGCATTTTGATACTGATGCTCAACAACAGCTTTTGGAAAGTACAGAACTGAGGGAGATTTTAAAAGCTCTTTCAGATACCTTTTAAAGTTGCTCAGCCTAAGGCAGGAACATCTTGAACAATGGTTCAAGAACATCTAAACCCATTAATCCAGGAAACTCCTAACACTGGACAAAGTCTGTGATGTGGATGATCAGCTCACCTGTAACAATCTTATTTGATTTAGCTGCACTTTCTTCCTTTCCAGGACAGTAATGCCCAATTCATGCCCAGACAAACTGGTTTACAGCAGGCCAAGAAATACATTTTAGGGGGGCTGTTTGTTGGGGTGTTTAGGGTTTTTTTCTAATGAATATATGCAAAAATTAGCATTACCCTAATTACAGAATAGGGAAAGACACTGCAAATTTCCCTGTGAATGAGTGAGGAGCTAGGGCAGCAATTCATTGCAGAATTGAGGGCATTTTCTAGAATTTATACACTTTTTTGCTAACTTTATTCTAACAAAATAGAAACCCTGATAAATAGGCATCTTGGAGCATAAATAGAACCGAGTTTTTAAGGCTGTCTCATAAAAAGTTTGCAGCAGATCACCGAAGCAGTTTCCTATTTGTCAAAGAGCAAAATCTCACAGCATATTGTTCAACTCCCACATATCTACTACTTAATGGGCAACACTTCACAGGCAATGTGGCTCTACCCAATGTACTTGCAGCTCTGAAATTGAAGCAGCTGTTCTGCAAGGAGTAGGAAATAGGTTAGGGATATAATTTTTATAAGACTGCTCATCTTTTGGCAGGAATGCTTTTCCCCAAGGAGCTCATCATTTACATGAAAAACTTGGGACAGAATGGAGTCAAACAGGGCTTCTGTAATCCAGCTAACTTCCAATCCCCTGGCAACTCCCTACTCAGTCCTATTTTTCCTGTCTTTCCTGTACAGTTATATTCTAGCTGCCCTGAAAGATGAAAAAAAAAAAAATCTGAATAGAGGAGACAGTTAAATATAAAATACTTCAAATCAATAAATGTTCTTTGTGGCTGTTTTACTGACAGCAGCGATCTGTTCTCACTCTCCCTAACCCCAACGCCCCAAAGAAATCTCAAAGCACACCAAAGATAGAGATTTTGTGACGGCAGCCAAACCACAGTTGACAATCAAACAAAAATGCGTTAAATTGGGAGTAGGAGGGGGAGAGGAACTTCATTTATTTGTAGGTAAAGAGATCCCTCTGCTGGTTTTAAGGAATAGTGCAGGAGCAGCAATTTCCACGTCTCTCTGCTTTATTAAGGTCCTTATTTAATAATGGAGCCAAAACATCTAGTGAATAAAGACAGGCTCATTAAATCTTTTATGTAATTTAATATAGCAGGAGACTAATCCCTAACTGAGGAGGATCAGACTCTGGATGCAAGCAGGACTCTGCTCATTATGCAAATGCTGCCCCTGTGGAAGCAATGGTGGAAAGACTTCAGCAAAATGCACATGACAAAGCATGCAGGTGAGAAGTGTTTTGTGTCAAAGCCTCAGCAGAAGGTGCATCCTTTTTTCAAAGGAAGAAAAGGAGAAACCTGGTTATTCATTTTGTTGCATCAGCTGTGAGTGCTGGGAGCAGGAGAGCTCATCTGAATGCCCACAGCAAGGTAAAAACCCTCAAGAGAATATGAAGCAGCAGAATTAATGAACAGCACCTCATCTTTAATTTTAAACTGTGATCAATTAATCCTGTGCTTTGGGTCTTTTACAAGCAGAAGTTATTTAATACACAGACTTTACAGTGACTCTGCTAGGAGAGCAGAGAGCAGGCTGAGGTTTGGCTCCAGGTCACAATTAAAGGGAAGTTTAAGTAGTGAAATTTAAGATAATCTACAGACATGCAACAAGAAAAATATGGCAGAAATGTAAGCATACATCATCATGCCTGTTCAGATTTTCCCATCAGAAAAACTGGAATCAACAGTAACCATTTGCCACTTTTAAAGGTTAATGGTTTTTTTTCTAGGACCTAACTATCAAAATTATATTCAAAATATTATCCTGTGCAGATTATGTGCCAGAATTTTCCTGAATCTTCATACATAGCATTAGGCAGTGTCAGGCATTTCCTTCCCAAAAGTCACTTAAATTAAAAACCTTTTTTTGCAGGAAAAGGACCTGCTAAAGCACTGAATTATTTCTAGACTTTAGGAAATAAAGCAAAAACTTGATAATCACATTAATGGTTTTGTCACTTCTGCTCTTCTGCAGCTGTGCTTCATCCAGCTCCTTCTCCATTTTCTCTCTTTCCAAATTCAGATCACTCAGCTCTTGACCAGTGACTTTAATTATCCTTTGCAGCCTGCGATTCTCAGCGTCCTTTGTGAGGTTCTCTGAGCGCAGCTCTGCCAGCAGGGTCTCCTTTTCCATCAGCAGAGCCTGATAATCTGCAGCCCCCTGAAACACAAAACAGCTTTCAGGCTCCAGAAGGGAGCCTGGGACTCTTTGCTCCCATTGCATCCAAACCCACAACCCAGAGATTCAGAACTGAGGGGCAAAGAAACAGTGAAATGGCAAAGCAAGGAAAGTGTAACACTAAAAATTTCCTCTATTGATGTAACAAAACTTTCCACCACATCCAGTGCAGGCTAAGGAAGTCTGAGGTAAAAAAGAACAAGAGAAAGGTTGATGTGCAAAGGAGTCCACAGTGCAAACAAGGTCATGGCAGTGTTATTGATTCACAGAGCTTTAATTACATCAAACTCTACTTTTGGAGTAGAGTCCAGTTTCAATTTTGACTAGGGCAGGAAGTTACTGAGTCTTTCATGGAATCACAGAATTAAGGCTGGAAAAGGCCTTTAGGATGGAGTCTTTCATGGAATCACAGAATTAAGGCTGGAAAAGGCCTTTAGGATGGAGTCTTTCATGGAATCTCAGAATTAAGACTAGAAAAGGCCTTTAGGATGGAGTCTTTCATGGAATCACAGAATTAAGGCTGGAAAAGGCCTTTAGGATGGAGTCTTTCATGGAATCACAGAATTAAGGCCGGAAAAGGCCTTTAGGATGGAGTCTTTCATGGAATCACAGAATTAAGTCTGGAAAAGGCCTTTAGGATGGAGTCTTTCATGGAATCACAGAATTAAGGCTGGAAAAGGCCTTTAGGATGGGGTCTTGCATGGAATCACAGAATTAAGGCTGGAAAAGGCCTTTAGGATGGAGTCTTGCATGGAATCACAGAATTAAGGCTGGAAAAGGCCTTTAGGATGGAGTCCAGCCCAGCAGCAGCACCGTGCTCCCCACCAACCCTCACCCTCCAGTGGCACAGCCTCGCATTTGTGGAACATTCCCAGGGGGGGTGACTGCACCCTTCCCCCTGGCACAGCCTGCTCTGTGCTCTCCCCACACGCTGCTCCACTGGCCCCAGAGCTCAGGGCACAGGTGACAGGAGCAGGGGGCTCTGCAGCACCATTTACTCACACACAACTGCCTTCAGCTCGGGGCTGCAGAAGGATTTGCTCTGCAATGGGGGCTCTGTGGACAGCAGGCATCAGTCGCACGCTTTTGAAACTTAGAACTTTTAAAAAAATCATCAAAGTCTCAGAAATCATTAAGTCCCTTTTCTCTCCTTCACACACAGAAAAAACCCCCATTACTAAATCACGTTTTCATAAATAACGTCCCACTATTTTATAAATAGTGGTTTCACATTTATTATATAAATAAATCCAAGCAGGTGTCTCACACCCAGTTCAACTCTGCTAATAGGAAGTCACTGCTGGCTTTTCTATACTTTTGGAAAGAAAAAAGCTCAAGATAACCTTAGCCCTCCAGAAATTTGTGTCTTTATTTTTAACTTATTCTGACATTACGTGTTTCTCCCTTAAAGATTCTTATTTGGTATAGATTATAAAAAAAACAAACAACAAAAAACAAGGAGAAACAAGTTATGTGACATTTTAACATTCTATTGTTCAAATAATTTGATTTGGGATTTTTTTTCAAAATAATAATAATATAATAATAATATAATAATAAATTTAAAACAACATTGTAAACTAATTTCCATTCCTCTGCTTTTGAAGATAGCAAACACTGCCTACTGTGTGGAATTACAGAGAAGGGAGGAGCAGGAATGGGGGAAATCACCACAAATTGTTTGTTCCTACCTTGAATTTTTGGACATGTGCCTTGTGAGTTGCCTCTCTTGCCTTAGCCAATGAAGCATTTAACTCTTCAATTTCAGAAGCCAGCTCCTCATTCTTTAAATAAAGTAAAATGAATACTATGTAGGAAGAGTTATTTCCAAGGGATGGCAATGCAGTAATTTCCACCCCATCTCATAAATGTTCATCCAACTACACAAAACACTTTCAAGAACACCAAATGCATCATAGTAAATCTAATATAAAGAAATTCTTGCTCTTGTACACTTACTAGACTGCCTATCACTCAAGTGAAGTATTTCCCACTCTTCCACACAATCTGAATTTCAGCTGATGTTGACCTCTCCCATTTTAGCTGCCTTTGACAGCTCCACTTACTCAACAACATAAAATACCCCTTGTATCTCCTAAGTGGTGCTCAGAGCTGATAAAAATCAGAATGTAACTGAAAACATGTTTCTTTCAAGCTCTTAAGGGAGGAAGACACTTAACTGATGCTTTCTCCTCTCTCCTCCAGTCCAAGAGCTCAAACTGCAGACAAGCAGAACTGCTTGGAGAGGAGACAGCAGTGACAGGGACCCACTCGAAGCCTCCTCATGGCTACAGTGAGATCAGACCCTGCCACACACACACCCCACCCTCCCCTCCAACAAACCAGCAAGATCACAATCACCCTTACCTCTTTTTCCTTTGCTTTTAAGGCTACAGTTAGTCCTTGGATAGTTTTATCCCTTTTCAAACCATTCTTCTTTTCAATAGCAAGCTCATTTTCTCTCTCTTGTAGCTCTTCTTGGAGTGACTAAATTAGATTATGTGAAAGTTGCATTAACTTCCCACTAAGAGATACTGTAACTGCACATTAATAAGTACATTCCCTCAGAGTTCTTGGAGCTTATTACTCAGATTACCAGTATGAAATACAGTGCCCAAAATGAGAAGCAGCATCTTAAAGATGTGCCTGGAATCCTGTATAAGGGGACAGGCCACGAGCATCAGCTTCAGTATTTGATGAGTGTGTCTATCAGCTTTACTGAAAATTGCTTCAAAAACAGGAGGGGTCTCCCTGTCATCCCACAGAAAAGAGAATTTAAGAGGATCTGCTCTGTTTCCCTTGGAGCCAAGGCCTCCTGTGCCTAAGAAAGGGTAACAGGGAGTCCAACACACACTGTAAGGGGTCAAGGAAACAGGAGCAAAACTGGAACTTACCCGAATTTTCTTTTCAAAGGAATTTCTCTCATTTTTAAGCTCCATTCTAAGAGCCTATAAGAACAAAACAGTTCTTATGGTCACTTTAATTCATTCTTAACACCAATACATTCATTAAGCATTAAAGTGAAGCAAAATAAGCTTAAAAATCCTGGGCACAAAATAAGCCAGTCCAAATTAAGAAGAAAATAAAAATAGAACAAAAACCCTCTAAACATGTTCTTCCATGAGACAGAACAACTGCACTTGCTGAGTTAATAGAGGTGCATTTTTATGTGACATTTATCTTTGTCAGCAAGATGCTTTTATCAGGAGAGATTTTAATTAGCACTTTTCCCTGGGGAGGTTACAGATTTATTTGTTTTACAAAAGTAATCACACATAAAACCAGAGTCGTGCAAAGGTATTCATCAGATTTTTTTCTCCAACACTGCACCCCAAATGATCATATGCACTCTGCCCACCTTCTGTGAAATGATTAAAGATGACACTGTTCTCACCCTGACACACAAATACTCTTGTGAAACCAGGGTGGCTTTTCCTGGCACAGATTGATTTAATTGCAAGACCACCCAGAACTGAAAACTTTTACTCTAATCAATCCAATCCTAAAAGATTCTTGACATAGACAAAAAAAGTGTGTATGTACTGAGCTGAGCAATATTAAGTTCCAAAACAAAAGGGAAGAAAAATTCTCAGATGCCTGACAGCCTCCATAATTAACCTTCTTAATTCTGCCAGCTTTAATTTTGTCTTTGAATAACCAATAGG
>VZTB01008536.1:93894-125602 GCA_013397245.1 Thryothorus ludovicianus | reverse complement strand
AAAAAAAAAAAAAGGCAACAACCCTCAGGACCTATTTCTACATTTCAGCTTTCAGGATATCTGTCTTCCTATTTAGGAGCCAAGTGAAATAAAAGACTGATTTTTGTACCTTCTGTAAGCCAAAGGGTAAACTTGTATTTTATTTCATGAGGTGTTTTTATGCCTACCTCCCTTACCACAGCTTTTTTTCAGACCATAACAGCAGAAACACTTCCCAAGAATGAATTCTCAAGTCACATTCTAAACTTTTACAGCAGTAATGTCATCCAGTGAGGGATCTATTAACATCTAGGATTTCTCTAATATATACTTCTGTCAAACAATTGCACTGTATCTATCCCACAGGCAGCAAGACAGTGGGAAACACAATTTCTCACTGAAGGAATGGATAAATAAGGATGAACATTTCCTACCAAGCCACAGCATAACCCATGAATGGTAAGGAACTGGAAAACAGAGGAGGAAATAATATTTAAAAAAAATTGGCTGATGTCACTCACATAGTGTCATGCACAAAACCTTTAAAATCCTTCCCCCCATGAGATTTATAACATAATTCACCAGGCATTTCCTCACCTCTATCTCACTATCCTTCTCAAGCCTCAAAGCAATGGTAAGTTCTCTGATTTTTTGTGCTGGCAAGTTCCCATCAGAAGATCCACTCTGAGATTTTTCTCTTTTCAGTTGTTCAATTAGAGCTTCTTTACTTTTCAGCGACAGGTTCAGTTGCTCTATAAGTCTAAAATTACAAGATTTTAAGTATTAATCTTGCACCATCTACCACCAATTCTCCAGTCATTGCAGTAAATCTTGCAGACAACTCTTCTAAGTGGAGACTCAAGATAACACTTGTAGAACTTAAGGAAGGACTTTCACAACCCTGGAAAACCTGAAAAAGTGCTGTAACTTCAACATAAGCAAACAGAGTTGAGCTATCTGCAAAGTGCTCATTCTTATTTTCTTCCAATACCACTTCAAATACCAACAGTTAAGTTTCAATATTTTACTTACCTTGTCCTTTACAGCACACACAAAAACCTTATTAATCTATTTCCTTTCTTAGCCCACACATCACATCCTTATGTGCCTTCAGCAAGTGTCTCTCAGCTTCATCTAAATTTGTATCTAAGTGGTTCTTATTTTACAGAAACAAAAAAACAACAAAAAAAAAACCAAAATAAAAACATACTGAAAACAACAAAACAGATCAGTGCTGCTGTCTTCTGTCAATACATCTCTTCACACTTCCAGTATTCCAAAAACAATCGTGGTGTTCTCTGACAGACCTGAGAGTTCCACTCTGCAGCAGAAGATGCCATCCCTGACTCCTCGTGTTTTGTAACCTGGATTGTAAAAGTATTAACAGTGCTTCCCTTCCCAATAGATTTACCAGTCTGACCCATGAGCAAATATTTCACACATCCTGACCCTTTTAGGCTTTCAGAGAACTTTTAAAGATGACTTTGCTGCACAAAGCTGGTTGCTGTGTTGCCATTCCCTCCATGGATGGTCAGTCACTCTCCTGTAGCCAAGGGCAGGACCAAGCTAATCAAATCAAACCCATGCTGACTCTTCACACCTTAACAATAAAGAATTCCAGCAGTTAGAAACATTACTGGCAACATTCTGACCTGTCCTTCTCAGCTTCTGTAACCTTGTCCACATCCTTGGCAGGGGCATTCATAATTGAAGCAACTTTCTGCTCAGCAGCAATTCTCAGAGCTTTCTCCTTCTCTGTCATTGCAAGGGCTTTTTCCACCTCTTCTTGGGCAGCTTTAAGATTCTGAAATTAAAACACACAATCCTGATGCCTCCAAGAACTAAATGCCCATGGGTTTTTTTTCACATACTGAAGTTCCTTCTACCCAACATATGTCAGGATGTTTAATTTAGGAACTTTTACCAAGTATTGCAAGCTCTTTGTAAATGCTTCTCAACTCTGTGTCTGCATTTTCAAGATTATTCCACTTTCTGTGGTACAGAAAAGAGAGAAATCTGTTTCAAAGAAAAAAAAATACTCTAACTGATAGCAGAACTGGAAACAAAAGTGTCCCTATGCTATGGTTTTAGATGTAGCAATTATAAAATGGCTTTGTCCCACTGTCCTCCCCCTATCATAATAAATAGCTACACTTAAATTAAAGAGGTTAAAGAAGGGCTTTTTTGTTCAATAAAATTAATATTCCCAAGCTCACTGTAGCTAATTGGAACTCTTTCCAACATCATTTATAATATTGTGCAGGAATTGATAAAATATGAAGCAGACATTTTTCTTTTGAACAGCAAAAGAAATGGAGATAACAGCCAGAGATTTCAGTTAACTCCGTCTGGGTGACCCAACTCAGAGATGGAGAACACCAAAAAAAAAAAAAAAGACACACAAAACAACTTGCCACATACTACATCAAATTTGATTCAGATTTTTACATTGCAAGCTTCCCTGCTGTGCTCACCCAATTTAGTTTCCTATGAAATAAAAGCCTCCTTGTAGCCTAAAAAGTCATTCCCCCCTTGCCTTTATATCTAAACTAAACAGCATCTCTTTGGGGGAGGGAGAGGAAAAGCTCCTTCACCACTGACTTCCCCACTCAACCCCTCTCCCAAAAAGCTGTTTTGCCAACATTCACCTGTCAGTCAAGAACTCTGAAGGAAATTAATCTTTGTTAGCACTCCCTGGATCTATATAATTACATGGTGCTGTGTAAACTTGTGACTAAAACCACACTGCAGTGTTTGAATTCATAAGCAGAATAAAATTAATGTCAGAGGCCAACACTATCTTTGGGTTACAGAAAATACCCGACCTCCATGAGATCAGAAAATCTGCTCTTCAGCCTATCAGATCTGGAAAACACCAGCCTGACTGCCTAATTTGGGACAGAGGAAGCAATTTAAGAAGTTCTCTACCAACTCAACAGCACAAAGAATGCTTTCAGAAATCCCAGTTCCACTAAAATGAATTAGAGGTCATGCAAATTCCCCTTTCCTCCTCCCTGAAGGAAGTCACTTTAAATGGACTTCAATCATCCTTGTAGGTCCTTTCCCTTTACACTACAATTCCCCTGTAAAGTAACCAGAACTCAACAGTAAATACAGGAATAAACTGTCTCAAGCACAGAGAGTGAGGAATGAGGAAAGACATTATGAAAATATAGACTGACCACAGTATCAAATCTCAGATAACTGTACAAAGACAGCAGTGATTCCCTATTATTCCTTCAGCTGTGGTCACTCACCTCCTCCAGAAGGTTTATTCTGCCAGTCAGCATTTCCTCCATCTCTTGCATCTTCTTCTGTGCCTCCTTCCCAAGCTGCACCTCAGCATCACCACCCTGGGCCAAGCTTTCAACTGCCTTACTGAGAGACAAGAACACAGACACAAATCCCACTGCCTATCAACGTGGAAAACATTTCAGGTGCCAGTGGCTGATGGATTATGCTCAAGCATCTTCCACCTTCTCTGGACCTGCTTACCACTCTGAGGTTAAATACAAACATCTACAGACTATGCAGCAATTTGGGTGGTGTCCATGAGTTCCACATACAAGCCTTGGTACAGTGAATAAAGATACATTTTAGATGTATGATGAAAAAGTGAAATATTTCCTTTATGTTTCTAAAGCTTCCAAATACACTATAAAGCCTTTGGTAGAGCTGTGTTTTCTAAGGAAGCAGCACTGGAATAAACTGAAAACATGGGACTGTTGAGATTTCTCCATTTGCCTTTTCAGTATTTGTTAACACCTTGTGAGAAAAGAACAGGTAGTGTCTCCTTACTCAACACCAGACGACCCCTTGTTCATGACTGCCACCTAAATTTTGCTTTCTAGCAGGACCTTGTGCAAGGTTCCCTCCAAAGCACAGCAATACCCTTTGAGCAACCTGGAGAGATCAAACAGAATTCACCTGCTCCTCAGGAAAACAAAGGAAATCCCTCTGCAATTGAGGAAATTCCACTGCCAGCCTGGATTATCAGACATTTCTAAATAAGTGCCCTTTAGATCCTCCAGTTCCTAAAACATTAGGGGAAAAAACACATTAAAAAATGGACATCAAGAAATAAACTGGTGCTTACTAGGCCTTGATGAGCAGCTTCTCCCTCTCCTGCAGCTCACGCTTCAGACTTTCCACTTCAACTTTCAGCTCAATGTTCTGTGACAAAAGAATGGAAATGTCTGGAGACAACTGGAAGATCACCCATCCCAAAAGTTATTGGCAGTGTGTAGATTACTTTTTTGCTTGGACCAGCAAATATAAAGTATTGTTGGGATAAGAATAGACATTTAGCTGATAAAAGGCACATTTTGCAAGGTTCAAGCTTTCCAGAAATATCAATAGCATGAAGGCCCATTGCACTCAAGCAATACAAATCCCCTGCACACACATTTAACTGCTCTAATAGGGAGAGCTGCACTTCAATTTGGGAATTTCTAGCATCTCCAAGCATATTTTTTTTCTTTAAGCTATAAGATATTTTCTTTTGAAAACCTGATTTTATCAACTACAAAGGTTTTTAGCAATTTTAGAATTATTTTGTTATAGTCTGAGAAAACCTCTCATGATGTAATTGTACAAAGAACTCCTTGGCCAGGAAGCTGAAAAACATTTAAACACCTCAGCAATTACAAAAANAGAGAGACTCAGGTTTCCATCCCATTATGGAAAAGCCACCTGAGGAAAGCACCTGTTTAGCTCACTTTAATTTAGTTATTACTGAAAAGAATAAAATAATCACATCAAAATTTCCAACAACAAAAAAAACCACTTTAAAAGTCAAGTGAAACAGGCAACTTTCCCACAAAATAAACTCTTCAAAGAGAGACACAGTTCCAGGCAATGACTGCCAATGCCTACAATTTTGTAGATCTCTTCAGTGGGACCATCAAACTTCTGCTGCATTCGCTCCTCCAGGAAATAAATACGAAGTTTCAGGTTGAAGTTTTCCTTTTTCAGATCAGTGATTTGCTGTGAAAGAAGAAAGATAATGAGAAAANTACATTAAATATATTATTTAATTATGTTAATTAAATATATAATACATAGTCTGAACTATTTCCTAAAGTACCAAAATACTGACTGACTTGACACATCAGGAATTCAGGAGAGATTTTTTAATCTAACAACATTAAGTAATTCTTCTAAATGACAGAACTTGAACAAAATACAAGACACCACATTGAAACAGAAATATTCTCTAAGCAAATGCCTGGGAAGGCAGCTTCATTAATAGGACCCAGGTAACTTTATTCATAACAAGAAAAGCCACAAGCACACAAGTGAACCCAATCGAACACCAATAAAACCTTTATCCCATCCCATAATTCAGGCAAATTCTTTGGGGGAAAACTGCTTATCACTTTTAACCTTCCTTGTAGAAGTAGTAACTTAGTTGATGGTTTCATTAAAGAAAGGAGTCTCCCTCTAATTTTTTTTTAAGAGGCTGAGCATAAAACATTCATTCAAATAAGTCTCACGTCCCCTGCCAGATGCTTTCAGCAAATGGAAATCTAATATGTTACAGAGCCACTAATAAAATATTTATGTAGGCTTTTCTAGAACACTACAGTGCTATTTGTAAAAATTATTAGCAATACAGTTTCCAAAATATTTGGCTTGTGAAAACCAAGATTACTTTCTGTAACTGCACTCAGAACCTGCATCTGCAAACTATTCTTCAGTTTAATAATCCCTGCCCAGCAAGCTGCCTCGTCATTATTCACAAAAGTAAAAACCATCTGAGCAATGGAAAATCCTGCATAAACTTTGTGGCTCATTCCCACACCCTGAAGCAACCTGTCAGTAAATCATTCCCAGCAGTGCCCACTCATTCAGAAAAAGTCCAAGTGACAAAAAACACTCTCAAGTTGTACCAGCTGAACTTCTAATTACTCTCCACACATTTAATATATTTTGGAGTCAAAAGGAAAAAAAATAATTTCAAAAGAATTCAGCATGTCACTACTCTTGCTACATGTATTTTAGTGGCAACAGAGATAAACGAAAGTGCTTAAGGGTAATATTTCAAAAGGCAAATGAAACTGACTATGCAATCATAAACCAAGGAGTGAAACAAATGTCATCTCTGATGTTCAGTCTCTTGGATGAAAGTTAGAGCAGGCAGGCAATTAAAAAGTTATTGCTTAATGAAGGAAAACGTGTAAAATGTGAGAAAGTTCACACTGCAAAAAGATATTAATGGCAAGCCTCTGAACTTATGCATTTGGAGACTCAGTCTTAATTCCTTTATGCATTTTAGTTTCTGTATTGAAACAAAAGAAAGAAAACCAAGACAATGATATATATAATGCACAGAATATTCCACAGCATGAACAGCATGGCAGCAAATCCCAGCTCAGATTAGCTCCTTTCCAAGCCTGCATGGAGCCAGTTTTGTTCAAAAGGGATCTGTCAGCAGCGGCTGTGGTTTCACAGCACAACAGTTTTCAACTATAAAGGCTGTTTCAGATTTACAGCAAAACTCTAAGTGGGTTTGGAGAGACAAGAAAGAAATCCACAAAAAACCCAGCTCCCTAACTCGATACCCATCACCCTTTCTGTTCATGAACACCTCATTACCTGTAACAAGTTCCTCCTTAGAGATACTTTTCACTTTGCCCATGTCATCCTATTTTCTGTAACAGAATGGTTACCTCTATATTGCAACAGAGACACCGTAAATAATTCAAAAATCTGCATTTCCAACATTATCCAGCTCAGCACCTTCTCCAGGTATAAACATTAAAGGCCCTTTCCTACATGGATCCACCTTTTAGTCCACTTAAGGGTCATTACATCCATCCTGATCTCTCTGAGCTAGGAGGCCAAAGCCCACTCTTTTCATTACATCCTTTTTACAGCCTGCATGAACAACAGAGTTACAGAAAAAACCTTTAATGGTGTTTAATGTATATTCTTCTTCCTTCATGTCAATGGATCGTTGAGCTTCATTACACTGCTGGCATCCATGAAAGTTCTCATCCCATGGGAGGTTTTACAGCTCAGTTTAACATGAGGGGTCTGGGCATAGCAGGATGCCAGACCTGCAGGGAGTTCCCTGCTCTACATCACACAGGACAAACAGCAACAGATTTTCCTCCCTTCTGCAACGTTTTTCCCCTGTGCCCAGGAGCCCTGCAGATAGTAAACCACTAGCCAAATGTATATTCTGGACTGAGGTCTCTGGCACACATCACAGAGAGATTTTAAGCACACACCAATGCCAAGGCAGGGTCTGTCTACCCCAGCCAACACACAGAAACAAGAAAGGGAAAGAGATACAGACTGCAAAAAACATCTTTCACCAAAGGCTTTCCAAAACAAGCTTTAAATTCAGAGCAAAGAGCACAGCTTTCTCCTCAGGGGGGATACAAGGCCTCAAGAAACTGAAAGAGTTTGTAAGAAACACACATTTCAGAGACAGCACTGCCACAAAAGGTAACAGCAGCAGTGCACTCAAACTGCAGACTGAGCACAGCCCAAAGCCACAGCCTTTATCTGTAGCAATCATCTCAGAGATCTTAGATTGCTTTCCCCTCTACAGCTTCTTCACACAATAATAAATACTTAAGGTATTTATTTTCACTCCAGTTTTCACTCCAGTCCTTAACAGGGAATTTGTTCTGCAACACACTCCAACCAAATCATCATTCAAAAGACATAAACAACTGTCTTACTTAATTTAAAAAGCCAATACAGTTAACATATTTTCCAAATCTAATGTCTTGCTTTATATTCTAGTAAGTACCAAAATACTTTTATCTAAAGAATTGTCACAATGACTGGACTTCTACAACACAAGCATTCCAAGCACACTCATACTAAAAAGTTAAAAGGCATTATACTGTAGTCAATGAATTAAAAAAGCCAAACACCACACAAACCTAAATGAAAATAAACTTGATGCTACCCTGAAATAAATCAACAGCAGATGTGCAAACCAAGTTCTGATGTTTCTGGTGAGCTGCAGGAACTTTTGAGCAATGGTTGCCAATTTTGTTTCACAACTTCAGCACAGCAGTTGGTTGCTCTGAACAACAAATTCCTGCCTCGGTTTTTGAAAGCAACACTTAAGAAATAAAGGTTCAAAGCATGGACAAGGACATTCACCTGGTCACACCTCCAAAAGATGTGTGTCAACTGACACAAACTAAGGGTGAACACTTCAGCCAGCACGCTGGAAATATCTTGGACATAAACCTGTCACCAAGTCTTACATTAAAAGTTCTGCTTACATTTTCATAGTCTTTCATGGTCCAAGCCCGAGTTGGTGAGACTGTGTCTTCTGCCACATCTGGTAACACTAGACATTTAAAAAGACAGAATAAGTTCAGACAGCAGAATCTCTCTAAGCAGGGCTCTAATTTGGCAAAGGTCTACACTAATCTAAACAAAACCTTTTGGGAAGTGAAAGAGGCACTACTTGGCCTCCTGTTTACATTCCATGTTAGTATTTACATTCCTTTCTGATCACAGTAAGCTGTCTATCACTTAAACTCCCAAATTCCATCACCCATTTAAATTACGATGGAATCACGCTATGCGAGGTGCGCTGTCAAGAACAAACCCCCGGAGCAAGAAGTGGATGATGCACAGCGTGCAACTTCCCCATCCCTGAGCAGAATGCCAACAGGCAGCACGGCCTCTCTGGATATTCCGAGTATTTTAAGTACACGCTGTACAAAACCGCTGATCACCTTATGTAATGCTGAGAGCCCTAATGACCACAGGCAGCAGGCAGTGACGGCAGCAGCTGCCGGCTCTTAAAAACTCTTAAACTCCATTAAAGAAGCGCATCACTTAAAAGCCTTTTTTATTATTTTTTTAAATTTTGCCTTTTTGGCGCAAGCTTGAGTTTTTTTGCGCAGGTTTGGAGCGAAGCACCGAGCCGGGGCAGGGATGCGCGGGCTGCGGCCGCGACCCAGCCTTACCTTGTCCGGCGGGCGGGCCGGGCTGGGGGTCCCCGCGGGAGATGTCCGGCAGCGGGAGGCCGCTGACACTGGGGAAGAAGGAGGAGAGCGCTGAGAACACAACACCCGGGGGCTCATCCCCCTGACCCCGTCCGCGGCCGGCGGGCCCAGCCCCGCCACACGCACCCGCGCCGCCTGGGCGCACCCGCGGCCCGCAGCTCCCCGGCACCCGCCCTCCAACGCCAGCGGCAGCGTCGGGTCCTCCCCCGGCAGCGAATCCATGGCCCGGCCGCGCCGCTCCCGCCGCCTTTGTGCGCGGATTTGGCGGCTTCCCTGGAATTCAAACGCCCGCAATCGCTTCCGCCATCTTTGCGCGGGGCGGGCTGAAGCCGCTGAAGCCGGCGGCAGGCGCGCAGAGGGCGGGCACAATGGAAAGCCAACGGGAGCCGCCCTGTTTGATGAGGGCAGCGCGCCGAGGCGGGCGGGCAGAGCCATGTTGGCTGAGGGCAGAGCGGGGCGGCTGCCAGGCGGGGAGAGCGGCCGGGCGCCATCTCGAGTGAGGGAAGGTGCCGCGGTTGAGGTGACAGCGTGATGCCCGCCGCTCCCCGGGCCCTGCTCCCAAACTCTGCCCTTTTGGAAGAAGCTTTGGAAGGGAGGCAGCGGGCTCCCGACTCCTGCCGAGCCTGGCAGAGCCGCTGGAGCTGATGTTTACCGCGTCCCCCGCCGCGCAAAGCCGTCGTTGGGCTTGGCGGCAGAAATAAACACGCGTTAGTTCCACATTCTGGTCACCGCTCGTCGCAGCGGGCAGGGGGGAAGGCAGCTGCTGTCATCAGCAGCGCAGGAGGGTTTTGAATGGGTCGGGGAGGGTTTTTTGTAATGCAAAGTTGGAAGCGTGTCGGCTCTCCCGCTTTTTGTGGGAGAAAATGCGACTGCATTTGGACATTTCAGATCGTTGACAGCGGGAGAAGCTGAACTGGATTAAAAGCTGCCCCATACACGGGGCACGGCCGGGGTAACAGTGCCGGTCCCGGGTGAAGCTCCGGACCCTCCCTTGCTCTGCACCTTGCCTTCCTTTAATTCATTTAGAGCCTGTGCAGGACTGAAATACCTCCTTGCAATATTTACATCTCTGACTGGAAGAGACCTCGGAGATACGAATCCAGCCTGTGAGCAATGCCTGCCTTATCCCAGTCCAGCGCACCGAGTGCCACGGCCGGTCATTCCTTGGGCGCCTCCAGGGACAGGGACTCTATCACCGCCCTGGGCAGCCCCTTCCTCATGCCTAAACACCCATTTTGTGGAGAAATTTCTCCTGATGTCCAACCTGAACCTCCCTGATACAGCCTGAGGTCATTCCCTATTGTCCTTTTTCTTGTTCCCTGGGTGCACAGCCCGACCCCTCCGGTTGTCCCCTCTTGTCAGTTGTGCAGAGCCAGAAGGGCCCCCCTGAGCCTCCTTTGCTCCAGGCTGAGCCCCTTCCCAGCTCCCTCAGCCCCTCCTGGGGCTCCAGCCCCTTCCCCAGCTCCATTCCCTGCCCTGGACACGCTCCAGCTCCTCAAGGTCTTTCTGGACCTGTTCTGAACTGGACACAGCTCTGGAGGTGCCTCAGCCATGCTCAGCACAGGGGACAATCACTGCCCTGCTCCTATGGCCACACTATTGCTGGCACAAGCCAGGAGCCATTGGCCTGTTCAGCCACTACCAAACAGCACCCCCAGGTCATTATCCACTGGGCTGCCTTCCAGCCACTCTGCCCCCAGAGTGCATGGAGCATCAAGTGGTGCCTCATGCTGGGACTGGCTCTGACCATTCTCTGTAACACGAGGAAGCTCTGTCCCAGCACGACACTCACCTGGCTCACCCACAGGAGTGACCCTGTACATTAGGTTTGGTTTCCTCTTTTGGATTTGGTTTCCTCTTTGGTACCAACTCAGGTTAAGTTTCACTCACTTTTCTCAAGGAGACTCTTACCTGGCCAGGAATTAGGCCACAGATGAGGGCTGACCACAGGGCAGGAATTCTGTGAGTTTATTATTCCCAGTCCTGTGAGTTTATTATTCCCAGTTGGCCTGGTGCCCTGTGAACTCTGTTTCCTCCATGAACCTGCACCAGCTCACTGTTTAGATTGACACTCACCTGCCAAGTGCCCCAGACCCGTGGGAGCAGCCACTGCAGCTCTGCATGTGTAGAGTCCTGCTGGCCTTCCCATCCCTGCTTAATTCTTTCAGCTTCATGGGTACAAGCACACGATGGAGCTGTGGCAGAGTCACAAACTGCCAGGAAGTGCCAGGCACTGCTTAGCACTACTAAGCTCTTAAGCCCATCTCCTGTCCAACAGGACAAGCCTCATGCTTTGCATTTGGGGTCTGATGACCCCAAGGGATGTTCAGTGCCTTCAACTCCCCCATGAGAGACCTCAAGAGACACTGGTCACCTTATGTGACTGAAACCCTTTTGCAGTGGCCTCTGCCAAGCTGAAATTAAGTTCACAAAATCAGGTCTGCCATATGGCACCAGGATCTGCTCAGCCAGGCTGAAATGTGAGTTTTCCTCATGTACAGAGCAGATCTTCATAAAATGAGTAAGTACACTCACTTGAAAGGATAATCCCAATTTGCTCTTGTTTAAGGTTTCAGCGAGGTGTTACATATTTGATGTAGGTCTTTAAATCAGCATCCATCAGCCACAAGTGCAGAGAAAATCACTCTGAACACAGAGCAGAGTCTGCAGAGTCACAGCCCGTGTCCAACACACTGTAGCCAAAAGGAAATCAGCAGGGCCCTCCTTGTGAAGTTTATTCCTTTATTAAGTGGCTATCTGATGGACAAAGATATGGATATATAGAGATACATCCATGTCTATCTTCCCTGGAAGTGTTCAGGGCCAAGCTGGCTTAGAACAACCTGGTCTAGTGGAAGCTGTCCCTGCCCATGGCAGAAGGAGGAACGAGGTGATCTTTTAGGTCCTTTCCAACCCAAGCTGTTCTGTTGTCCTATGATTCTCTGGATACACACAGCCAGCATGGAAAATCTCCCTGGGAAGTTTGACTGCCCAATGTTTTACAGCCTGCAGTGGCACCCAGAAGCTGCAAGGGGCAGAAGGGACTGGGGAATGTGTTGTTTAGAAGCAGTTAACAACTTGCCTTCGGATAATCTGCTTAATGTTGTTTAACCTTAAGTTCATTAGTAGCACATTACACTAAACCCTCATGCCAGGAAGCTCTGTTGGAACTTTCCTACTTCTCAGGGCAGCCTGAGATCCTTCCCACCTCAGGAAAAGAGTCCTAAAGGGAGTCTGGGCAAGGATTGTGGTGATGGCAGTGCTGGGCTGAGCAGGATGGGAGCCAGCTGCTCGCTGTGCTGGCACAAGGATGTCACCATCAGCTGAACACAGGCCCCCCTCACCCTCCTGTTCTCACTCCCTGCTCTGGGGACCTGCCTCAGACTCAGTTCTGCCTCCTCCTCACACAGCTCACAGCAAGATTCTTCCTCAGTTAAGTCATGCACAATCCAGCTGCTCTGCTAATGCAAATCAGGTCTCAATAAACTCCCTTGAATTTCACCAGTGTGGCCCTTTCTTACACAGCTCTGGCTCAGTGAAATGTCTGAATGAACACTTAAAACCACGTGCTTGCTCAGTGTATGAAGCCTTACCTCTAAGTTCTTTGCTTAGTAAGGGCTGAAGAGTCAGTCACAAAAAAAGAGCCATTAGCAGTTGTGTTTGCAAAACAAAAATCAAATTCCCAGCTCTGCCAAGTGGGAAGGAAATGCAAGTTTTCCACAGGCCCCTCTGCAAACAATGCCAGAACTGATGCCACAGCCGTGGATTTCAGAGTATCTATAACAAAAATGGCCTTTGAAAGACGTCTGTGGTCATGAAGAAAAATCTGATACAATATCATCATCCCATTTCCAGCTTTGCTCTGAGGGTTTCCTTGTTAGCCATTCACATCTCTGACAAAATGTGTCCATGTGAATGATACAGAAAACAGTGGGAAAACAGTCCCTGCATGTGGAGCTCCCAAGCACAGCTGAGGGCAGGGATGGTTCAGAGCAGACACAAGAGATCAGAGGGCTCATTTTTTAGCTGAATTTTCCGACACAGAATGTCAACTGTGCTTATGAATATCTATGATAGAAAACATTTTTGTGCCTTGGTTCTCATCTCCAATACAGGGGCAAAATGAAGGAATAATTCTCTTGACACAAATGTTATTACTGGGATGAGATTGGATTCAATCCTTTTTGTCACTGGGAAGACTCTTGCCGAAATTCAATGAACAAAAACACAGATGCAAATATCCAAGTGGCATAGATACAAATTATATACATTTATTTTTATTCATTTTAAATAACATTCTTCTGTATAAATTCTGACATATATTCAAATCATACACTTATTTTTTTCTTTTTAGAAATGCATTTGTAAGCATAGCATATGCTTGGGAGACACCGTATTTGGATGTAGAGTGAGACTGATGGGTTTCAGATGGGAGCAAGTACAACTTTTAAGGCCCACATTTTTCTTATTTTAATCCATTCCTCTGACACATAAGGAGCAGAGTCCTGTGGGAGCTCACTCTAAAAACTTCACTTTAAAGAGAAAACTATTTTTATATCCTTTATTTAAAGGAGACTGTGCAAACTTTGTGCCACATTTACATTGCCTGTAACATTGAAGAGGATGATGCTGCACAGCAGTGGTTAATGGGCACAGATTACCTGAAGGATGCTGAATATATCCCTCCTCTTCCCTAAATGCTTGCTAAGTTTGCTCAGCCTGGTCCAAGGGAATTATCCTTCCAGTGGCTGACATCTCCTGACAGCTCCCCAGGGCTAGTGCTCCTCGTAGCTATTTCCAGCTACAGTGGTCCACGAGATTGGAGATCATCTCTCCTCGTTAGCCCACCCACTTTTCTGCACGTCTGTTGCACTCTCACCAAATTCTCCCCCAATCTGAGAGCCCTGCTGGCTGCCCTGAGCCCTGCCCACCCCAGCTCTGTGCCCTGCTCCTTCTGTCCCACTGCCTTCCTGCCCAGCTGCACTCGCCCCAGACAGACCAGCTGGGCCCTCACACTGCCAAGGATGGTGCCTNCCTGATTCCAGCAGCCATGCTGTGGGAGTTCTGCTGGAGCTGTTACTGTACTCAGAGGCCCTTGGGCCAGAAATAAAACTCTGAATCCAAACCCTCCATCAGTACCAACTCCTTTCCTTCACCATTACCTTGGAACCTCTCAGTGGAAGGTGACCCTGAGCTCCTGCAGGCCTGGACTTGTCTCCAAGCCCTCAGCTACAACACCAACAGAGCCTGAGGGACCACTGGGGTGAAAACACCACAGAGCTGCCAGACAGGCAAACAGCGAGGGCACAGCTCAGGCACAACCTCCTGGGAATATTGGATCTAACTCCAATAGTGCCTGGAGCAGCTTTCCCACATCCTGCAGCCCCCCTGCCCTGTCACACCTCCCAAGTGCCCTTCCCTGTGGCAGCCCCAGCAGTGCAGCATTCCCAGCACAAGGTGCCCATCAGGAACACCACGTGTACCTGGACTGCCACCTTAGCCCCACAAGTCACCAAGATGCCCCACCCTGGCCTTGCTGCCGCTCAGCTGGGCCTCAAAACAGCCCTGAGAGTTCTGGTTTACCTGCCCTTGCCCCAACCTCAGGACAAACCTGAGCACCTGGGAAGCCTCACAGTGAGCAGTGACACACATCATGGTGCTGGTGGCCTCAGCAGCCTGGCATAGGTGTTGGAGCTCTGCTACCCCTCCACACACAGCCCAGCCCAAGGTGACTGGAGACACAACCAGCTCAGCTTCTTCCTCCCCTCCTGGGTGCCAGGGGAACTGAGAAGAGCACGGATGAGCTGGTCTCACATCACCAAAGTCAAACATGGAGCTGTTTATTCTTTCCTTGCTGAGGCATCGATCTCCTTTTATTACTGCTGCTCCTGTGTGCCAAGGCCTGGGTGGCAGGAGCTGTGTCCCTGCTGAGTCACTCTGCCATTTGACAAGCACGGTGCCAGTGCCACATCCTCACTGTGCTCCTTGTTCAGGAACATCCTGTGCCATCCAAATCTGGGCAGCCAGGTCTCCCTTGCCCAATCAAGCTTCCCATTACGTCTTCCAGGCTGTCTCCATCCCTACATCCAGCTGTGCAACCCACAGGCAGCAGCTGTCCCACCCTGCAGGGCATCCTGACTGCTCCTCTTCCCAAACACAAAGCCTTTGGATTACTTTGGAGGTCAGAAGCAGCCCAGGTGCCAACACCTCCTGTGCCGTGGCAGGCAGGGACGAGGAGGGCTCAGCACCTGAGCCCACGCTCTGCTCGAGCAGATGGTCCCTATTTCTACAGTCAGACAAAATCCAAGCCTGTTCCTGTTACAAAGCACCCACAGTCACAGCAAAATTTAAGGAAGAGGTGTTTCGTGGCAGAGATGAAAAAATCTGCTGAAGTATTTTAGAAAGATTGAAGTGAACAACCTGTCCTTCGATTTGCTTGCTAGCATCAGTCCCAGAAGCCAACACTTCCTAAATTACCTTTGCCCACCCCATGAAGTGACCAAGTGCAAGTGTATCGTTAGATCAGCACCTCGAAGTACCTACAACTTCTAGGAAATTTTCTGTTTTGTCACCATCCTGCTCTTTAAAGTTTGATGAGTAACTCGAGGATTAGCAATATCCAGATTTTTCTCCTCCTGTCCTCCCCCGTTTTTTTAAACTAAAAGTAACATTGCTCTGAATGACATGAGCCAGATTTATTACCTGAAGTATGGGACCTCACCCAGGCCCACCACAGGCAATGGGAGTTTTCCATCAGCTCTTTTCCATCAGCTTGGGCCTATATGCAATTCCACATTCTGCCCTCACCATTTCCCTGGGTGACCCTCAATGATTTTCATTCTGACTTGCCATGCCTCAAGTTTAAATCAGGCAGCAAGTTTTTGAGGCAGAAATGGCATCTTTGAGCATGTGTTTCAAACACCTATCTCCCCCCCTCCCAAGTTTCCAAAGACGAGAGAAACCTCCTCACAGCACCAAAAAACAAATAAATAACCAACATGTTCTCTCTACCATTTATCATCTGGAGAAATAATTCACTTTTTCCTAGCTCAGAGGATGCGTCCACCAGCTCCTGTATCACCACTGCCCCACCACACACAGCAACACAGCTGCAGCTCTGAGGCTGGGCAAGAGGGAGGGAAAATACTTGTTTCTTGCCCTATTTTCATGCAGTATTTTGATTTCCAGGGGTGGGACAGGTGGCACAGGGAACACAGCCCCTGCCCCGAGGCACACACACTGCAGGAGCTCTGTGGTGTGAGCTCCCTGGGCAGTGCTGCCTGTTAGCTGTTCCCTCTGCTAAGAGCCCACCAGCTTACCACCAAAGCCAGGGGAATCTGTAAAACCTGTTCCCTGTAGTTTTTGGACAGCTGACTCCCCACCACCACCCTGTGCTACTTTAAATTCTGAAAGCCTCTGTGCCTTTTACCTTCTGAGCCTCGAGGTGCAGATCGGGTCCCGCCAGCTCTTCATCCCAAAGCTGCTTCCCCCCAAATCCGGGAGACCTTTGCTGTTGGCCCTCAGGAGCCAGGGGGCTGAGCTCAGCCCTCCAGCACATCCCTCCTGCCTGTCAGCTCAGCAGGGATGGCAGTGGGAACTCTCCACAGGATGAGCCCCCACTTGGGAGAACCTCAGCCACGGAGCCCAGGCTCTCAGTGTGTTTGTGACAGTGTAGCTGCATTTTGTATAGAGGCTTAAAAGCAAGGAATACAGTGGTGCACCCATTTTTTGGACACCTACTCAGCCTTAGTCATTCATTGGCATTCACTCTGTATTTGAAGGAAAGGCAAAATTTGACAGACACAAGTAGGGAGCACTCACATTTTCTCTAAAAAAGAAGTTACTCAATGACAGTGGAAGAAAAGCTTTAAGCAGTTGGTGTTTGCCAGAGGCCCAGCTCCAACAATATTGCCATCTCATTTACAGTATTTTAAACGATTCTCATGTTTTTTTCTTTTTTAAACAACATCACTAACCGCTGTACAATTAAAACCTAGAGGATAAAACATGACCTGGGGAGTGGGGGAAGTTGGGGAGGGGCTCATGGTTTTGTTGTTGGGGATTTTTTTGGTTGGTCAGTTGGTTGCTTGTCTTTTTTACAAATAATTACAAATACGATTCCAAGAAGATATATTACATTTTATATACAGAACACACCATTTCTATCAGGGTAGGGTATTAAGCCTGGCTTTTATTTTTACATGGCAACCCTGAGATGTCTTGTCGTCTTCCCTTGCACAGAAACTATACAAGTTCATTAACTCCTTCTAGAAAAAAATGGATTGCTATGTCTTAATAGCATCATCACCCTGTATAAATACTCAGAAAGGGAAAAGCTTAGTCTCTTCCCTAACTCAAATGTTCTTAAGATTTTTTTCCCGTTTCCCCGCTTAGTGGGAACAGATAATGGTGACTTTTTTAAGTGTGCAATTCACTCCTCCTACTTGCCTTTTGGTAGTACAGTGAACAACTACTTCCCTTTTTATTTTTTTTGTTCTCCTTTTCAAACAAGTTTCTATCAGGAACGAACATGATGCCTTTCCAAAGATCTGTTTCCTGAAATTCCACTGTTAATTCATGAGCTACTTCTCAAACTAAAGGATGAAGACACAAGTGTTGGGTTGGCTGGAAACCAAGTAGCTTCTGACTCCTCACTGGGTTCTGCTCTCTCCACCCCACCACCTCTTCATAAGAAAATGTTTCAATTCAGCATAATCCAGTTTATAACAACAGTGAATTCTATGGATCTTTATGGAGAACAGGACACTGAATGCATTCCACCACACTACCTGAAATCCAGGTGTACTACACTGTCTTCTGTTCACCTGCAAGCTACAGCACGCCTGGCACCAGAGAGTATCTGAAGAGCAAATTCCTCTGCGTGGAGCCTTGGCACGGATCCTGACACCCCCTCCACAAGCCCTGCAACCTTTTGAGAAGCAAACTTTGGGAACAGCTGCATGACTTCTAAGCTTTATAATTATGCATGGGAGTCGTCAGCGTGAGCTGTCCATTCGGGGCCACCTCGTTGCCATCATCTTCCAGCAGCCCCGACACGTCAGCGTTGGGAATGCTGTCGTGGTAGCTGCTGAAGCTGATGTTGTCCTCCTTGAGCTCAATGGTCCAAAAGGGAGCGTTCAGTTTTCTGTTCTGATACTCACGGTACATGTAGACAGCGCCCACGAAGCCCATCAGCAGGACCACAACAATGATGATCACTGTCAAAATAATGATGTTAAACTGAGTCCACGAAACGTCTGCGAAAGCAGAGGTGCTGTTGTCGGAGGAGCTTATAGGAAATATTGTCTGTAGGGGTGTTGGTGACAAAGTACTGTTTAGCACTGCTGTGGGAAAGGATGTGGCCTTGGTGGTATTTGGAGCAGAAGTTGTAAACTCCGTTGGTTCTGGGCCAGGAGTGGCTTCTACGAAACAAATTAAAAAACCGTCAATAAAATAATATGCTGAGCTGAAAAACAAACACAAACATAAGATATTTGGCATTTATATCACAGTTATTATGGCAATTAAGGCTACACTATTAAATTGGTATTGTTTAAAAGCAGTTTAGAAAATTTCTGCCCAGGGTTGTGTTTGGGGTTTTTTTAATATAATTCTTTGTGCTAAGTGCCCGTGGACTACAGGACTCCTCTGAAAAGTCTGGTGCTGAGGGACAGGTGCAGTAACCAGGATTCAGGAGCTCATGATCACAGCAAGTCCCAGTCCAGCTCCTGTTCAGAGCAGGAAAATGGGGCTTTACCCAGCTCAGCAAGTTTAAACTCTGAACCACCATGTCCCTCGGTGTCTGTGTGGGCTGCACACTCAGACACAGCAACTCCAGGAGCTTAAACCCTTCACAGCCCGTGCACCAGATGTAGGATTTTGTTCACAGGATTATTATTTCTGCCCTACACGTACAAGAAGATCAAAACTGAAAAAATGAACCACAAGTACTCAGCCATCCTGGCATTTTGCAGTGGGTTCAGTGTTTGCATCACTTTAGGTAAAAGGGCAGAATTAACTCAGTTCTGCTTTTGAATGTAGTGGTACACAAGCCACACAGAAACCCCCAGTCTACACAAGCAGAAGCAAAAGGTCTCCAAATCACAACAAGAAAAACTTTGGATGTTCTTCAGAAGCTTTTGAACACAGCAGAGGCCAGCTGGGATCCTGGTTTGGTTTCAGCTGCTGGCATAGGCACACACAGGAAGGATCAGAACATGGGAACTACCAGACTGTGCTCTGTCTTTTTCTTGGCACTAAATAGCCAAGAATCTGCCTTGCTCCCAGCAGCCATGGGCTAAACTCCCTTCTCAGTTCAGGAGTCAGGTTAACCTTGAGATCTCACAAGTAGGATGTGAATTCATTACGCCTGCATCAAACCTGTTGAGCTACAGACCTCAGAAAGCACCATAAATCTGCAGCATTAAGCTCACAAATGTAGCTAATAAAGCATTTCCTCACATGAATAACCTGATCTATTTTAGATGCTCAAGTCCAGGCAACAGGAACACTCCAGAAGCTGAAGCCTCAATCAGCCGGAATGTTCTCTGCACCTACTGCTCCACAGGACTCTCTCTGCATCCTCTTTCCCACTCTCTTCCTGCCAACAGAAAAGCAACTTCATTTTAAATCCACGTACAGCTGCAGCAATTACAGCTGATGGTGCCATGCTGTATGGATCCAGCTTCCAGCTCTCCTGAACATCTACTAATTATGATTGAGGGGGAGAGTCACTTCCGAGGGACTAATTTTGCACTAAGTTGCATCTCCAATGGCAACAGGAGCTGGAAATATTCAGCACATGTCCTGCCACGGGCCCTCAGGGAGCTCCCACAAGTTAACTTTGGGCTGTCACGTTCTCAGTTCAGGCAACCAAGAAAAAAAATTCCTCTCGAAGGGGCACCCCACACCTAACGGGGGTTCCTGCTCAGAGTCCCCTCCCTGCAGAACCTGTCCCCTGTTCTCTGCAGCTCCTGCCTTGGGCTGATAAAGACACTCAGGATGCTGAATGCCAGAAGGAATTTCTTTATGGCATAACAGGCAAAATTTTCAATAGGAAGAATCATGACAGGAGCAAGAGGTTCCTGGAAAACCTCTGGCTTTGGGAAAAGGGCATGAGGAATTCAGTCATCCTTTCCAAATTCCTTCACCAACACTCAATCTCTGGCAAACCCTGCCAGTAGCTATAAGTAGAGAAAAAACAGGACCGGGACAATGGCTGATTCACCAGCAAGGAAGCAGCACTTTTCTGGGCTTTATTTGTGAGTCAGCATCAGCCCGGGGCTGGCAGGGAGGCCCCGGGTGAAGCCATTTCCTGGTGAAGTGCCGGGCTCTGGCCCCGGCGCCGCTTCCCGGCCGTGACACGGCGCTGCCTGTTCCGCTCAGGGGCCCTGCCAGCTCTCCAGATGTCCCAGAGCAGCTCCTTGAGAGCAGCAGCTGCTCTCTCCACGGGCTGCCTTGGCAGCTTTGACGGCAGCCTCAGCTCCAGCTGCTTGATTGAAGCGCCGGCTCCGCGGAGCTGCTGCTGCTGCTGCGGTGGAGCAGCTCTGGCAGGAGGCCACTCTGGGTGGCACAGGACACACTGCACCAGCACCCAGTCCCTGCTGGGCCTCCCACGGCAGCAGGAGGCTGAGCACACTCACTCTGGTCCTTTGGATATCCTCTCTATCTGCCCTGAAAGCACCAGAGTCCTAAATCAGGCCCAAGGCTCTGGGTGTGGCCCCTGTGGACACATGAGCTTGGCCCAGGCTGTACAGAACCTGCTGTCTCATTTCACCTGTGACCACTGAAACAGAGCCTGGGTGATGATTTCACTCCAGAAGCCACTCAAATGCACTGGTGATTTATGAAAATCTTAACCTGAAACAAGTCAATGCTCAGTAACCTCAGCATGTCAGTTTTTAGGCCATTTTTGTTTAAGGAACTGGAAAGAAGCTGGATATCTTTTTAATTAATAAGAAAGGGAAAACGTTAAGTGTCAGGGAGAGAGGAGAGCTCAAGGAGCATGTCCCAGCCCCCCTTGAAATGGGACAGGCTTTCCCCACATCAGGAACTGGCCATAACAATGCCATGAAAATAAAGCTGAATGGAAAACTGCAAAGTACCCAAGCAAAGCCATACACACAGATTTTAATGGAGGAGGGTTAAGTGGATCCTTGCACAAAGCCAGAGCTGTGCAGGGGGAGATAATGGATGAACTGATGTAAAAGTGCCATTTCCAGCCCTGTTACAGCTAATGAGCATCCAACTTGTTGCACTGAGCAGGGAAGGACTCGGTGATTACACACCCAGAGAGCAGCACAGGAGGGAAAACCACATTAGCTCCTGATGGAAGGTCTGAACTGAATCTCTCTGTCCACAACAAGGACAAATTTGTGCCCAAATCCTTCCCTGAACTCTGAGTTCTTTCACCTAATGCATATCACTGGTAATATTTCCATACATTGTGCTGGACATCCACCATGAAAATCAACCTCCAGACAACCACTGAAGGAGCAACCTCAAAAGCATTTTCTCTCATCCTACATGAAATACACTACAAATAGATTGGGGTTTGTCCACCTTGTTCACCAGCAGTGCCTGCCAGGGTGTGGAATCAGGGTGGTTACAGAGCTAGCTCTAAGCCACCCTTCAAGGCCAGGACACACCAACAACTGTGTGCTGGAATTGTCTGCCCAGGGAGGCGGGGGACTCACCGTCCCTGGATGTGTTTAAAAACAGACTCAGTGCCATAGTTTAATTGATGAGGAGATGTTAAGATCACAGGTTGGACTAGATGATCTTAAAGGTCTTTTCCAACCTAGTTCATTCTGTCATTCTGTTACAAAGTTCTGGTTTTCTTCTCTGCACCAGAGGCCAGATGAATCTAATGTGAACAGTGAACAGCACTCCCTCTCCAACCTTTGGGCAGCTGCACAGTGAGCCTTGACACACTGACTCGAGCAGCATTTTTTACCTTTCCTGGTGCAGTTGGTGCCCTCGGGGTCCCTGGTGTAGCCCTCCTGGCACAGCTCACAGTGGAAGCCCGTGGTGTGGTACAGGCAGCCGAGGCACTCGCCGCTGTCCGGCCGGCACACGCTGGGGGACAGCGCCGGGTCCACGTTCCCACTGCAGCTGCACCTCACGCAGATGCTGTCTGAGTTGTAGTAGCCCTTGTCACACTGGTTGCAGTTGAGGCCAGTGTAGCCTTGTCTGCACTTGTCACACCTCGGGACACTCTCGCCAGGCTCTGCAGAACACAGAAAGCAAAGCAGGGATGAGCCACAGCCCCCTGCAGAGACACCCGTGCTGTGGGGTTTGTTCTGTGGGGTTTGTTCTGACCACAAGGTTCTGACCGATCTCAAAGTGTGAGCTGAACACCAAACTTCTGAACTGCAGCACTTTCTCTGTTAGCAGGGGAAAAACCAGCTCTGGGGAGTTCTGATGCCTCATACCAACCTCACAGAGCCAACTCGGCACGTTGCTAAGGAAATGGATTATTATTCCTGAACATTTCCATCTCAAACAGGCAATTTCAGAGAACAGCTGGAACTATATCAGGGATGCTTGCAATCCAAAAGAACTTTTGGGCCTATACAAAGCCAGAAGCAGCTTGCTTGCAAAATTGATTAGGGAAATATCAAAGAAAGTCTTACATATGAGTATTACAGCTCTAACTTCTCTCAGCTACATTGGGGAATCTCTGCATGGAGTCCCATGGAGATGTTCAGAAGCAGACTCAGAAGTGTGGAGGGCTGCATGGCACTGCTGAGCATCTCCTGCCCCCCTCCTGGCTGCCACAAGCTCAGCAGCTCCTCTGCAAAACTTGGTAGGTTCTTCAGAGCAGACTGCAGTAACACACTGGGAGCTGGAACTAGACTTTAAGATCCCTTCCCAGCCAAACCATTTTGTGATTCTGATCCCTCCCCTGCACAGCTGCTCTCACAAGAGACAACACAAGCACCAGGGACCCATCACAGGAGGTGCTGCTTCCAGTGCCCATGAACAGGAGCTCCACAGGCTGTACAACACCTTGCTGGGCTGACACACTCTGAGGGGCAATTTAACTGAGGAACCTTCATGATGAGGAATTAGACCAAACCAAGAGCCTCACGTATGTGGCAGGTGNGCAGCTGCACAGTGAGCCTTGACACACTGACTCGAGCAGCATTTTTTACCTTTCCTGGTGCAGTTGGTGCCCTCGGGGTCCCTGGTGTAGCCCTCCTGGCACAGCTCACAGTGGAAGCCCGTGGTGTGGTACAGGCAGCCGAGGCACTCGCCGCTGTCCGGCCGGCACACGCTGGGGGACAGCGCCGGGTCCACGTTCCCATTGCAGCTGCACCTCACGCAGATGCTGTCTGAGTTGTAGTAGCCCTTGTCACACTGGTTGCAGTTGAGGCCAGTGTAGCCTTGTCTGCACTTGTCACACCTCGGGACACTCTCGCCAGGCTCTGCAGAACACAGAAAGCAAAGCAGGGATGAGCCACAGCCCCCTGCAGAGACACCCATGCTGTGGGGTCTGTTCTGACCACAAGGCACCCTGACAAAACTCAGCAGCCACCAGGTTCTGACCAATCTCAAAGTGTGAGCTGAACACCAAACTTCTGAACTGCAGCACTTTCTCTGTTAGTAGGGGAAAAACCAGCTCTGGGGAGTTCTGATGCCTCATACCAACCTCACAGAGCCAACTCGGCACGTTGCTAAGGAAATGGATTATTATTCCTGAACATTTCCATCTCAAACAGGCAATTTCAGAGAACAGCTGGAACTATATCAGGGATGCTTGCAATCCAAAAGAACTTTTGGGCCTATACAAAGCCAGAAGCAGCTTGCTTGCAAAATTGATTAGGGAAATATCAAAGAAAGTCTTACATATGAGTATTACAGCTCTAACTTCTCTCAGCTACATTGGGGAATCTCTGCATGGAGTCCCATGGAGATGTTCAGAAGCAGACTCAGAAGTGTGGAGGGCTGCATGGCACTGCTGAGCATCTCCTGCCCCCCTCCTGGCTGCCACAAGCTCAGCAGCTCCTCTGCAAAACTGGGTAGGTTCTTCAGAGCAGACTACAGTAACACACTGGGAGCTGGAACTAGACTTTAAGATCCCTTCCAAGCCAAACCATTTTGTGATTCTGATCCCTCCCCTGCACAGCTGCTCTCACAAGAGACAACACAAGCACCAGGGACCCATCACAGGAGGTGCTGCTTCCAGTGCCCATGAACAGGAGCTCCACAGGCTGTACAACACCTTGCTGGGCTGACACACTCTGAGGGGCAATTTAACTGAGGAACCTTCATGATGAGGAATTAGACCAAACCAAGAGCCTCACGTATGTGGCAGGTGCCAGTGGATGCCACGGTGGAGCAGGGGCAGCGCTGGCAGCCGTGGGCAGGATGGGTGCTCCGATAGAAACCCTCCTTGCAGAGCTCACAGTGCTTCCCCTCCGTGTTCTCCTGGCAGTCCAGGCAGGTGCCTGCAGGACAGAGAGCAGAACAAGCAAACATTCAGCAGCAGGAACTAGAGCAGAACATTTGGAGCAAGAATCCACGTGGAACACACTCAATTATCAGAGCTCACAGGTGGTTCTGGATGCCCTCTGGCCAAAACAGGATCCTGGCCTCTTATGACCTTCTGATGCTCATCCCCTCGCTCCACACGTACACAGACAATGTGGGAAAGCAGGTGGCCCCAGCAGAGAGGCCCCAGAGCTCACCACTAAAAGGTCACAGCAGGTAAACACGAGTTATCAGTGTTAAAACTCTCCTCAAGGAAAGCAGTTTCAGTTTGTGTTTGTACCAGTGAGATGGAACACTGATGCTTCAAGTCCCCCACTCTCATGAGAGGTCCCTCAGGTTTATCTGTGTGCAGCCTCTTCCTGTCCACCAGAGATGGTGCCAGGGGTGAGGACATGTCACTGTCCTGCCTTGGGGGCAGGCAGCTCCATCCTACCAGTGTGGCTGCAGCTCCTGCAGCCCAGGACAAGGCAGCAGCAGTCACTGACCTTCCCAGAGAGCCAGAGGAGAGCTGGGGGCTCACGTGAGCCACCTGCCCTTCCTGGGGAAGCCCCTGAATCACAGACTCGACGTGCCGTGTCCTAATGGCCTCCAAATTGCATTTTGATACTGCTGTGACCAAGAAGAAAAATCTCCTTAGTTACAAAAGCACAGCCTCTATATAAAGCCCATCCATCACCAGGAACATGCTGTAATTTAGCTGGCTCCTCGGTGAGGTGGCAGGGAGCTGAGGGAAGATTTGATTAAACCCCATGTACCAGGCTCTGCAAAGGCAACAGCCATTCCTACAAACTGGGGTGGCCCAGAGCAGTGTGAGAGCACAGACACATCCACTGAGCTGATCCAGCAGTGCTGCTGGGGGATGGGGAAGTCTCATATCAGCATCAACCACAGGAAAAAAATCCTCATTGAGGTTTATGCTGACTGTTATAAAGCCCACAGCAGATTTTCTTATTAATATCAGAACAGTTTGGCTCCCTCACAAGCCCGACACGGCTGCTGCTCCTCAATTCCCTCAGTGATGACTCCACAGCCAAGCATCCCCAGCCAGCCTGGCGTGTCCTTGCAGCCAGCCCTGGTGCCAAGAGCAGGAAGCAGAGCTGGGAAGTGGCTGATTCACCCACCCAGCAGGGCCCTGCCAGCACCCCTTGCTCAGCGTCACCTCCCACACACTGTTTGCTCTTCCTCAGCAGCCTGTCAGGCACGAGCCAGTGGTTTTTGTGGGAGAGATGTCAGGTTTAGAGGGGAAAATTATCTGCTATGCTTGGTTTCTCCAGCTGCAAACCTGGATCAGCTCTTTCAGGGGGATGGATGTCTTGGATGGGGAAGTTCATCTGCCTGGTCACAGCAAGGCTGCCTTGGACTGTGCCACCCAGGCATCAACAGGGGCACAAATCTGGAATCACACCTGTGTTGCCTTGGTCATTTCAGGACCAATATCCTTCCCATCAGCAGCAATCACCCACATCCATCTCAGCAGCCCTGTGAAGTGCCTGTTTCCCTGAGTCAGCAGGCTGCTCAGCCAGGCAGAGCACGCACGGGCATGCAATCAGGTATCGCTGTGGAGAGCCTGAATAATTAATAGCACTTCTCATCCTGATGATGCCCTCAGGAAGGATCAGACTCACAGGACCCCAGCTGGGAAGCAGCAGCCCACCCCAGTGCACAGACACACCACAGAGTACAAGGGTCATGGCAGAGGGAGTGCTGTCGGCTGGGGAGCCCCTGCTGCCCAAGTTATTTATTTATGCCCAGTAATTTTAAATATTCCTCCTGGACAGAGCGATGCCAAGCAGGAGCTGGCTGCAGAGCCAGCAGAGGGAGCCCAAAGTATAGCATTAATGGGAAAAAAACTTTGAAAATTGGACAAAGGCTATACAGAATTGATGTAAAGCTGGGGAGGTCACTCAGAGTGCAGGCATCCGATCTAATTTTTAATCAACTTTATTCTCTGTTCAGGTTTTGTTTGTTTCCCTCAGCCACAGCAGCAAATAGAGCAGATGGGGGAAAATTTAAAAAGAAAAAAAAAAATAGTTTTGTCAAATCAACAATAGGTCATTAAGCAAAATGAGGGGTTTTCCTTGCATTGCTGTGGGCAGCACTGGGCAATGCCAACAGGAAGAACAGCCCCATCCCAGGAGCAAGGTCTGTGCTGAGTTTTCTTTGATAAATCGAGAGCAGGAGGAACACTGAAGGGAAAAAAAAGGGAAGAGCAGATAATCTATCCTCCTCCTCCAGAAAACCCATACACCCAGCTCCAAATCAGTAAGATTTGGATCAAAAATCAGCTGATGTGTGCACGGCTTTAGTGACAGCCTTGTATCCCTCAGTACTGGTAGGACATAAGCAGAGTTCAGTAGAGGAGTGAATGCAGTAATTCATCCTCAAGGGAACGCAGGAATTCACCCTCAGGGAGCACAGACCCAGTGCCCACGGGCCAGGGCATTCCTGTGCTGCAAACAGAGCCCATGAGGGAACACACAGGCACAAACTGCCCACAAACACCTGATTTCATCCCTCCGCCAACAAATTCTGCAACATTACTTTTAATTATTATCCCTTTCTAGGATTCCAGATAAATATTACATAACTGCCTTTCAGCCTGGACGTTTAGAGGAGAATTTGGAATTTGAAGTGAGTGCTGTGGCTGAAGTGGGGGTTGTGCAGGCAGTCCCATAACAGTGCTCCTCTGGGATCTCTCCTTCCAGGAGAGATGGCAAAGCAATTAGGCTCCCCCTGCCCTCCCAGCACAGGTGCCTCAACATTTGCATTCCATCAACATCTGTCTGAGTGAGAGTCAAAGAAATAATCAAGGAAAATGAACGAGGCAAATTTATAAAAAGTGGGCAATATTAATGAGATGTTGCCAGTTTTTACCAGCTCTAATCCTGTTATCTGTGGCAGCAAGTCCCCTTACGTCAGTGCCAGCACAGTATCTGTTTCCAGGTAAACAGCAGTTAAACAAAAGGTCTTTAAAAGCCCATGTTGTGTGTTTGTGTAAGTGCAGAGAACAATAGAGCCCCAATTTCTGATACAGGCTGCTGAATTAAGGCTCTGCACTGCAGTCTGGGCTAAAGCACACGGCCTTCACTGCCTTCCTGCAAAGGAGACCAACCCCAACCTTGCAACTCCATTTCAGCTTTAAGGTAAACATTTTGGGTGCACAAAGCAAAAAGATGTAGATGAAGGGGGTAAGAGCAGAGCGTGCTGAATGAGAACATGAAAACCAGAGACAGAGGGGGCAGGTGAAGTCTGCCCCGCCGTGGTCACAAGAGGACATCATCACCTGTGGAGCTGTCGCAGGTTTGGGAGTGGTTGTTGCACTGGCAGGGCTCACACGTGGTCTCACTGAGCCTGTAGTAGCCCTCGCTGCACTGGTCACACTTCGGGCCCGTGACACCAGCTTTGCACTGGCACTTCCCAGAGCTGCAGAGGGAAAAACAAACAGTGAGACCTGGCTGTGCTGGGAGGCAGCCAAAGTACAAACCTGCAGGCAGGGGTTTGGACTCCCTTTCTTCCTTTCTGCTGGAAGCAGGACATGAAATCCAGGGGCAACCATCTCCAAAAAAAGATGGGGAGTTCAAGAAAGAACGAGTGTCTGCCAAGCCAGTTGCCCTGACAGCAATTTCCAGCTGGACACCAGAAATCATTGCTCATTCTAGAAAGCCTTGGCCCAGAGCCATCCCCTTGCATCAGCCCCAGCAGATGCTGCCACAGCCCCTCTGGAGTCCCTGCAGGACACTGGCACACCCATGGTCACTGTGCCTGGACAGTCCCACAGCACCCACGTGGGTCATCCTCTCCCCTCACATCAGTGCTGAGCAGCACCTCCCAGATTTTCATGTGAGCAGACAATTCCCTGCTCACCACCTGGCTCTCCTGGCTCCCCTGGGAACTGGGGCAGCAGCTCCTGTGTCCTGCTTGGCTCCAGCCAGGGCAGGTGTCAGCCACCTGCACTCCCTCCTCCTCTCCTCCATCATCCCATTTATCCCTTCCACAGCTGAATTCTACCCAGTAAAGCCAGGGAGAGACAAGGGAGGGTTCTCCCTTCCCCAGCAGAGGCTCCCACTGCAGCTGACCGACACAGGAGCTGTTTACTTGGGCACAGTGTGACTGCAGGGAGGGTACAGCACTGCCCTGTGAACACAGAGGGCATTGCTGGTGGCTGCCACGAGCAAACAAATACCAGGAGCTATAAAAAGCAAAGGTTACCCTCATTCCTTTGGCTTTCATAACAGATTTATACACTGGCAGCATTTAGCTCAGCCCTCAGAGGAATCACAGGAATGGACAAATGCTCCTTCCCATCCAGCCCTGGGCACGGCCACGCTGGGGGTGGCTTGTGCCACCTGCACACCTGGAACAGCCAGGCCAAGGGACAGAGAGCACCCGGCCTCTGCACATCCCCAACAGCCCTGGGGGACCTGCAGGAACCCCCAGCCCTGCCTGCTGCAGGGAACCAGCACAGCAACCCAAAAAAGCAGCATTTGGGCCCCTCCAGGTGATGGATTTATGTGCAGAGGAGGTGATGCCACCCACAGACAGCCCTTACAGGCTGCATCACCCTCTGAGCTCTCCCCTGTATAACCTCCAGCCTGTCCAAACACCTTTTAAACACCTTTGAAATACCTTTTAAAGTCACCATTTCAGGGCTCACTGTGCCTGCACAAAGCTCATCCACTCCTGGGAAGATTGAGCAAGGCACAATTTGCTCCTAAAAGCCTCCAGAAAAATCTGCTGATAAAAACTAATGTTTGATACACTGTTGCCGTGTTGTCTTTAATTAAAATGCACTAAATTGCGATGTTTTGGGCAAGACATTGCTTCTGTAAGAAATTACCATAATTCAGTATTTCTGTTTTTTTGTTTATTTGTTTGCCAAAGGAAGAGGAACTACTCACCAAAATATGGACCTCAGCCCAAGGGACTACATAATTAAATAGAGGCAGAATCTGAAATCTCAAGCATATTTAATGGCCTGATTACAAGAAGAAGAAAGAAATATGATGTTTCCTTGCTCTCCAGGCCATTATCTGGAAGAGCAGCAGGCAGATGCAAAATTCAAAGGCATGCTGGTAAGCAGCTCAGTGTGTTTGGCTGGTAAGCAGCTCAGTATGTTTGACTTTTAAAGAGCTTTTCACAAGACCCAACATTAATCCAAACGTTGTCACAGTGTTTAAAATAAGCGCAAACAAAAAGCAGCTTTTTATTATTTGCTCCTGACTGCTACTGCTATTCCTGTAAGAGGGCAGGGGCAAGCAGGGGAAAGCATGTGCTACGGGGACAAAAATCTGATGTTTAGCCTGAAAACACATCTTTTGGGGATGCACCATAGCAGCAGGGTTTTGTAGGAGCAGGCATTTGAGCTGCATCATCTCCACCCTCCCCGGCTTCCTCCAGGAGTTCAGAGGGCTCTGTTTGACTCCCTCCTGTCCCTGATCCAGCCTTTTTCTCAATGACACCCTCCTATTCTTCCCTGCTTCCACCCAGACTCCCATTTCATTTCTTTCAAGGAGGTTTATTTCCCCAATGACCCTGCTAGAGCTCAATTCAGCATTTTGGGGCACAGCCCCTTGATTTTACTTGCTAGCTTAGAAATAACAGGAAAGAAAGCTTAAAAAAAAAAAGAAAAAAGACTGTTTGGAAAGTTTGGTTTGAATGCCTCTTGAGCAGACCTTTTCTCAACATGTTACACATGGCACAGAGCCAAGTCCTGCATGTGCAAGAATTAAATCACTCAGCAAATATAAAGCTTTGCCTGTGGTCATTGCTTCCACAGAATAAAGCCCCCTTACAACACTCCTTTTTATAGCTCCAGCCCAGCAAAGTCTGTCAGACACTTTTTAAAGCAAAGGTCAATGATATAAATGCATTGAAACCACAAAAAAAAAAAATCCTGTTAACAGACCAATTGTGCCCATAAAACTCCAGAAATTTGAAAGAAAAGACCCACAGTTTAATACTTGCACAGTGAGAACTGAACTGGATTTTGAGGATCAGCCAAGAATTTCTTTTTGGGGGGAAGTGGGGGGAACGAGGGGGATGGGAAGAGGGAAACGTTTTGATGCAGCAACATCAATTACTGAACTCTACTTCAGATGATGATTAACCCCTCTGAAGCCAGCCAGTGCTCAGCTCTCACAAAGAATTGATACAAATAAGTGTTGGGATAAAAACAGACTTCCAGTAACCAAAGTCTCCTGCCAGCATTGGTTTCTACCAGATTTTTATGAACATGCTCACTCTGGAGACCATGTAGGTGGTGTGTATCACCATCACATCATCCATCAACTTTACAGGTGTTTCCTACTGATTGAAACCATCACCAGCACACGAGGCACTGGCAAAAGGAGCAGGCAGCGATTGCTGGTCAGGGCACAGCCACATCCAAGGCTGGGATCCAGCATGGAATGATCTGAGCCTCTGGGGACGAGGGCCACACGCCAGGTTTGGGACCCCCCTAAGGCAGGAGCTCCTTCATGTGAGCACCCTCATCCCTCAGGCTCTGTGTTGTGCCTCAGGGACACAGCCAGCCCAGGCAGCAGCATTCCCACAGGCACGGGGCAGGGCAGAGTCAATGACAGCAGAACATTGGGGCAGGGGACAGCCTATACCCCAAAACACGTCTGCAAAAGCCAGTGGGGTTTCATTGCCAGTCCCCACAGCTCTTCCACTCCTCTCAAGGGGAAAGAGACACAGGATCCCATCACTTGCCAAGTGATTTGTGCCATAAATGTTCCCTGAGGTGGGATTTTACACAGGACTGCAGCTTTACAGGTAACACCAGAGACACCCCAGCCCTCCCCTGGACACTGGTAAAGAGGAGGACTGCAGACAGCTTTGACTCCACTTGAAAGTGTCTCAGAGAACAGGGAACACCCCCTGAAGCCACAGAGCATCCTGCAGATGATTTCCTGCCATGTCTGGTGGCTGGGGAAGGACATGGTCAGAGGATGAGCTTGGGCTCACTTTGCACTGCTCAGCACAGACTGCACAGGGGAAAAAAGCATTAAAGTATCTGTGATCTGAGACAGACCACAGTGTGCAGCCACATCTGCAAGGGGGCTCCACTCCTCCTCCACAGGAACATCTTGATTTTAGCAGGGACATGACAGGCACAAGATGGATGGGAGGATGAAGGACCATGGCCTTAGGGGCTGTGGGGAGACAAGCTGTGCACAGTTAATGGTCTAACAGAAAATCCTCAGCAAGCTCCAATCATTTTCCTCCTTTTTTTCTTTTTTTTTTTT
>VZTB01008536.1:63185-93882 GCA_013397245.1 Thryothorus ludovicianus | reverse complement strand
TTTTTTTTTTTTTTTTTTTTCCCCCAAGGAGGAGGAAGGGAGAAATTAATTTTGAATACATTCCCAGACACCAGAAAAGCCTGGATGCCCCAGTCAGAGCCCAGGGACTCCCTGGCCATGTCTGATCCAGCCAAAACAGCACAGCACCAAGCTCTTGTGCCTTTATTTTCAAAACACAGGAGATTGGTAAGATTTTGGGGCAGACTCAGAGAAGAAGGGAGCTTCCACAGATCTCAAACCAGGGCATGCACTGCAGATGAGCCATGCAAAACCTACAACAAGAGTTTTGCCAAATCCATTTATTGTGTTCACCTGGAAGCACAGAGCACACACCCACACCCTGCCCAGCTCAGCATCTCCTCCCTGGACAGCTGGGCAGGGGCACCAGGAATGTGAGGGCTACCCCAGGCCTTCCCTGGCCATCTCCAGGTGGCATCTCCAGCTTCACCTGTGCCCCAGTGACAGCAATGCCCATCCAGCAGGGCCGGGTTGTCCCTGGAACAGGCACAATTAACAGCTGTGCTCCGTGGGAATGAGGGAAATCACACTGAACTAGGAGCATCTTTAAAACAAACCCCATGAAAAGGCTTTGTCACACTTTGATGGGATAAGACAAAAGGATTCTGCACAAGATTAGGAGGATTCAGGAGAAATGTCTCCAAAAATGGTGTGTTCCTCCAGCGAGCCGGGCTCCTTTAGTGCTGATTTTCTGTGATGTGTGACAGCAGCCAGGGGATAAATCTCTCTTGCACTTTCCTGGGCAGTGTGGAAAAGTTCACATTTGAAAGCTAAATGCTCCAAGACACTTTGGTGGGAAACCAACGCTGCTAACACTCAGAATCACAGAATCATTTAGGTGGAAAAGGCCTCCAAGATCATTGAGTCCAACCTTTGACTGATCATCACCAGAGCACTGAGAGCCACGTCCAGTTTGTTGAACACCTTCAGGGACTCCACCACCTCCCTGGGCAGCCCCTTCCGATGCTTCACAACCCTTTCCATGAAAAAATTCTGCCTGATGTCCAACCTAACCTTCCCTGGTGCATCTTGAGGCCACGTCCTCTCATCCTGAGGACACCAACCACCCTCCCAACCCACGTGCTGACTTTTCTGTCAGTCAGTTTTTGGAATATCAGCACGTGGGGAAGGGGACAGCAGGAAAAAGCCCCACACTGGGTTTCTCCTCCCCACTCCCTCAGCTCAACCCAAAGCTGCTGGTGGCTCTGTGGGAGAGTCAGTGGGGCCAGGGCCAAGCCCTGCCTGCTCTGAGCCCCTTTGTGGAGGGCACAAGAAGCAGAGTGTGGGGGCCAACACTGGGCCATTGTGTGCCACATTCCTCACTCCGTGCTGGGCCACGGCAGCTGCTCTGTAGGGCAGCCCTCGGCGGAGCAGGGACACTTCACAGCTCTGAAAGGCCACTCTGTAAATGTCAAAGGGCCACCTTGTCTGGCCACCGCCGCCTCCGCAGCCCCAGCTCCCCCGCCAGGGAGAGCCGGGAATCTCCAGCCAGGGCTGTGCAAAGCCATGAGGGAATCTCCAGCCAGGGCTGTGCAAAGCCCTGAAGGAATCTCCAGCCAGGGCTGTGCAAAGCCATGAAGGAATCTCCAGCCAGGGCTGTGCAAAGCCCTGAAGGAATCTCCA
This sequence comes from Thryothorus ludovicianus, assembly GCA_013397245.1. Taxonomy (NCBI): domain Eukaryota; kingdom Metazoa; phylum Chordata; class Aves; order Passeriformes; family Certhiidae; genus Thryothorus; species Thryothorus ludovicianus. Next base: position 92,241 of record VZTB01008536.1, on the reverse strand, counting down.
GCCAGGGCTGTGCAAAGCCATGAGGGAATCTCCAGCCAGGGCTGTGCAAAGCCATGAGGGAATCTCCAGCCAGGGCTGTGCAAAGCCATGAAGGAATCTCTTGCTGTCTCCTCCAGGTGCCCTTGAAGGCAGGGGAGGGAGGCAATGGAAAGTCTGCGTTGCCCCTGGAGAGGGAGGTGGGATGGGGTCCTGCACAGTTCCATGAGCAAAAGCCTCACTCAGGGCAAAATCCCAAGCTCAGGTGGTGGGTCCTGGTGTCCCAGAGGAGCTCTGGATGCAGAGATGGGCCAGGGAGCCTCAGTGCAGAGGACACATCAGTGGGGATGCCAGGGAAATGGGGCTGGTTTCCACTGAAAACATCCATTTTGCCCAAAGTGGTTTCTCCACCCCCCACATCCCTGCTCAGACAGCAGAAAAAGGCCCAGGGTACAAACAGGGCCTGAAGGACAGGCTGGGCACCACCCTCCAACCAGAATTTAGCCACAAAAGCTCAAACACCTGAGCCCACATTTCTTTTTGAGGGCAGTCAGCGTTTGCCAGAGCAGCAAAGTTTGCAACAGACAACACGGGGATAGCAAAGCCTGCTGGAAAATCCACAAAATAACAGGATTTCAGAGAAACCATAATTACCATAGGGGAGATGATAACAATCCACCCTTCCCTGCTGCTGCTGTGTCCAGTCACTCATTCATTTCCCATTCCTGTCTGCAACTGAATAAAAATGGGTCCAGGTACCTTTCCCTTCTTGTGGGGGGACAGAGGAGGAAAGCTAATCAGATGTAAAGGATGTGAGAGGCTGGGATAGGGGAGAGATTTAGATAATTAAAGCATGCAGAAAAATAGGCTTTAACAGGGTATTCTTCTGCTCTTCTGACGTCCACATGTAATAATTTCCGCTACAAAACAAGATCTGTTCTCTGCAGAGCGATGCTGACAAGGCATTACTGGGAGATAATGAGCCACCAGTTGTGCTCATCCGATCTATAAAAGGGAAAGCAGCCTTTTTAAAGAGAAAAAGGGGGTTTGTCTGGGTTTGGGGGGTTTTTAAAGCATAAGTCCTTGAGGATTTCAGCTCCCAAGGTCACGTCTCCAAAGGGGAGCAGTCCCTGATGTGGTTTACTGGACTGCTAAAATACAGCAGACTGGGAAGACAGATCCCACGCAAAGGAGAGACATTTCAGAAGTGTGATGACACCCTGCAGACAGAAAATGAAGATTTTATCTATGCAAAACAAGAACTCCATCACTTCCCCCAAATAATCTGCAGGGTGTGTGATGGCCAGCAGCCCTGCAGGGTGGTGAGGCTCCACAAAAACCCTGAATTTCACTGGACCTGCATCTCCTGAGCACTAAACAACCCCACCAAGTCCTGCCCCACATGAGATTCAAGGCACACAGCACCAGGCTGGCCCCCACAGACTCTCTGCATCTTCCCACATCCCACCAGCTCCACAATCCCTGCCCAGCTCCCTCAGAACCCCCAGCCCTTATTCAAAGGCTCAACAAAGCACTTTGTCCAGTGCTGCTGACCTCACCCTCAGCAGCCAGGCTCCTGCAAATCCCCACGAGCTGGGGTCACAAGATCAGCCCCTCCACACAGAACCCCACCACAAAGGCAGCACACAGGGATGGCCACTGCCCTCCCCACCCCAGAGATGCTCCCAGGGACACTCTGCCTTCACTCTTTAACATGAACACAAAGCCTGAGGTCCCCCTCAGGGGGCAAAGCATCTCTGAATTAACACTTGGGCATTCAGATGTGTGCTTTATCGTACTTTTCCCCCTTTTTTTCTGGAAATGGGCGACAGGAGCTCTCTCTCACATGACTTATGGCAAGCCTGCAGCACAAGCCATGCAGGAATTAGGATCACAGGGCTGTCCCTGCAGCCAGCAATAAGGAAAGGCTGCTGGGTCAGCAGGGAAGCAGAGCACTGCATCCCTGGGCAGGGGCTTCAGCCCACAGCAACCAAAGGAGACCAAACAACACCTTCAAGTTGGAGCTTCTGCTTCCCACTGCCCTTCTACTTGTGGGGAAACTGAGGCAGAGAGAGCAACTTAAATTGATCCACAGACCCCAGTTTAAGAGGCACCTCTTTGCACGAGGGACAATGGCAGCATATGTGTCTGATTAGTTCAGAGATTTTTAAGGGAACTGGAAAAATGTAACCCAGTCTAGATGGTTAACCTGGGCTTAGGTAAACCATGTGGCAAAGCAGTGTCAGGGGAGGTTTAGGCTGGATACCAGGAAAAGGTCCCTCCTCCAGAGGGTGCTGAGCCCTGGAAAAGACTCCCCAGGGAATGGTCACAGCCCCACAGCTGCCAGAGCTTCAGGAACATTTGGACAAAGCTCTCAGGCACAGAGTGGGATTATTGGGGTGTTTGTGCAGAGTCAGGGACTGGATGATCCTTGTGGGTCCCTTCCAGCTCAGAATATTCCCTGATTCTGTGATCCTTAAAACCCACAGCAGCCACAGCTCTCCTCTTGTTACTGGCACAGGTACTGGTGCATCACTTTTCTTCCCTACAACCAAGACAAGTTAAAAAAAACAAAACTTCCCAGGGAAACAGGGAATTGAGTGCTGAACCCTCCTGCCAGGAAGCAGCATCTCATAGCAGCATCTCTGCTTCACAGCTCCACTCCCCCGTTCACATCCCAAACCCACAGGAGCACCCACACAGGGACAGCTGCTTGTGGGCTCAACACACGGCCCCCACTGCAGGGAAGGAAAAGCCACAGACAGCCGAGTGCTGGGCTAGGAAAAGTTGGGATAAACACCTCAGAGGAGGTAAATCCAGGTCAGCCCTCCTGCAGATGAGCTGGGTCACACTGGGCTGCCCTGGGCCAGCGTCTGCAGTCCCACGTGGGGATGGGCAGTGCTGCCAGCAAGGTAAAAATAAACAACCCAAAAAGTGCAGAGTCATCTGCCATCTCCTGCTCCCCAGGAGGGGGATGCTGCCTCATCCAGGCTGGCCTGCAGTCCTGGTCCTGCACAGCCCTCAGCCAGAGCACAGCTTTACATGGGGAACTGTCTGAGTATGTGTTTGAAGAGCTGTGCCTGCACAGCCCCTCACCAGGGCAGGGGGGCTGCACAAGCAAAGGTTCCCCAAACCATTCCTGTCCATCCCAGGCCTGCCATGACTCAGCTGGGGACATGGAGGGCACTTTGGGCAAAGCTGCCCAGGGTGCTGGGGGCCAGAAACACCCTGAGGAGCCGCAGAGCTCCCACTGCTGCCCTGGCTACTGGGACTGGAGCCCACTGACCCCAGCCCACTGCTGCTGCCTTTGCCTTGGCTCCCTGCCCAGCCCTAGGGAGCCAGGGATGGGAGTTCAGGCTCACATGAAGGAAAAAAGGAAAAATAATCCCAGAGGGGTGCAAGGCTGGGAGATGTGGGCTGGCCAGCCTGGGCATGGTGATCTTCTCCAGCAGCACTGACCACCTGCACTCCTCCAGCAGGCTGGGAGGTTCTGGTTTCCTCAGAGGACACACAGAACAGCCCTCAACTCGAGGGGCCCAGAAGATGGTGAGAGATGCAGCTGGTGGGGACAGCTCTTGGCTGGGAATACATCTCCATGGCTGAGGCCACTAGCAGGCACTGGTCACTGTCCCCAGAGCTCTGCAGCAGGAACACAGCCCTTCCAGCTCAGCCCCAGCACCCACATGAGTCACTGTCCTCATTCTCCACCATTCTGACCTTGACCATGGCCCTTGGAACTTCAGCTTCTTTCTCCACCCTTCCTCTATGGACTGTGAACACTTCCAGGCCACAGCTATCTTTAGCAAGCATCTGCACTGCATCCAACCCAAAGAAATGTGCTTTTCTCTGAGGTTTCTAGGCGTTAACCACAGCAGGGACAATTCACTCCCCCTCTCCAAGATGTGTCAGCCCTCTCTGAGCAGCCCAAGGCTCCATCCAGCCCCACAGCAAGCTCCAGCCTGAGCCACACACAGCCTTTCATCTAACAAAAAAACCACCCAAACCAGAGCACAGAAATACTCTGCCATCCCACAGGGGGATCTGTGTGGATCTTCCTAGATAATCAAATTTAAACCACCACCAAAACAGACCTTTGATTAGCAGCCATGGAGCCCATTCATAGCGACAGCATGTCAGGTCAATGTTCACTCCCAAAATCAACTCTGTGCCTCAGGAAAGGGATTTTTTTAATTTTTGTTTGATGGTCTGCATTTGAGGTCTAGTTAACAAACAGGGGACTTGTGTTGCCATCTGGCCAGCCTGAGAGCGTGCTGAGAAATAATACTAATAATCATCATATGGTGGTGCTTTTAAAGGCACTTTTACAAAAGCCTGGGCGAGCTGACTGAAACCTAAGAGGCATCTCCGTGTGCCCTGAGGGCTCGGCCTTCAGGCACCCTGCCCCTCCAATCAGCCACCCTTCAAAAGGGTCAGAGTCCAAAATCTCTGCTGTTGTTTCACCCAGAGCCCCACTGGAACAGCCATGGCCTTCCTATGAAGCCTCAAACAGGAATTCACTTGTGCAAGTCGAGCTGGGCTGGTGCTTTATTAAATAAATAAATAAATAGTACAGCTTACAGGATTTTCCATGTCAACAAAGCAGTAGCTGGCTGCTGGTATTGGGCAATGCCTGCGTGCCTCATCCCGAGCACAGACTGCCCCAGGGACATGGACTGCTCCTGCAGGGACTCCTCAGCAGCTCCCAGCACGAGAGCCAAACATCCCATTCCTGATCCACACACACATTTCCCTGCAATGCACAAGAGGCTCTCCCAGCCATCAGGACAGACCCCACTGCAAGGGATGCAGCACAGCCCTGGGGCCAGCCCCCACCCGTGGCAGGAGCTGTGCCCAGCCCTGGTGCCCACATTCCACAACAGGAACAAGGGCAGCACCTGCCCTGCTGGGCTTTGTGTCCCACTCCACGTCCCCACCCACATCACTGTGCACCAGCTGCCCATCTCGCAGCCCTTCTGATGCCCCCAGCCCTGTAACACAGACAACTGACCTAATTTTCCTCTTTTTAAACAGCCAGAGGTCATCTCTGTCTGCAGCAAAGCCCTCTGGGCCGGGAAGGGAACAGAGTGATCTCTGTTAGCAACATCCCCCCTCCCCAAACCTCCCTGCACATCTTGCCCTGTGCAGTCTCTTCTAAATGCCTGAGAATGAGCATCTCCCACATCCCTCAAGGCTGTGAAATGGTGCTGAGGAGAGGCTGGGGAGGTCCCTGCTGTTTCTGGCTCCAACTCCACCTCATTCTCCTTCACGACTCAGAGCACCTCTCCTGAAGCTCCCAAGGGCGTTCCTTGGCTCGCCCCACGCAGTGAGACATGGGGACACACCAGACATGTCCATGCTTCACCCACTGCCCAGCAACTCAGAGCTGGAGCAAGAATGCTCCCTTCCAGTTAACCCAGCTGCTCCAGCAGCACTTTCCCTCCTCTCCCAGTTCCCAAAGATAAGATTTGGCCTATTTGCCTTTCTGCCCCATTTGCCTTTCCAGTAGATCTGACCAAAATCACTTTCAATTCTATGGCAAACCCTGATGCTTCCAGGCACATCTTCCCATACCTAAAGCAGCCACTAAAAAAAGAAAAAAAAAAAGTGAAAAAACTTCCTACTTTCCACCCCCAAGAATCACCCCTTTTAGTAAGAAGGTCACTCTCCTCATCTGGAGCGTTTCTTTTAAGTTCTGAATTGTCAGAGCTTATGCAAGCAGAAAAATGCAGCATTGAAACAAAAAGGAAGGACATCAACAGAGGGCTTGGGCGTTTGGGAAAAGATAATGTATAAAATAATTACAGGCAGCATGTCCCTGCAGAGCATTTTCACTCTGACTCAGCCCCTGCCCTGGCAGGGAACTGCCGGTGTTCAACACACGCTGAGCCCAGACCCAACCCTGGAAGACAATAAGGCAGCAGGAGCCTGGGAAGGGTGGAAGTTTCTGCTTGTTGAGGTCTCCTCCAAGGAGAGACTTTTGAAACTTGCTGTCCCCATGAGCACGAGCTGGAGACCCAGTGGGTCAGGCTGGTGCCCAGTCTGATCTTGCAGGAACAGAGATCCCCTCAGCTCAGGCACACAGCTCTAATGGCTGACGGATCACTGCTTGGGAAATCATTGCGTGCCAGCTTTTACAAGGCAAGATGTGAGGGTGGGTGAGGTGAAATGAAGAGGAACACATTCATTATACAAGAGCTCCAAGCATCAGCTCTGGTGCCTGTAAATACCAGGCAAGGCAGGAGCAGACTCCGCTGTCGGGGCGCCGCTTCCACCCCAACGCTCAGCAAGGGCAGAGCACAAAGCTTTGCCTGCCTCTGGCATTAAACCTATCCCTTTGGAAAATAAACCTCTGCAAAGCCTCCGTGCTCCACCCCAGCCTCTGCTCCCCTCCCAGCTCAGGGGTGAAGGCAGCCCTGCTCAGAGACCTAGAGATGCACAAGGCATTAGGAGAGGTTCTGCTTCCGCGCGACTCCAAAACAAAATTCAACTCCCCTGGGGGCTGCCAGGGCTTTTGCCACAGCCACAGGTATTTTTACAATTCAGCTCTTGAAAGAGGAAGAACAACCTTCATGAATTTTTATAAGACCACCTTCCCTCCTGCTTATTTTTTCCCCCTTTCAAACACCAGCACAGACGACAAGCCCCGCTCTTGCCCGTAACCCAAAACCCCAAATCCCGGCGCGTGGCTACTCACTGGTCACACTGGTCACTGGTGGCCCCGGCAGGGCTGCAGCTGCAGGGCTGGCACTGCTGGCCCCCCTGCTCGGGGAAGAAGCCGTGGGCACAGCTGTGGCAGTGCAGCCCTGTGTAGCCAGCCCGGCAGTGGCACTGCCCCGTGGTGTGGTTGCATCCGGCGCTGCCCACCGAGCTGCAGTTGCACAGGTGCCCTGCGAGGGAAACAGAAACACAGGCATGGGGTCACACAACTGCAGAGTGATCTTTAAAGCCCATCTTGTTCCAGCCTCCCTGCCATGGGCTGGGACAGCTTCCAGGTTGCTCCAAGACCCGTCCAACCTGGCCTTGGACACTTCCAGGGATGCAGCAAGCACAGCTTCCCTGAGCACTCTGTGCCAGGGCCTCAGCGCTCCCTTTGCACACCCTCAGCATCACTCTAAGGATGATTTTTGCTTTAAAATGTTGAGGTGACAGAAAAAAATCCCTACACTGGGGTTTGAGACACCACAGTTCATGCTCAAAATCTCTCCAAAGAGCTACAAGATTATGGGTCTAACTACCTAAAATAAATCTATATGGAGCTGTATGCAATGTCTTTATGGATATACACACACCTATCCACCCTCAAGGCTGGCTGACTCCAGGAGCTGGCAAGCAATAACTGTGTAATGTCAGGATAAAATCAGCAACAGGTTGCAAAATCTTTAATTCTAAGAGCCTCCATTCCATACCTCTGGAGCAGCCCTGGTTTACCACAGAACACACACTGACATGACAAACTGGCAGCAGCATCTCCCACTCCTGAAGAAGGGATACAGATCCTCTGAAAATCTGCTCTGAGGGATGGACCAAGTGCATGGAAATTACTTGAAAAGCTGTGGTAGAGCTGGAGGTAGGACAGAGACCTCCACCACCTAAAACCAACCACCTTCAGTCCTGTGGTGAGAGGGGATGGCTCTGGGGACACAAACATGGTCTTTGGGGACACTGCATCTCCAAGAGTGCTGGAAAGGATGCATGAACAGTTAATTTTATAAGAGAGAAGCAAATCTTTTGATCAAGTGATGAATTCCCAGTCCCCCACACGTTATTTCTCATAATACTTTAAAGCCCCAAACGCACTGAAGAGAACAACTTCTCCCTGGCAATTTGTTTCTGCCAAGAGCTTTATCTCTGCTCTTTCATTGCAAAATATTTAGTGCCTTAATAATTTAAAGTCTTTTTCTGCCAAGACTGAATTATAAACGAGGATTATTTGTAGAAATAGTGCATAAAGCATCAGGGGCTTTGCACAACTGCTGGTGTTTGTAATTGTCTGAGAAGAGCCAGTATGGAGGGGACTTCAGGGAGAGAGAAGGGGCCAGGTCCCCATCCCAAGAAAACTTAAAGCTCTTTTCCTTGTCATCCATGTTCTTCTAAAACACAAAGAAATGTGAGTTATTTAGCGTTATTATCCACCACAGGATCCCCACAGAGGCCATGTTGTCCCTATACACCTGTGAAATTGCACCTAAATTTTCTTCAATCCAAACTATCAAATAGGACAAACACATCAAGATCTGCAATTATCCACTTCAGCAGCCACTTCACATAACAAACTAAATTCCCAGCTCAATTATCCTAGCAGAACCATATTGATTTGGGCACTTGGGCTTCTCCCTGCCACCAGAACAGAAACCACGGAAATTGGTTGAGCAAAAGCACTTTGGAGTTTGTCAAACATGCATCAAAACAAATTTCCCCTATCAGAACTCAACGTGTGGTGCCATTAGACCTGCCAGACTTGACTAAGGAAAGAAAATGAGCATTGTGTCCATTCTAATGGCATGGGAGGCACTGACAGGGCAGGTCCCACACAGCAGGATGGGCTGCTCCATGTGGAAACCACCCTTGTGCTCCAGGAGCAAAGCCAGAGCCAGCACCTGAGACCATCCTGACACTCCAGAGGGATGGCTGGGTGGATGGAGAGGGCAGGAGTGGTGATGGGGACCATCCTCAAGCTCTGCCCCATCACTCAGCAGTGGCAGCACTTTGAACTTGAATCTGATTTTGTAGCACCCACTGCTTTCCATTCAATGCTCCAGCCCATCAATTTTTTTTTTTTTTTGCCCCAATTCAAGTCAGGCTCTGCCTTAGCTGCCAAATCAAACAGCAACACAGACACCACTGCAATGCTGGCTCCCCAGGGGAGCCAGAAATGCTGCAATAATCCAGAATAACACTGGCAAAAGCAGTTTTTGCTTGGGAGGCTGGTGAAGGCTGGTTCTGCTGGTGATGGGGAGCTGAGCCTGCCTGCTGCAACATCACCCCAAGGGTGTGGTAAGGTACAACTCAACAGATCCAGAAGTTGTCTCCCAAAAGGGTTCCTTGAAGCTCCTACCTCCCTCAGCCACCCCAGGGATTTTTGGGAAGGCATGGTGGTCCCAGGTAGGGAAACAGCATCCCCCATGGTCACTACCCATCCCAAAGGCACCCAGCCTGGCTCACACGTGGATGCAGCCCCAAAACACCCCAGAGCTGTGTGGGCTGGGCAGAGGAGAGGATTCACATAGCAGCACTGAAATCTGAACTCCATCATCTGGCACAGCATCGAGGTCAAGGGCTGGCACAGGGACGTGCCAGGCTATGAAAACCTGAGGGCTCATGTAAGGGACACTTTGCTGTCCCCACAGCAGCTGGGGGGCAGAAGGCACACACAGTCCTCAGACAGAATGGGGACTGATAACAAACATCTGCCCTGGACTCAGGGACACAGCAAAGAGCATCAGCACCACACAGGAAAATCAGGGAACAGTGTCCTGGCTTCTGGGCAGAGCCTGGGTTTTAGGAGCCTTTATTCAGTTTTCTCAAGCCAACGTTTTGCTTTTGAAGGTAACCTTCAAAAATCCCTCGCTGAGAGCTTTTGTGAAGGCAAAGGCATGAAGAGGGTGGATGAACCCCAGGGCTGGCCCTCTCCAGAATGCACAGTCATGGCTGGAGGGCTGTGCTGAGGTTGGGATAACACCATCAGCAAGGGAATCAAGGGCAAAGACTTCTCAGGCATGAGGCACTGCTCCAAACTCTGACTCTTCTCAGTTTGCAGGCCTGACTCACCCTCGCTCTGCCTCAGTTTCCCCATCTCAGGGTGTTCCCCTGCCCCCCAGGGCCTCCAAGCCCTGCTCATCTCTGTTCCCCATTGCTAAACCATCAAGGTTCCCCTTCCTTCCCCACAAAGCACTACACAACAGCTCAAAGCACTTGGTTATCACAGACAAAACCCACCACCTTTGCTCGTGGAAGCACTGACAGGCTTTAATTAATTAACAGCACAATAATGTTTTAAGGTCCAAGAATAGAGGCACCATAAAAATGTGTGTCACTGCTGTGTTACCCTTTAAACAAAAAAACCAAACAGCTCTCCATTCAGGAACAGCATTACACCTTCACTGGTTGCTGCTCAGAGGAAGGGGGAGTGGAAGGAAAAGCTCCTCGTTTGGGTTGCTGTGTGGAGAAAGATTTAATATCCAATTCCAGTTAGCCCCAAGCTAAAAGTGATTAATTTTTAGTATGCAAAAGCCCTAGGTTACCAATAAACTGGAGAATAGATGTTTTATATTGTATTGGCTGTAAATAGCACTCACACAACCAAGAGCCTCCAGGTCTGAGGGTGCCCCATGGCCACTTCAACCTCAGTGTGGCCACCTCAGACTCCATGCCAGCTCCCCTCCACCCTTAATAAAGCCTCCAAATCCCATCCCAATGCAAACCCCAATTCTGCCAATCCCAGCAACATCCCATCCCATCGAGACCCCACACCTCTTCAGCTCCCAACCCCTCCTAGTACTTAAACAGGGCTTGTTCTGATGCAAAAATCCTTCCTCAAATTATTTTTTTTTCACATCCTTTCAGCAGTGTTTTAAGTCTTCACACATATTATAAGTGTGATTCCTCCTCCTTTCCAAGCCACTTAATAAATGAATAATTTAGAAAACAGGTGAAATATTTACAAAGGGTAAAGAAGCCAACACTGTGAAAGGCACGAAGGTCTCTGTGAAACCACATTAGCTGGGGACATCCTGAACCAGTGCAAATCCTGAATGAACTCACCTACTCCCTGGGAGCCAGTCTGGAAAACCCAAGATCCACATTTTTGGTTACAAGAAACATGCAGCTGTAAGAGCAAGCTGTGGAGGCCCACAGATGCCATTTATTGTCCTGCTGCAAAAGCATCCCCAAGGAGACAGACATTTTCTGTTCTCCTGATTAGATGAAGAGGAAGAAACCCCACATTTGTTGGGATTTTGGGAGCCAGAGGTGCAGCCCCAGTGTGGCACCTGCAGCTCTGAAGCCAACACAGCCCATAAGAACCTCACCTCCCAAACACTCCCCAGATATCCCACTGGATTTAAACCACTGCACACAACAGCATCCCAACCCTGGAAAGGCTTTGTTTTCATCTTAATTAGCATTTTTCCCTCTTCCTCAGACCAAATTCAAGCCCTACCTTCTCTCCCATTTCCTCTCCTCAATCCCTCTCCAGGCACCACTCCTGACAAGACAGGAATAAAGGGATCAGGCAGCAGGTTTAAAAATCCATTCAAGGTCGTTTCCTTTCCCCTTGTAATTAAATTGTGGAACTCATTGTCAGGGGATGTTCTGGCTGCCAGAAATACCTATGGCTTCAAAGCAGGGCTGGAAAAGCTCAGACAGGACAGGTCCACTGGTGGCTGTTAAACACGGGGATCTGGAGGAAGCATCCTGATGGGAAAGGCCCTGAAACTCTGTCCAGAAAAGTCACAGCCATGCCCTGTCCTCTTGGCATCTCCTGGCCTTTCTTGGGTGGGTGAAGCTTTGCTCTGAGCCAGCCTGGCAGTTCTGTTTTCTCTTTGTTTGCACTGCTCAGGGATGGCAGCAGCTCCAGTTCTTCCCCCAAACACACAAATCCCCCTCAAAGTGTTAGGCACTGCTCTTTCCAGTGGGAATTTCTGCTCATTACAGCCAAAGGCACAGCTGTGCTGCACCATTGCTCTGTCTTTCCCCTTGCCTTTCTACAGCCTCTTTCCTCTCACCCTGAGAAGACATTTCACCCCCTCAGTGCAATTCCCTGATGTGCCAAACCTCCCCCAGCAATGGGATGAGGGTCGGGACAGGGCTGTTCCAGCATGGGATAAAGAGAGCAGGCACGAGCCAGCTGTTAAAGGGGAGGTCCCAACCAACCCAGCCCTTGTAAAACAATCTGTGAGCTCCAGCCCATCTCTCCATGCCAGTGTGGTCTGCTCTAGCCCTGGACTGGAATTTGGGTTCCATCCTGCTCACTTGGGTGCAACTCTGCTGATGCTCTGAGTGCAGGAGTTGTTATCCCAGTGCAAGGATGCTCTAGACTCCAACCTCCCCCCAGGGCTGCAGCAGATCTGAGAGGGCACAGCCTGGCTGAGCTCTGTCCCAGGGAGCTGGGGAACATCTGCCATGGGCTAAGAGCTCCTGCAAGAGCAGGCCAGAGGAGCTGATGCACTGTGGCTTCCCAAAGAGAGGAGTTCTGCCAAGTCCCAGGACTCATTCCCATCCAGACAGCATTCAGCACAAAACAAGAGTCAACTCCTGCGTCACAAAGGTGCATTAAAGTGCTCAGACCTGTAATTTACTCTCACTTGAGACTACAATGCAAAGCCAAAGTGGTAGGAAGAGTATCTCTGCCTACCCCCAAAAAATTTATATACATATAGGAGTGTCTTCTGTTATTCTGCATTCACTTTATTACTGAGTGCACCACACTCTGGGCACTTACAGCTCCAGGCTCTGCAGAGTCAGGTGCTGATGGTGAACAGAACTTTGTTCACATTAATTCTGTTAGGAGTGTTAGAGTCACTTGTGTTGTTCCATAAAAGGCTTTTACAGGTCAATAAAGGGCAAAAGACAACAATTCCTCAATGCAGATACATCACTTGTAATGTCAATAGAAGATTAAACACATCTTTTTAGGAATATTGTATCAGATTAAATCTCTCACTTGTCACTGGAAAAGAAGCACAAAGCCAAGGTCCCAACCATTGGGGTCACCAGCAGCTGCACAAGCACTTTTCATCAGCCTGAAGCAGACAGGTTTGGGGCTTCAGCCAAACCCCAGCTCAGCCTCAACTGTGTCAGCCCCTGCCTCTCCAAAGGGATGGAGCATCCCTGCCCAGCACAGCTCCCAGCCCTCAGCAAACCAGGACCCCCAACCCTCCCCAAGGACAAAGGCTGCTCGCTCCCTGGGAATATTTCAATTCCTGCTCTGCACCTGCAATGGAACCTGCAGGCATGTGCTTTCTGAGGAGCCACTGAAAGCTCCTCCACACAGAGCAATTTTGTCGCTTTTTCCTCCTTTTTGATGCTAAACAAGTCAGCAACCTGTGCACAGAGCTTTGAACCTGCTCCTTCCCCAGTAAACCTGCATCAAAAGTCAGACTCACAGGTGTAAAGCTGCCTTGGGAGACTAAAGGATAAAGCTCTGTAAACATCAGGGGGGAATAAAAAAAGAAAAATACAGATTCTTAATAACTCAGCATTCCTCCTGCACTGGGAGATCCCCAGCTCCCAGCTCTGCTGGAACACAACACCGAGGAGCTCCCAGGGATGGGACAAGGAGATGCCAGGAGAAGCAGGAGGGGTCCTGGAGTCATTAAGATCCAGGTTATAAGGCAGAAAAGCTGTGCAGGGGGGATTACACAGCTGCAGCTGAGGAATTATTCATTCCTATATAACAATAAGTTTCCACAGGCAGACAAACCCTCCGGGGTCTCTTACGAGGCAGACTGTGCACAAAGAGGAATGCGGCCCTAAAATGTTTATGATACAAGAAGCTACAGTAACTTCAAATAGCCCAAATACATACTTGAGGATTAAAACCTCCACAGCTGAAAAAAAAAAGATGAATCTAAGGCTTTTAATTAATTTAAAAATAGTTTTGTTGGCACTCTGCTTTAGTTGATTAGATTTTCCCACTAATATTTCCACAAACGTCTGCAACCATATAAATATTCCATGTTTCTGTTTGAAAATCTCTGTATTTTTTACCACCCAGTGTGTGACACAGCCAGCCCAAGGCCAGGTTTAGAGATAAACAGGGTGAAAACTAACTTTGGCAGACACCTCCCCAGCAGCACACAGAACCCTGGCAGCTCCCAACCCTCCTGACAGATGCACTTGCGTGGCACCTCTCAGGAAACCGAATTGTTTTGTCAGCAAAATGCTTTCACTGGAAGATCAAGACACCTCACACGGGATGGGGCTGGGAATTTATGAGCAGATTCCAATTTTAGCCTCTATCGACCATGGCCTAGCAGAGAAAGGGATTATGAAGAGCTGCATGAATAATATGAACTGTAATCATCTGGTGAAGGCTCTGCGTGCTCCGATTCCTGCAAAAAGTAATTAAACTCACAAACTTTGCTCGGTGCTTTGGGGAGCTGCAACTAATGAATGAGCACATTAATTTATGGGAGATTTAAGGCTCTTCAGAGAAAACCCTGAGCAGGAACCGTCCTTCCAACTGTTTGTGTTTGGGCTGAATTACCAGCAGGAAAACAGAGCTGAGCTGGGGGCTGAGCTCGGGTAACACCCCTTGATCCCATCCTTCCCTTCCCAGCAGGGCTCCCAGTTTTGTCTCTGGGCAAGACCAGAGAGAACAGAGTCAAACCTTTTGCCTGAGTAAGAGCCAGATTTGCTGCTCACACTCACTGCTGAGAAGGAAAACTCTGAGCTCCTGCTGCTCCAGGCAGATCCCAGGCAGGAGCAGGTGCAGCAGCACTGCCCTGTCCTCCCGGGCACCCTGCACTGCCAGGGATGCAGCAGAGCAGGGACTTTGCCCAGTCTGCAAGGAGCTCACCTGCCCAGCTGTGCTGCCTCCTGCCTGCACATTTGTCTGGCACAATTAAGTTACTTCAAACCAAAAATCCATCGCTGCGAGGCACGCAGCCATCCAGAGCCTTCTCCCCTGCAGGCACAACACATCCTCCTCTCCCGAGTCACTGCAATTAGCTCCTCACCCTCCCGGTGTCAGCTTTGGCAGGAATGGATGTGACCTCCAGCCTCCTCCTTACAGAGCCAGCTGGGTGCTGAGCACCCCCTGAACACCCAGCCCAAGAGATCCGTGGGTGCAGCTGGTGGGCCCACACTGCCTGGGAGAAGGAAAGGGAATGGCCAAGTGCAGAAAAGCCATTTTCTGTTCAGCACAGAAATCAGTGAGTAGGTGGTAACACATGTGCTTCAGTGCCATCAGCTGCTGCAGGGAGGGGAGCTGGGGAGGATGGTGGCAGCCTCCCTCCCTCCCTCCCTGCATGCAGGTACATCCTGTACAAGCTGCAGGGCTTGGATCTCTCGGGAGGTTTCCCAGTGAGGTGGCAAACACACGTGGCAGATCTCACTGCAAAATGCAGCTCTTGCTTTGTTGCAAAGTCATAATCCAATTTCTTCACACCGGGTGCAGCCAGGTCCTTCACTGGAGTATGGAGGGAGCTGCAGCTTTGCCTCACTGGCTTTGGGCAGGCCTACCAAAGCTCAGCCTAAGCGGGGATGAGTGTGGCAAGAAGTTATCCTTCCTTTCTCCCTCATTTACAGCACTCTTACACCAGCAGGGAAGACAGAACAAAAGCAAGGAGAGGCCAACAGCAACAGCGCAGTCAACCCATAATTCAGTATAAAAACTGGAAGTGCATCCTCCCCCAGCAGAGGAGTGCTCTGGATGGCTGCCACAGCCCCCCAGCCTGCTCTGGGGCACACACAGCCTCTGGGGATGGTCTCCACCTTCAGGGGCAGCACAAGCATCAGGCCCAGGTTTCTCTCCAAGCATGCAGGAGTGATCTTTGAACTGCTCTAATCATTCCCCAGGCCCAGAGATGCACTCAAAGGGAGACTCTGGACACCCACAAGAGGTAGAAGATGGACCAAGGAGGGGCTCACAGTGCTGGGAGATGAAATGCTCTCCACACAGGGAAGGGGCCCATTGTTCATGGCTCAGCACACAGGCAGCGAGAGGCATTTTTTACAACTTTTTTTAACCTTTTTATAAATGATAAAGAGCAGGAGGGCTTGCTTTGGACAGTTTCAGGCTATTTTATGTCTAAGCCTGTAGCAAAAATCTGGAATGAAAACTTTGATCAGTAACTCCAGCAGGTGCTCAGGGCAGTTCCTTTCAAGATTCAGTTCTTCCAGCCGAGCAGCAAAGGGACAGACCCGTTAACAAAGGCGCCTTTTATCCACCGTGTTAATAAACACTAACTGAAAGTGTTAATAAAAAGAAGCTTTCCAGAGCCTGAGCTACGACCCCAGTTCATCTCAGCTCTGTGCAAGCTTGGAGCTGAAGCAAAGCCCCAACGAATCCCAGGATTCATTCCCAATACACATTCCTGATTCTTCTCCTACTCTAAACAAACACATTTAAATGCAGACTTTCATTCATCACAAACAGCAAAGTATCTTTGTTCCTCTCTCACTCACTTTAAAGGCCATGCAGAGGAAGGGAGACAAGAGAAGAAAACTCTTTGACAGCCTGCAGCCAGCAAGTCCTGCTCCCCTCACTGCTCCCGAGCCTGGTTCCAAGTTTAATAAAGGTGTTTTGTCTCCTTGCTTAATAAGTGGAATTACCATAGCAGAAAGCCCAGCGGGGGAAAGGGATAGCACAGAGCATGAGTAATCACAACTGGTTTGGGGCAGGTTTTGCCATTTGGGTCCTGTTTCAAGGTTATGATGACATAGTGCTATGGGCTGGTTTGGAGTTACCATAACTCCTGCCAGACAAGGA
Organism: Thryothorus ludovicianus; assembly: GCA_013397245.1. Taxonomy (NCBI): domain Eukaryota; kingdom Metazoa; phylum Chordata; class Aves; order Passeriformes; family Certhiidae; genus Thryothorus; species Thryothorus ludovicianus. Next base: position 75,833 of record VZTB01008536.1, on the reverse strand, counting down.
GTTGTAAGTTACAACCTGCTGCAAGCAGGGAGAGCTGCTGGGACAGAGCAAGGAAAATGTCATCCAAGCTGGGAAGAGAAGTTTCCTGTTCCTTACGTTTTATTCCCTTATTTTATAACACAGCCTTGTGCTTGCCCTGCTGTACTTTGCACAGGACACAGTGATGCCTCTACCTCCAGCTCAGAGTGACTTAAATTCCCACACTCAGAACTTGTTTCACATTTTTGCTCTCACCCAGCACCTGCCAAACTGGGTCGCAGATACTGCAGCCAGACAAAATTTGCTGGCAAACCCACGGAGGAGAAGCCAAGCTTTCAAAGAGGGAACTGATACGGGTCAGGACTCGTCATGGAAAAAAGACACCTGGATGGGGACAGTCATCACTTATCACTGGAAACAGGGGACTGCAGCAGATCCAGTATCACCTGCTGAGGACAAGCAGCCAGCATGGTGCAGCTCAGCTGTACCCCAGAGCTTCCTCCAGTGACTGCAGAATTTAAAGAGCATAAATCCCACCCTGCACAGAGAGCAGGGGCAGAACCCACCCGCAGCACTTGGAGCTGCCAGCCCCTGCCTCCCCCTCACCTCTGCTCTGAGCCCCAAGCCCTGCAGCAGATGAATGACTCCAATCAGGGCTGAACCTCAGCTTTTTGTTCCTCTCTCCTTAGTCACTGTGGACGCTGCAGCTCCAATCCAGCCTCAGCTCCTGCCTCAGCCACGAGGTATTTATTACCTGTATTTATTTCCAGCTATAGCTCTCCTACCAAAGGAAACGCTTCCATTAAACAGCACAAGTTCAGCAACCACAAGCAAACAGTAACTTAAAGCCTAAGCCAATTCTCTGAAACCTCCACAATAAATACTAGGTCATCCAGGGAAGTACAACAGGCAAAAGCCATGTCCCACAGAACACCCAAATCCTCTGTAAATAGGCAAAACCCTTAAAAGTGTGATGGGAAGGATGGAGGCAGCCAGCCACAAGGGTTTCAGGCTCCCTGTGCAGCACTCCCCATCTCACCCACAGCTCAGGCACTAGGCTGAGACCAAGCCTGAGCCAAGATTCTAAAACCAAAGCACTGATTTGCAGAGTCAGATCTGAGCCCTCCAGGCATCACCAAGGGGGAATTACCCTCAGCAACAGCAGCACACTCAGTCTGGGGCTGGCAAAACCAAGCCTGATCCCAAGCCAAAGAAATGCTCAAAACCACAGAGCTTCCTCTGCAGCCAATGGGTCAGCTCAGAGAGGTCTGTCAACATTTCTATCTCGACCATTTCCTCATTTTTGAGGGCTTCATAATGACTGTTTTGGCATTGCAGGAGGAGGAGCGGTGCCTCCTCTTCCACCAGCTCTGCTGTCAAAAACAAACATAGTGAAAAGAGGATCTGAGTCCCACCTGCACAGAGGCCACCAAAATCCTGCCAAACCAAGGGTGCTGCTGACACCTGAGACAGCCCTGAGGCTCCACTTTGACAGGGTCAATATTGCACTCACTGAAAATATAAATATATCACCTGGAATTACAGATATACAGGTGGGAGAGATGCCAGCTCTAAGGTGCAGCTCATGTACAAAGCTCATGTACATCCAGACAATGGACACAGGGATCACAAAACCATGGGTGGTGAAGCACAGAGAGGAGAACATCAACTCTCCAGACCTTAAACCTGAACCCACCATCCACACTCCTCCTGGAAAGCTTTTAAAGGGTCTGTAAACGAAAAATCAGGGATAGCCACTGCTCCAGGCATGCCCTGGAACTGAGGTGCTGGGAGGAAGGCTCTCTCCTGTCATTCCATCCATCCCAAACAGAGCTCACTGCCTTCTGCAGGGAAATCAGTACCCTTGTAATTGACTGTCCCTTCAGAGACTGGTCCACTTGTTTATCTTTCATTTTAAATGGATTAGACATGTACAAATGCCTCTCTTGAAAAGGAATAACCAAGATGTGAAAAGGATGGGAAGATTCAACTGCCAGGCATCAGCACTAATCCACGTCAAAGGGCATGCTGTCAAACAACTCACTGTAAACTTCTAGGACGAAAAAAACGCTCAGAATAAAATAGTTAAGGCCAGATAAACGTTTGTCATTCATTATCTGGAGTCAAACTTGGATTTCTCAACAACACAGCCAAGCCAAAGCAAGCACATTAATAAGAGAACATCTTTTGCAGGGAGCTGCATGCCAGGTGTGCAGCCTGTCCTTGAAGGGAGAAAGGCTGGAGGCAGGTGAAGGCTCCGTTTGCCTTTCTCTGATAACAGGTACTTCGTTTTCTACGTCACCTCACTTTATCACAGCCTGAACCCTGGCCAAGCACCCAGCTCCACCCCCCCATCTGCTCCCTGTGCCAGCTGGCCCTGTGGCCCAGGGCATGCTGAGCCTGCCACGGCCATGCCAGGCAGCCCAGCAGCTCCCCAGACCCAAACTGGGGCACCCCCAGCCCTGCCTGGGAACGGGGGCATGGCTGGAAAACCCCACAGGGCAGATCTCCACCTGACACGGATGTTCAGAGTGCTGGGAGCACACATGCCCAAGGCAGGTGGGCAGCTGGCAAACACGGCAAATTCACTCCCAGATCCTTCCTCAAGTATTGGGACTGGGAAAAAACCCACTGGCCTCAGCAGGGAAGGGCAGAGCACGAGCTGGGAGGCTCCAGCAAAGAAACTGCAGCAAGTGAGCCAACACCCAGCCCAGGCAGGAGCCAGCAGGTCAGCGTGCTCTGCTTCAGTCACCTTCCAGCTCGGACAAACCCCTCCTTGGGCTCCCCTGGGGCTCCCAGCTGCAGCCAGCCCAGCTCCCCACAGGGCAGGCTGCAGTTTGGGTGGCAGTTTGGGGTGGCAGTTTTTTGGGGTGGCAGTTTTTTGGGGGTGGCTCCAAACCATACAGAATTTTTCTTGCCTGGGTCTACTTCTGGGTCAGGGGTCTCATTAGCTCCTCTGGAAATCTCAGCCCTCATTCTAGAAAAGTTGCAGACCATACAGAGAAAGCTGACCAGATTCCCTCTGTCTCTACAGCTGTCTCCTCCCGCCCCACAGGCTCTGCCAGCTGGGGCATTGTGCAAGCTCCGTGAGCTCTCCCCATCCAGGGATGCTCCAAACCTGTGGCACGGTGAAGGCACCTCTGCCCCATCACTCACACATCTGCCATCGGGATGTGTTTTGGGGAGGCAGCTGGGTTTATCCCAAAATCCTGCCCGCTCCCTCAGAGCCCAGCACGGTGCATTCATCCTGGTTTTTCCCCCCCAAAAAACTGCTCAAGGGAGCGTGGATATTTTGGGGCAGAGAAAGAACACTCTAAAGCCCAGTCTATAATGTTTGCTTTGTGATAAAAGGCAGGAGCTTTAGCTAGCAGAAAAAAAAAATATATATATTATATATATACATATACCTATGCATTTTTTTTTAAATAGAGGGAAGGAAAATGGAATCATTGAAGTCTTCATAGCCCAAGGAGCTTTGAAAAATTTGGAGGGAAGGAACAGAACATCAAGTGTTTAAACTGTTTTCAATGGAAAAGCCCATTAAAGGAAAAGGGATCTTTTGCAGAAAGATATATATTTTGCTGATTTTGACAACAAGGACTGTACAGAGGAGGGGGGAAAAAAAAGCTTTCATTTGAAGGTTTTGAGCGTTGCTTTTGCACCTTTACAGCACTGCTCATGAAAGCATCCTCACAAACCTGTTATTGCTGGAACACAGCGTGCCCAGGGAAAAGGCAGATCTGACCACGTGCAGGGTGAGGGCAAGGCTTTGGAGACAACCCTTGCCTGTGCCATGAAAATGAGCAGCTCTTATCAAAGGCAGGAGAAAAAAAATATGTATTTTTAAAAAAAATCATCAACTTCCCTTCCACTAGGCCTCTGGGAAGGGGAAATGCTGATCCTCCAGCTCCCAGATGGTTCTTCTGGAACAGCCTCCTGGTTTCCACCCCATCAGCCACATCCAGTGCTGGGGGTGGATTTTGGAGGAGGGATGAAGGACGTCAGCCTCCCTCCTCCACGTCAGTGCCAGCAGCACGTGGGCTGCACCATGGGGTGCAGTGGGTATTTCCTGGGATCAGGAGACATCAGCTTTGCCCACAGACACCTCCCCAGGCACAGCCACATCTCACACCACAGGAGAGGAAGCTGTGGGTTGAGCACACACATCCCTGACAATTAAAGTCATCTTCTTAATATCAACCAGTCCCAGCAGCCATCCTGTGACAGGGCACAGAAAATATGAATTACAGCCTTGCCAATTTAGACTGGCTTGCTTCTCCTTGAGGTGTTGCTGGACCCGAGTGCCATTTGGTGACAGTCACAGTCTCATTCAGCAACTGCACAGAAGGAAGGGTTGAGCATCACCTACAAGATCCTTGTTCCTCCTTGTATCGCCTCAAAATTTCCCACAACTGCACACACAGGGATGAATTTAGAGTAATGTCACCAACAAAGTGCTCAAATTAATAGCAATAAAGTGTAAATGCTCCACGTGGCAGGCAGAGCCCTGCTGGGGAAAACGACCTGTGAAAGCTGAAAAAGCAGCCCACGATGAGACCACTGGGAGGAAAAAAAAAAAAAAAAAGCAACAAAAAAAAAAAAAGGCAACAAAACAAACAGTCCATTTCAATCTCTTCATAAAGAGCCAAAATGAACCCAGGAACACATCAGAGAATAATCATTTAGCACAGATCAAACAGGAGAACTAGCATATTAAAAATACATGCAGCATTAATCAGCTACACAGAGTTATGTGCCATCATTTCCATAAATAATACAGGATCAAAGCAGCCCAAGCAGCACTATCAGTTAATATAGTCAGCCAGTCAGTCAAAATAGAGTAAAGCTGCCTGAAAACTGTGGCTGTGTAAATTGCCAGGAATAAAGCAGATTCATCTGAGAAGTGGCACGACCAGTTAAACGGGTAAAGGTTACCAGCAGCCTCGTCATTAGAGGGAGGTGATGCCACAAAGGAGGGAAAAAAAAAAAAAAAAAAGGAATGAAAGTAATGCAACCTCAAGAAATTATTAAAAAAATACCCAAACAACTTGGGGAATGTCAATATATCTTGTCTAGTGGCAACCCCAAGAAGGGCCAAGGTGTGGGGGACAGGTGGGAGGACTGACCCTGCTGGGAGTGGCTGGAGCAGGGGGGAGCCGTGGGGTGCAGCCCACCCAGAGCCCCTTCCCCAGGGTTGGGGCAGTGCCAAGGGGCTCCTCTTGGCCCAGGGAAAAACTCCCTGCTGCAGAAACCAGCCTGCCTGCCCAGGGTGAGGGCTCAGCCTTTAAACATCCACCCATCCATGCATAGAAAATGCCTGTGTCATTAGCCCTTTTGCTGAAAGGCTGCAGAGCCATTTAGCTGCCCGATTTTTAAAACAGGCATGTGGAGCACAGCTATAAATAGCAGGGATGCTTGCCTCGTCATGTTTCTGGGGGCTTATTTATAAGGATAGGGGGCAACTGAATTAAAAATGGTTTAAAAAGAGGCATCTCAAGCTTCTCTGCTTTAAAGCCAAGTTGCCAGAACAGAAAAACCTTCAAGGTTTTTGCTTTTTTCTTTTTCCAGGCAAAAAGCAAACACCCATCGCTCATGCTCAGACTCTGAATCGGTTACATTTAAAAGGCAAATTTTAATTCATACAGCAGGTGTTCAGAAATAAAAAAAAAAAAAAAAAAAAGAAATCCTCCTTTAAGCAGCACAAGACCAAACTAAGGCTTTGCATTAGTTCATGCAGCTCCAGGGAAGCTCCTCATTCACTGGAACAGGACCCGTGCGTGTGAATGAGGAGCAGAGACCTCAAAAATCCTCCTCCAGAGAGAAGGGGGGAAAAGCCCTGAAGGGCTGGGGCAGAGCTGCTGCCAAATTTGGGGGCTGGCAACCTGCATGGCATCCCGACCCTGCAGCACCTTGGGTGACAGAGGAATTCTGCACGGGAAGATCCAGAGGAGCAGCAGCCAGAGGAGGAATTCAGCCTCCAACAAAAGAGCCGCTTTGGGCAGCTCCATCAGTCCCCAGGCAATTACAGCCCCGGCAGGGTTTGGAGGGTTTATTCTTCCCCAGCTAGGCAAAATCCCGGGAAACCACACGGATCGAGCAGCCCCCTCCCTGCTCCCTGCCTTTATGAAACCACCCGAGAAAACAAGAGGAGACAGCCAAGCTGCTCCCAGCCCTCCATGGCAGGACAGCTGGGATGCAGAAGCTGGACCCTTTCCCCTGCATCCCTCGGTGCAGGAGGGGAGCCGTGGGGCAGTGAGTGACCTGTCAGGAGGGGTGACAGCCTGCCCTGCTCCTCCAGGAACGGCAGCTGCAGCCAGCCAGCACCATCGGGAAGTCTCCTATTGAATAAGGGGGGAAAATGTTCTGCCAGACAAATGAGGTTCAATTGTTCCAAGTCTAGAATGTCTTGTTGGAAATGCTTCCAGACTGACAAGCTTTAATCCAATAAAAGACCCTTCCAGACGAGCCCTGCTGTGATTTTGGGAGCATTTCCCCCTGGCAGGGACCCAGCAGCCCCCAGCCCCTCAGTGGGGATGGATTTAGCCCCAGGCACAACAATCTCACAGGGCAGCCTCAAGGCACGGGACACTCGAGCTCACTGGAAGCTTAAGCAGAAGCAAGAACAACTATTCCATTTCAGTCTGACACAACTCAAAAGCCAAAATAAGAAAAAAAAGCAAATAATTTCCTGTGAACCAGAAATCTGGGTTTCAGCCAGTTAATGAGACTGAATTGCAACTGGTTCTGCTCTCCTGGGGTGCTGGAGACACACGACTCCCCAAGGCAGGGCAGATGGTTGGATTGCAAACTGGCCTTTAGCTCATAAAATATATTAATATCCCCAAGCAATTATGAAGTGCCAGACTCTGCCCCTCGGGGCCCACTCCCACCCAGCAATGCCTCGCTGCACAAGGCAGCCCTGCTGAGCTCACACATGCAGCACCTGCCAGGGAAACACAGCCTGTGGCTTCCCAGGACTTTCAAAGCAAGTCTGAGCCCTCACTCCATCCTCATCCAAGAGCTCAGGGAAGTCTCAGGTGCGATCAAGGTGCTGTACCAAAGTCCAGCACCTCAGCATCATTTCTCTGTTTTACTTTTCTAAGTGCCTGTCAGAGGTAAAGCAGAAGGAGCCTTCCCTTCCAGCCAGACGGCTGTAAAAGGATCCTGCCTTCAGCACCCGGCCCTGGCACGGGTTTATTCCCAAAGCTGGCAGATGCATCACACCATCACAAAGAGCTCGGCTGCTTCTTGGAAGCACCAGCGAGCACCTCAGATCCGCAGCAGCTCTCCCTGGCAGTCAGCTGGCGTTAGCTCCACAAATGTCACCAGCACACAGAGCCTCAGCCCTGGGTATTTATAGGGCTCTCGTCAAAAACCCTCTGGAGTCTTTCCCCTGGCTTCAGCAGAACTTCGCATCCGGGCCCTCATCTCCTGAGGAGCAGCTTCTTCTGTGCTGCTGTGCCCACAGCCACAGGGCATGGCGTGTCCTGGCTGTCCCTGTCCTCATGCTGCTCACCTGCAGCAGTGAGGACACACCTGGGGACAGGCTCGGTGCCCACCATCACCACCACCCAGGTGGGCAGATCCCAGGATGCTGCAGCCACCTGCAGGGCCATACTGGAGCGGGACAAGGACCACAGTGCCCTTGGGGACAGCCAGGCAGGGTCAAAGCCAGGGTGGAACAGGCAGCACCAGGAAGGTGCTCCAAGAGCAGAACCAGTCCAGGAAGCTCATCCCATGCTCAGCCACAATTTCCCAGCTGTCTGGACAGGCAGAACCTTTGCATCCTGTGCAAACCCCACTCTGTGTCACAAGAGTCCCTTCGGTGACACTCCAGCACTGTCCCACCTGCCCCAGCCACCCTCACAGGGACACTGGCATCCGCAAAGGGACAGGGCCATCTGCCACCACGTAGCCTCAGACAAATCCCTTTTTTCAGTGCTCCAGTACCTTTGCCTCCCCACAGGCTGGTGTTTGACCAACAGCAGCCAGATAAACGACATCACCTCACAGCGGTGGTGCCATTTTACAGATGGCATTTTCCAAGTGGCAGCTCAGGGATGGTATGTTTGGATCTCAGCTGTCATTTAAAATAAAAACAAAAAGCAAAATCCCACCAGAGAGAAGCTAACAAACAAGACCCTCAATGCTCTACAGAGCCTCCCAGAAATATCCAGATTTTCATGAGCGTTGCTAAGTCCCACAATCTCAATCTTGAGTCAAGACAGTTGGATGCATCTGATTCAAGAATGATTCAGATGGAAGCGTGGAGGCAGGGAAGAAGGCAAGGGAGTGACATTTTCTGCTCTGGGCAACATGTCTTTATTTAAAGCTCAAAGATGCAAACTTATTATTTGATTGAAAAAAAGGCACTCTCAGCCCTGGCTGCTCCCGCGCTGATCCTGAGGAACAAGGCCATCCTCCTTATCCTCAGCTTTCACATCTGTGCCTTCATTTCCATTTCTTTAAATAAATTTAAATCCTGCTAGCACCTTGAACACAAGTTATCTCTGTAACCACATGGAACACAATCCTGAGCCCTCAAACAAGGCAGGCTTAAGCTGCCTTCCCAAGTGATGAGCAGGAGGAAAGCTCCAGCTCACCCTCCCTGGCTCCTCCTGCTTGTCCCTCACAGGGTCAGAGGCAGAGCAGGGGAATTCAGGCAGGTGAACCCATAGACAGGTGAGAAGACTTCTTCCAAAGGATCTAATGGCTGCATGAGAGAAGAGGAGGAGTCACCCAGAGCTGCAAAAGTGATGATGGCACAAGGTCCTGGAACTACTTTCAACAACTCTGCTGTTTCTGTCCTACCAGGATTTGAGAGCTCCCAATCCCTCGAGGGGCACAGCCCCAGTGTGGCAGGGTCTGGCTGCTGAGGGCTCCACAGCTTGGACCAGTCTTTACAATAATACTGTAAATGCTCTGGGGACCCCCCCAAACCTGCCCTCACCACACCTCCTGCAAGAACGGGATGCACAGACCCTTCTCCACATGCCCTGCACTAAAACAAACCCCTCCACCTCTCCAGCTGGATGAAACCAGCACTCACCAGTGTCCTCCTCAACCTGTCACCTCCCCTGTGCCCAGCCCATTACCCAGGCCATCCCAACGCCCCCAGGGATCTGCCAGGCTCCTCTTCACAAGCTAAACCCATCAGCTAATCCCACACAAAGCTGCAGCCAGCACCCACTGAGGGGCTCTGGATGCATCTCCTCCACCTGAGCAGCAGCACCCCGGCCCCGGGCAGCCCCACAGCAGCAGCTGGGGACCCACCAGGCGTCACTGACTCAGCTCTCACACATTTCCGTGGCACTGTGTGACACCTTCCCGTGGTTAATGCTCCGAGCCACCCGCAATTCCGGCCCTGTGGCTGCAGCAGAAATTGCTCACTGTCCCCTCCTACGTGGTGCAGAGGTGAGGGGTCAGATCCAACGTCACCTCTGGGAGCTGGTGACCCAGGGAGGGAGGTGAGGCATGACGAAACACCAGGGAGAAGGCAACAACTGTCAGGATCTGAAGCACTCAGGACAGTCTAAAGGCACCAATACCCAGGGTTTGGGTGCAGCTCTCCTGCTGACCCAGCACAGCAAAGCTCTGAAAGGACATTTGGGTTTTTCAGCCCACTCACCTGCTGTGCACAGAGCTGGAGGAGAGGCAGAACAAAATGTCCTTCAAAGAGACCCACGTTACTCAACGCTGCCCTGAGAACCGTGTGGAGCTGAGGAGTTTTGCTCCACAGGCAGGCAAAGTCCAACCAGGACCATGCTGGCCACAGCAGCTGCATCTCTGCTCCAACACAAGCGTCCACCCGAGCAGCAGCAGCCGCTCCCAAGCCAGATTCCCCAGCAAAGCTCCAGCTCCTGCTTAAAATGAGACTGCTGGGGATAAAAGCAAGAGGCAGAGTCTCCACAGTGGGTGCTAGAGGCTTTGGCGTTAAGGCGGGGGATACTTCTAAGCTTGTCTCCACAAACATAAGGATTAGCAATTTACTTCCCTTAGAAACACAATCCAGGATTTTAACATGATCACAGGCTTGGAAAGAAAAATAAACAACATGAAACTGGGAAAAGGAGGAGGACGAGAACAGAGCAAGCAGGCAGCTCGAAGAAAACTGAAGTGCTTCTTAAACTGGAATGAGAAATGCACCAAAGTCAGAATTGAAATCTTGGTAGCTCTGAACACCATTGACCCTGAGGCCTCTCACACCAACCTCTTATCAGTGATAATGCTATGAACATTAAGGGAAGCCTTTCTAATGATGTGCATGAGAAAAGGCCCATTTGTTTAATGCAACAGAGCACATAATGCATTAATTACCTACTGAGTTGGAAAAGTGATGTTGAAAACATGCCTGAGTTAAAGCAAACGGAGGGTTTCAGCTAAGCCCATTATGTCCACTGGCTTTGCTGTGGCTTTGGTGCGTAGCAGCCTTTGAGAGCAAATCTCTGCACAATTCACAGCAGATGGGGCAGCACAGAAAACCCCCCAAGCCCCATGAAGAGCAGCTCCCACACAGACCACGGCTGTACCAACCACCCATACCACCAGCCCAGGCTCCCCCATCACACAGGGGATGCTGCCAAGCCCAGCATCCCCTCCTGATGCTGTCTCATCCACCCTCAGGCACCCTAAAACCTGCCCAGCCCTGGAGCACACCAGCGAGCCCCCTCAGCCAGGGCTAATCTCAACCTGTCACGCTCAGGACTAACAAATTGGCCTCTTGGAGAAGGCATAATCTGCCCATGTGCTCCTGCCCTGGCCATCACCACAGTGTAAAGGCAGCAGAGAGCAATTTTGCGATTAAGTGGCTGTAGCCATTAATAATTAGCACGTTAGAACTTCAAAGGGTGATGCTGGCCTCCGCAATACACACTCAGCACACCCAGGGGTGGTGGTGGGGAGTGCTCATCCTCGATGCTCCCTTTTCCCACGTGAGAGCTGAAACACAGGGATGAGCACAGGGATTCCACACAAAATTCCCCAGACTCTCATCCCCGACAGCCCCAGTGGCAGAAGACAGAGGATGTTATGTAAGCAGCCTGCACGGAATGTGGGAGCATCCCAAAGCCACCTCCTGCACTTGTCACTCTGCCTGCAGAGCAGGATGCTCCTGAGGAAGCCACTGGAGCCCAGGGTGGGAGACCCGTGCCAATGGATACTAATGGATACCAAAGGAAACAAACACAAGGCAGGGGTCGGAGAGGGAAATGTGCTGGAGGAAGCTTGGGATGAGTGTGTGGATCCCCTGGCTGGCACCCAGAGGGTCGTACTGCGCTGCCCTGAGTTGCTCAGTCTATTCTGTCTGAGCATGGCACAAAAGAAGAAATTACTTCTGCTTTAAGAACACTCAACTCATCCCACCTTTATCAGCAATTCCCAATCTTAAACCATTCTGTTTCTTCCAGAAAAAGCAAAGACAGAAACCTCAACAAAAAGAAGCAAATTAAAGTCTTAAAAACAAGCAACTTCAGATCTTCAGTTGATTTTATTTCTAACTAAATGAAAAAAGTTGATTAATCCCCTTGTTCAGACTGCTAACACTACTAGAAAAACAGACTGCATCCCTTTCACGTCAGAGAAAGCTCAACATATTTAAGCCCAACACCTTCCAGGCAAAGAAAAAAAATAAATATATAACAGGAAAGAATCAGTGCTACAGTATTTACATGTGTTTGAAGATAAAGCTTTGGAACTGCAGAGTGAAGCCAAGTTCTCCAGTAAAATAAGTGGACAAAGCTCCATTCTTGGACTCTAGCACAGTTTTGCCTATTTAATCTGTAGGTAGATGCAGTCTCAGCTTTGAAGAACATCAGTGTTTCACCTCCCAGTGAGTGACCAGTGCTGTCAGTGCATGCTACACCCACAAGGAGCCCCACCTGAGAGCACAGCCCTCCCATCCACCCTTCACCTCTCTCCTCCTTACACCCTACATTGATAATTCCATTTATTCCTGTTGCCATAGCACCTTCTTCAGCTCTGTATAAGCCCCGACCACTACAGGGGCAGGATGAGGCCTCGCACAGGCTGCACCAAGACACATCATTCCCAGCACAGATGAAGCTGGTGGCTCTTCCTGCCCTTGCACAGCCATCAAATAGCATATGAGTACCCCAGCACCCACTGAGCTGCAAATACACCCCCTGACCCTGGTAAGAACACAGGCTCTGGTGACCCCAAGTCATCACTAACCCTGCACTCTCTCTGCTGCCAGCACATCGAGGTAGGACACCGGGGACGCTCGGTGGCTGTGGACCAACTCGACCTACAAAGTCCCACCGGGGGATGCCCGAGGCCAGCATCCACCCTGTTGGACACTGGATGCAAGGTGATGGGAAGGAGCCGTCTTCATCTCCTCCCCCGGGATCACAATGCATGCCAGGGACCGCTGCCTGGAGGGCGCTCCGGGCAGCCTGGACCAGCCCCTGCCCCGCTGCTCCCCGACAAGGCACGGGCTAGGCACAGCTGCCCCTCCGGACTGCGTCCGGGGTCGGCACGGCCCGGCAGCCCCGCACCCGGGCGATGCTCCGGGGGTCCCGCAGCGCGGACATCCCTTCGCCCACCCCGCCCGGGGGTCGCCGCAGCCGGAGGGGCCCGTGGAGCCGCCGCCGCCCCGTTCCCGGCCGCGCCTTTGTCCGCCCGGCGGAGGATGGGGCGCAGCCGTCCCGCTCC
>VZTB01008536.1:49428-62729 GCA_013397245.1 Thryothorus ludovicianus | reverse complement strand
GGGGCAGCGGGCCGGGCCCGGGAGCGGCGCGGAGCGGACGGGCGCCTGCCTTTCCTGGGGCTGTGTGTGCTCGATTTGTGAGAACACAGGGGTTTAAAGGTTTTAACTTTTTGTTATGTTTAAGATTTTTGTTTAAAAAATTACATTTCTCCCCATCCTCCCCCGCCTCAGTTTTGGGAAACAACGAGGAGGGCGCCGGGGAATGTCGCACCGGGACACAAAGCGGTTCTCGGGAGGGAGAGGAGCTCCCGGCGTCCCTGCAGGAGGGGCCTGGCAGGTGGGACGCAGCCGTGCCCGGCTCCCGCAGCGCTGCCGTTCCCCTTTGTGCCGCCCCTCTCCGGGCACGGAGCTCTCCCCGCCCAGCCGGGATGCGGGACAATGACATCCCTGGGGACAATGACATCCCTGGGGATAATGACATCCCTGGCGACAACGACACCTGGGCCCCCCGGCAGTGACCTTGGCCAACTCCCCCCGTCCCGGAGGAGCGATCGGCAGCGCGGCACAGTGACACAAATATGAATTATTCACGGGACCAGGCGGGCGGTCGCCGGTTCGCGCGTGGTGAAGCGAGGCGGGAATGCGCCGCCAGCCCCGCGCCGTGGGAAACGCCGCTCTGACCAACACAAAGGCACGTGGAAGCAAGGCTGGGCTGTGCCGGAGGAGCTGGGTGGGCCGGGCAGAGCCGTGGCAGCGGCATCCCTACGCATCCCACTGCGGGAAGGCGCGGAGCACCGGGAGCCTGGGGGCTCTCGGCCCTGCCCGCAGGTGTGGGGCNCAGCCGTGCCCGGCTCCCGCAGCGCTGCCGTTCCCCTTTGTGCCGCCCCTCTCCGGGCACGGAGCTCTCCCCGCCCAGCCGGGATGCGGGACAATGACATCCCTGGGGACAATGACATCCCTGGGGACAATGACATCCCTGGGGACAACGACACCTGAGCCCCCCGGCAGTGACCTTGGCCAACTCCCCCCGTCCCGGAGGAGCGATCGGCAGCGCGGCACAGTGACACAAATATGAATTATTCACGGGACCAGGCGGGCGGTCGCCGGTTCGCGCGTGGTGAAGCGAGGCGGGAATGCGCCGCCAGCCCCGCGCCGTGTGAAACGCCGCTCTGACCAACACAAAGGCACGTGGAAGCAAGGCTGGGCTGTGCCGGAGGAGCTGGGTGGGCCGGGCAGAGCCGTGGCAGCGGCATCCCTACGCATCCCACTGCGGGAAGGCGCGGAGCACCGGGAGCCTGGTGGCTCTCGGCCCTGCCCGCAGGTGTGTGGCACTGCCAGGTGAGTGTTTGCATCATCCCTTGTTCCTGCAGGAGCCAATGGATGCTGGCAAGTGCCCTTTGGGATGGGACAGCCCCACCTTCACCCACCACATGCTCCAGGCTGCCAGTCCTTCTCTAGCACGATATTTAGGAGTTGCCTACAAGGGAAACACCACCCAGCATCGCTGCTGTGTGTAACTATTCTGCAATCGCTCACTGCTCTTCCCCCATACCCATCCCCTCCTCAGAAATAAACGGGACTTTATTCCTGCATAATAATATAATTATTATCCCCCAGCAGCTCTGTTGTGCCATTTCCCCCACAGAGAAGAACCCTTCTGAGATCTGCTTTCCATAATCGCCGCCAGCCCGTCGCTCCCCACGGGACCAGAGGGTCCCTCTGATCAGGGGGAGCACAGCTGGCAGGAGGCAGGAGGTTTGCTGAGCCACCTGCTGAGTCTCCTCCAGCAGTTCACACAAGGTTGTTGTCTATGGGAACAGGAAGAAGCCGAGCAGAGGAAAGATTAAGGGAAGAGTTGCCTGGGACAAAGAAATTCCTTAGTTTGAAATAGAAATTGCACAGCCTCAGGAGCCAAAGGATGGACCCTGTGCCCACCTCTCAGCTCAGGGCTGCTCCCCACAAGGGCCAGCACAGCACAGGCTGCCAGATCTGCTCATCTGGTTCCCAAAACATTACATTCTCACCTCTGCTTGGGAGGAGCAGCTTAAGCACGTCAGTCCTTCTCTTTATCCTCAGGTGGCCCTCTGCTGTCACCCCAACAAAGGAGTGAGACAGGAAGATCCTGGCAGTGTCAGAGGTTCCTGGGCATCTTTAACCCAGCAGGACCCATGAAAAAGGACTGCCCACCCCTTGGAGGTGGAATCCCATGCAAAAACAGAGATCCCATCTGCCCAGCTGGCTGATTTCAGTGCTGAATTATTATGAGAATCAGTACAAAGAGCCACAACAATAAAATTTACTGTTTCTGCCACATTGTGGGTACACACAACCCAGATCCTTCATGGTGATGCCACATCTCAGTGTCAGCAGGGGTGGAAAACCTGAGGAATGAATTCCCAGCTCAGTGAAAACCACTGCCAGCCCCCCAAGCTGCCAAGAGAAGGCTGGGCTGAAGGCTGGAGAAAGGCTGTGGGAGATGCTGGGTGAGGGGGATGGAGGATGATGATGAGGGGGATGGAGGATGATGATGATGAGGGAGATGGAGGATGCTGGTGGAGGGGATGGAGGATGCTGGTGGAGGGGATGGAGGGTGTTGGTGAAGGGGATGGAGGATGATGATGAAGGAGATGGAGGATGCTGGTGGAGGGGATGGAGGATGGCGCGTCCCGACGCAGGGACAGTTCCGCAGGACTTGCCGCTCCCCCTGTTGATGTCACACAGAGTTGCAAGTGCTCCACAGCCCAGAGCACCGGACACAGGCCATCCCTGGCTGAACCCAAAAACCCAAGCGCCTGAAAAACCGGTGGCTGCTTTCAAGGGCGTTCAGCTGGAGCTGCCGAAGGCACAGAGCAGACCTGTGCTGGCGGCGCGCCACCGAAATGTTCACGCTTGCCTTCTTTTTGTGTTTTCATTTTGCAGTGAGAAGGGGAGTAATGCATATGTGAGCAGGAGGGATCCCTGGAGAGCCAGCCACAGAGCCCGGGTCACACACAGGCAGCCCAGCCTCCATGCCTGCTTTTTCCATAAGTTTTAAGGGAATAGACATCCTCCCAAGAATTGTTCCTATTCCATCAAATCAGCAAGATTTTCTTCCCCAGTGGAAAGTTTCTATCAGATATTTAGCAACCAGCTCTTTCTCTGACCTATTTGCAAGCCCCAAGCCACTCTCCACCACCCACTACTTGAAAGCTTTGATAATTCAATGAGATGTTAATTCTGACACCCAGCATAACTCTCAATACAAAAACTTCTCTTTTTTTTTTTTTTTTTTTAATTATCATTAATTGCAATCCAGGAATAATGAATCCTCTGCTCAGACTTTGCATTCCAAGCACCCAGCAGCATTTTGCTGCACAGCCCCCATGAAGTCAGCGTGTATTAAGTGGATTTTGACAGTGCTTTGTGCTCCAGGGTGGGCAAAGCCCAGAAAAGACAAGGCAGCACAACCCTGCCGTGGGGACTGAGGCACAAGGCTGAGTCCAGCCTGGTCAACACATGGAGGTGTCAGCACACATGTGCTCAGAACACACTGCAAAAGGGCACCGTCACTTTTGAGAACGTCAGGATTGTCTTTTAGGGCAGAATTCTGCTCTAAGTGCAGAGGGCTGTTAGTGAGATCCCATGTGCCTTATCAGGGCACATGGCCTGTGAGACTGAGCCACACACAATGCTGGAAACTTTTCCACCTTCATTTAAGGGCCCTGCTCAGTGGGTTTTTGCAGGGCTTGCCCCTGAGCAGGGCTCCCTCCACTCCCTTTGCAGAGCCCCATCAGGCATTGCCCTCATTCAAAGGGAGATCAGTGTATTCTTTAGGCTGCACTTCTGCCAGGAATATTTTCATTATTCTATATGCATATTTATCATTTATTTAAATCATCAAATGAAGGGTGATTGGAAGTTGAAATCCCCAGGAGTATCTCTACAAACCTGGTCATGAGACACAGGAACTGATTTAAAGCACAAGCAGAAGCCTTGGCTTTATTTTCCCTGCTGGAGCCAAGTAAACAGCATGTGAGTTGGAAAACAAATAAATTTTACAAATCTTTCTGTTTTCATGCCCAGGCCAGCATTAGCAACAAGAAGGTGATAGTTAGAGTGCAGAACTCCCTGCCTTCATCTCTTCCTTCATCTATTTTAAAAATAAAACACCTTCTCTGTGGTTGCTTTGGAGCAGCAGCCTTGCCTGAGCTGAGCGCACGCATTGCCTACATTTATCCTCTCATTTGAATATAAATGAAAGCAAGTGGGTTAAAAACGGAGCCTGGGGAGTTGTCTCTGCAGGCCTACAGCTGCTGGTGGCAGGCCTGGGTGGGCAGAGGCTTCAGTGTGCAGGAGGAGCATCCCCAGCATCACCCAAAGGTGACAAATTCCTCCCTCACTGTGTCCTGCTCGCTCACACACTGTGCTCACGGGCAATTTGCCCTTGTACAGCTCTCTAAAATAATGATGTTGCTTTAAAGGTGAGCCCAGGAGAGCCCTGTCACTGCACTGAGCTGAGCCCTCAGCATCCCTCCCTCCAGCTCCCTGCAAATCCACCCAGGAGGAGCCTGGGGTCCCAGTGTGGGTGAGAAGGGACACGCCTTTGTCCTGGCCAGGAGCCCCCCACAGCCTCTGCAGCCTCACAGACCTTTTTTATCTGCACAGAGCACTGCAGGGATGAAACAGGGAACAGTTGTTGTCCTTGTAGGAACTTCCCAGACAGCAGCACAAGTCCCAGCCCTGGCGAGCAGGGCTGCAGATGCTGTGTGCTGCAGCCACCAGCACTCCTACATGAGCATAACCAAATCTGGCACTGGCACAGGTCTGCTGCCACCTCACATCAGTGCAGGCAGCTGCCAGAGCACCCTCTCTTGCCAGGGGGACATCACCAGGACACAGTGGGGGTGTGTGGGCCACTAACAGGCCCCAGTTCTACACAGACTTAAAGAGCAGCTCAACTTTAAGCATGGTAAGGTCACACAAATTTAAAGCTAAGCTCCTTTTCACATCAAAAATGTCCTACAAATGCAAAACGCAGAATAAATCAGCTAATGTAAATGTTTATTGCTTTTCTCTGAGAGGTTGGATCAGAAGGGCTGGGCAGGGAGGGTCAGGCTCTGCACTGCTGACTCAGAGTGCTTGGAAAGTACAATTTCTCTTCCACAGGAAATTGTGGTGCTTTCAGATGTGTTTTCATCTCCAAATCCTCTTGTCCATCCCAAATTTGCTGGAGAAGGCTTTCAGAAGCGTCGATGGGGAAGGATTCCTTTGCTGTGGCAGGGAAAGGTGCAGTGGGTGCCACTGGAGCCCAGCACTGCCAGGGTACAGCCAGGAACCAGCAGCTCACACACGTGGAAGATTAAAATGGCATCAATTTGAGTGGATCAAAACTAAACTGAACAATTTGTTGAAATTAGATGCTCTGGAGGAAAGAAATTGTCCTCTGAAGGTCAAAATGAATGGTTCAGATTTTTTTTCCCATCAATAGTTTCCTACGTGTTCCCACAAAATGGGTTGATTTCAGCAAAGCTGCACTTGCCAATAAAGATCATTTCCACTGAAACCATTTCTATCCTTCCTGCTGCCAAAAGAGCTCTGCCTGCAGCTGAGCACCCCACAGATCTACAAATGGGGCATATTTCCTCTCCAGCATCACCCTGGACCACTCCACCCCATCCCTGGCTCTGGGGATACTGGGATTTGGAGGGGCATCCCCCCCATGGCAGATGCTTTCTACTCCCCTTTTTATTCCTGATTATTTCTGCAAATGTGTGTCACAAAACAGGGACAGCCCTGACACTTGCTAGGAGGAGAGGAGCATCCCTTCAAAGAAGATTTAGAGAAGCGGTGTGGGAAGGGTTTCTGTAGTGCTCATCTACAGAAGAGAGCAGCAAATCCTCTCCTCTGATGGCAGATCCTGAAGGCAATCCTGGAGCGTGGAACACTCAGCTACCAGTGATTATACAATTCCTTTGAAAAGGGGCTTTTCTTCCAGATCCTTTTCACAAATCTCCTGCTATTACCCACCCTAAAGCTCTGTTAACACTTTCAATCTCTTGCTTTCTGCCACAGACAGACATTTCTCCTTTCACTCACTTTCACTGGGGTTTTTTTTCATTGAAAGCATGTTATTACCTGGGACATGAGAAGGGAGGGGATTAGGGATTGAGAGGCCTGTC
Source organism: Thryothorus ludovicianus (assembly GCA_013397245.1). Classification (NCBI taxonomy): domain Eukaryota; kingdom Metazoa; phylum Chordata; class Aves; order Passeriformes; family Certhiidae; genus Thryothorus; species Thryothorus ludovicianus. The sequence continues at coordinate 56,631 of VZTB01008536.1, read as the reverse complement.
CAAATTAGACAGGCTATAAACTATTCCCACATTGCCTAAGGCAGAGGGCTGTCCACCCTGAGCCAGGTGCTGTCCTCAGAGCCCAAGCTCCCTCCTAAAACACTCAAGGTGTTTAATTCTTCCCACATTTTTGTTTCAGTGATTCCCCAGGAGGCTCCAGCAAGGCTGGGGCTCATCCAGACTCCTGGCAGTGACCAGTGCTGGAGCATCACACAAGCAGCAGGGCTGAGGGACACGGCTGGAGTTGGGAAATAAAGGACAGTGCTGGGGACAATACGCCTGTCAGCATTTGACCTTTCCAGCTGACAAACCCTGTAACCCCAGGATAATTTAGGAAACTGTCAGTGTGAAGGCAGGACACAAGGTCCTTGATATTCCCAGGGGTGCAGGTGGGACACTGAGTGGCCATTTGGGCTCTAACACCGAACAATCCATCAGCCAATGAAGCAGAACCTTTTATTTCTGCTTCTCCACCAAGTGCTCGGGCCTGAGCTTCCCTGCTGCAGTGAGAACCCTCAACCTGGCACCACCACATCCCAAAATCCAGCTGCTCCCAGCTGCTGGGTGGGTGTGAGGAGCCTGAGAGGAGACAGGGGCTCTGCTGAGCCAGTGGGAACAGGGCCAGGAATGGCAGCAAGGGTGGGAGTGCAGAGGAAGGGGCCTTCCCTTTGTCCAGAATAAAGGGCCAGATGTGCACCCAGGGTAAGGAACATCACACCCCCCCAGCCAGAGCTGGTGTTTGCTCTCAGAAGGGCCCCAAGGCTGTCATTAGGAGTGTGTTCTACACCAGTCCAGCTAAACCCCTTCTCCAGCTCATGTCATTCATTCAGGACAAAACTCATCCTCCCACTTCCAGAGGGTTTTCCTGACTGACCATACCTGGCCAGCTGCTCCACATCTGCAGGTATCTGGGTCAGGGGGGTTCCTCTTCCTTGTCTCTGATTTATTTTTATTCTTAAAAGCCAGCATGCAAAATCAACTCCATGATGGATTTTTTTTTTTCCTTTATTTTCTTCACTTCATCCTTGCTCCTGAGTTAACATTTTCCATTAGTCCTGCTCAGGAAACTGGTGGATAAGCCCAAAGATATGTGCTAGTGCATCTTTTGGGATGCCACTGAAATGCTGAGTGTATCCACACCATCATTTCAACCCAATAATCTCATTAAGCTCCAGCCATCCTGTGCTAATTTGTGTCTTAGCTAACACGTCTTTGAGAAAAGCTCCCAGTCTTCATTTTCCAACACTGAGACTGAAGAAAACCACCCTTTTCCTTTGAATTTGTTCCAAAATGTTGGACCTGTTGGGGCTTTTTTTAAACAATGAAGGTGATTAATTTCCAGTTCGATTTCATCTGGCTCTTGCTTCCAGCCATCCGTGGTTTTTCCCCTGCTAAATTGCAGATCCTGCAATGCCCGCTCTTTTCTCCCTCTGAAGGTATTTCTACACTGTCATCAAGTCACCTCTCAACCTCTTTTTTTAATAATGAAAACAGATGGAGGTCTTTAAGTTCTCTCCCCTGTCAAGCTGTTTCTCCAGTCTTTCAATCATTTTTGTAGCTCTTTTCAACACTCTCCAATACCCTCTCTTAAATGCAGACACCTGAAGTGGATGAAAAACTCCTGAATCAGCCTCCTCAGCCCCACACAAAGGTAAAACCCTCTCCCAGCACCTACTCACTGTTTCCCCTCTCACACATTCAAGAATCTTATTCAGTCTTTTGCCTAAAACACCACGCATTGCCAGGAAGTTTTCACTGAGCTGGTGCTCCACTAGAGCCCAGGTTTGGCTCCTTGTACAGAACCAAACCAGCCAAAGCACCCCCTTTGCTAAGGCTGGAGTTTCTTCATCTTCCCTAAGTGTTCTTTCCTGAACTGCTCCAATTTCTCCTGCCCCAACAGCATCTTTTGGACTTTTACTGTAAATGTTTGCTAAACACTGCACACCAAACCCAGGAAAAGGGAGATTTTTCATTCATCAAGTGTTATAATTTCCCTGGTTTCTCTTTTTGCCTGTTCCATGTCATCACCACTCCTGGGTTTTGGTGCTTCAGGCTGGCAGACTTCCATCCACACTGGGCTCACGTCTGAGGACCCTTGCAGGGCAGACGATGGGGCCAGCTGGCCACAGCTGGCTCATCCCCAGGTGCCACATGAGCTGACACCGTGACCGTGTGACAGCTCTGGGGAGCAGGGCTGGCAGCCAGGGCAGCCCCAAGCTCGTGCAATTTCCCTGGCCAGGTTTCAAAACACATCAGCACTGATAAAAGGGACAGATTTTCAGCACAGACACCCAGTATGGCCAAACTCTTCTGAGCAATGTAGCTGCCAACATCACACCCAGAGCTCCTGAGAGCTCAAACATCTGAAATTATTCTCCTCCCAATGTTTTCCTTCCCTGGTTCAGCACTGCACCTACTTTTCCATCTGGGAACAACTGCCTGTCACCACCCTCTGGGGTACAGCATGGTCACTTACAAGCAGTGTTAGGGGACAGTTTTACAGGAATTTAAATAACATGCTGGGGAGAAAAAAAAATGCTTCTGCTGACAATTCCCCCCCTCTTTAAACCAGCAGGTGATTTCTCTGTGGCAGACACCGCTTTTGTGGGAGGACGATCAGCAGCCAGGATGGGGTTTTTCCACGGGGAAGTAGCTGAATTTTGGGGAAGCAATGCGGGGTTTGGCCGGGGACCGTCCCTGGTGAGGCTGAGCTCGGCCGGGCAGGGGCAGGCAGAGATGCAGCTGCCGACCGCTGCATGTCAGTGTTGCTCCACACAGCCCGGCCAGCTGTGCAACATCTGCCGCCCGCCGGAGCGCCCTGGGTTTGCAGGAATGGGGCTCTGGGGACCTCTTTACAGCACAGAGGGACAGAGGGACAGTGCACCTTGTGTGGCACGATGGGGCAATGGCACCCAGCTCCTCCTGAGGGCTCAGAATTGCATCCCCGGGCAGGAACGGGTGTGTGGCCAGCAAGCACCTGCAGACTGTGGCCCTGGGCTGCAGCAGGAACTTGATCCCTTTCTGAGCCCCAAGCAGCACTCAGCACCCCTCAAAATCCCAACGCAGCACCTGTAACGGTAACAAAGGGTTATCTGACATTCCCACTCCTGGTTTCCACGGGGGCCGGGTCCAGAAGTCAAAGCCAGCACAATGCTGTGCTCTGGGCATTGCCCTCATTCCCTGGCACTGGGCTGGGCTGGTGCATCACTGGTGCCACCCATGGAATGGCAGTGCCAGGGGATGGTGAATTGTTTTTGCCAAGGTCAGCAGTGTGGGGAGCTCAACCCTCCCCACCAGTCTCAAGGCACTCCCTCTGAATTCAATAATAATAAATTCAACAATAATAAATCAAATAATAATGGTCCTGACTCCTCCCCCATTCCCTCCAAGTCCTGCTGGAGAAGGAATCTGCAATATGAAGCCTGGATTTTCCATTGCCTTGGTAACATGTTGTATCATCATCTCAAAGAAATATCTGCCAAAGGTGTGAGGGACAAGGTGAAAAGTGCCGTGGCCACTGGAGGAATCACATTGTTCTGGGAACTCACTGACTTCCCACCTGCAGAATCAGGTCTGGGATTAACCACACAGGTGCCAGGGTGGACCTGTGGTTTCCAGAAAAAGGAAACAAAAGATAATTTTACCCTGGTTTAATGAAATAACAGTACTGATGGCACCCCATACCAGGTTAGAAGGGGGCTGGATTTATAAAGTGGAAATTCAGCTGTCCAGATGTGAAGAAAGCTCTCATTGACTTCGGGGCAGAGGGAGATGTTGAATTCAAAGGCTGCTCATTTGCTGGCTTCATTCCTGAGTTCTACAATCAGCCAGAAAAGCTTGTCCAGGTGTTTCACCAGGAATGAAGGGAGGCAGCTCCCTCTCCATTCAGAAGATCCAGTGCTGGGCTCTGGAAGAGAGGCCATCCTCCAGATCCACAACATTTCTCTGTGCTTCATTTCCTGACCTCCAAAAATGGAGAGGTGAGAGACTTCCCTGCCTTACAACGCGGTCCAGAGGATTTATTTTTGAAAGCTCTCAGAGCTAACATTTCCCTAATACCTGCCCCAAAGGAACACCACTGGGAATTGAGGGGAACGACCAGGAGCTAAATAGCATTGGGGGTTTTCCACATGCAAGTTAGCACTGGAGCTTGTTGCACAGCAGCATTTGGTGCAGAGGCAGTCGAGCAGCTGGCAGGGACATTGCCTGAGAGTGACACCCATCACACTCTGAGCCACACAGACACTGCTGGAATAGGGTTAATCAGCACTTCTTTGATTTCAAAACCATTTGCTAGAGCAGTATCCACAAAACACTGCTGTGCTCCAGGGGGATGACAGGCCAAACCCTGGCTCACTCCAGCCTGAACCCAACAGGGAGCCATCAAGCTGGAGCTGTGAAAGCAGCAGAAATTCATGACCCTGTTCTGCTCAGCCCAAGAGGCTCTGTGACCCGTGAGGGAGGCTCTGGGGCACATTACTCACACCACAAGCATGAGCAGCAGGAAAGGATGAGCATGTAGGGCTGCACTGCTGGGCCAGAGGCTGAGGCAGAGCCATGGAGAGCCCACGGAGATGCTGGGAGACCCCTCCCCGTGTATCCGGGGTCTACATCACCCCAGAGCCTCATCAGCAACTGCGTGATGGGCAAGCTTCTTGGGAATAAAGCTCCCAAAATAATTTAGTTCAGGAATTTATAAAGTTGTAAAGTTAGATAAGACAACACTGGGCTGAAGTTGTGATTGCCAGTTAGATAAGATAACATTGAGCTAGAGTTATGATTGTCTATTGATTCTGATCAAATGATTCTGTTCACTGATTGTCACATCTGTTACTTCGTGGAAAATGGTACCCAGAACCCACGGGTGGGAGGGGAAAGTCGAGGCTTTTATGCAAATGAGAGGACATGTTGCACAATCCAGCAGGGAAACCCCTAAAAACAACGAGCCACCATGCCACCATGGAATAAAAGAATTCCAACAACAGCTATAGGTGAGGAAGAACATGCAGTGTCCCCCTAGACCATTTTTGACTTCTTGCCCTGACCCAGAGAGAAGTTGGTTGGAGAGGGGACCCCAAACTTCAGAGCAAGGAGTATTTCCCTGTGGATTCCCATGAGGATGGAAGCCCCATCTCTGCCTGGACAGCATCAGGCAGAGCTGCACTCCTCCTCCTCCTCCAAATCACCCCTGGGAGCTGCAGTGTGTGCATGGGACTCGTCGGGCCCCCAACCCTGAGCTGATCACAATAAAGACCATTTTAAAGGAGCTGGTCTCCTGGCCCATTCATTTCAAGATGGCAGGAAATTAAATCCTGGGATTGTCATCCTGCAAGGCTCCCTCACCCACAGGCTTGATCTGCTGGAATCCTGCAAAGCATCAGCTCTGCAGATAGGAATGGCCTTGCAAACTGCCTGGGGGCTGCCAGAGAGCAAACAGGAGGTTCCAACCTGGCAGCCACTGGACCACCAGAATGTTTTGGAAGCTCAGAGACATATTTTGGCTGCAGTTTGGCTCCCTGTGCTCTCTGAGCTGGGTCTGGCCTTCCCCTCCCCAGCTTTGTACTACAGGGATGCTTCTGTGCAGCCAAGAGATTTTCTCAGTGGCTGTAACATAAACTTGGGAAATATTCCCTCAGCCAGGGAGTTATATAAAGTGCATTCCCCACAATGCATGATTTCTGTCTGCAGGGAATATCCATGGTGACAATGCCCACAGCCTCTCGCCTGTTCCTCCTGCCAACAGCAGAAATTCAGCTCTTGGAAAAGATACTTCCACAGCCACCACTTCTTGGACAATGCAGGTGTGGCACAATGAAAACAGCAAAAGGTCATGGCCATTTCACAGAAAAATCACATCAGGGACAGAAAGGGAAACACATTGCTCCGACAGAGTCACAACATCCTCTTCCCAAATTTGTGGAATGAGTTATCTTGAGTTTTTCCAGTTTGAAACAATTAATAAGATTTAATTTTGGAATATAAAATGAATCACCATGAAAACAAAAATGTTGTAAATTATTAAAATCTGTTTGACAGAGCAAAAAATACTTCTTCCAGCCTCTTGCAGAGAATTTTGAAAGTTTCCTGTGTCTCTCCTGGCTGGAAGAAAAGTCCTCACCAGATCTCAGATACTCAATTTCTCTGTTCAGAGCAGGCAGAGAGAAGGTGGATGAGCAGAGCCAACAGAGTATTGTGCTGAGAATCTCTGGCTCTGCTGCCAAGATTTCACCCCCAGAACACAGAAATAATGAAATTCACCCTGGATATGGGAATCAGCACAGGCCACCTGCGTTATTTTATTCTTCAAAGCTCATGTGGCACCAAGGCCTTGGATGGCACCTCTGTCACTGTCACATCCCCAAGAACAGCAGCATCCTTCTCAAACTCTCAGGGCCAAGAGAAATCCCCCCTTTCTGCAGGAACAGTCTCCTCTGAGCCCCTCACAGTATATTCATTCATTAATTCACCCAGAGCCACAGTCTAGCCACGCATTTCTGAGCAAATCCATTGGCAGTCAGTGTTTCCAGCACTCTCTTACACATTTTCCTCTGCCACAGACAGGATTGTTTTTTCCCAGCTCTTTGGAGCTGTCTCCCTCGGAGCTGCTTCTCCTCCTTTGCCCTCCCCAGCAGCTCCCACCTTGCTGTTCCCATCTCCATCCCCTGCAAAGAGCCCTGCAGGAGACAAGCACCAGCCAAACAGATTTTTCCTGAGCCTGAGAAGCAGGAATTTTTTTTGTATTAAATCCCCTGGAAAACATAACTGAGTCTTCATAAATGCCATGGGAGGAAAAGCCCTGTTTCAAGATCTCAGCAAAGTCAGGATGAATAATACAGGGGGGTTTTGTGGCAAAAAGACCAGGGAAGGGAGAAAGGCAGGGGAACACAAAGGGAAATGCATCATTAGCTCCTCCCGATGTGATCTGCTCACTTTGAAAGCCAATACCTCCTCCAAAAGGTTACAATGCAGCGGCTTGCAGCCCATTTCATTACAGAGCTGTCCCTGCAAGCAGGGCTGTTTCTGCCCAGGCACCTCTCAGTGCTGGCTTTGAGCAGAACCACCTGCCCTGGCAGAGCCCAGCTAATGACCGGCCCTGCCATCCCACCCTGCTCTGCCATCCCACCCTGCCCTGCTCTGCCATCCCACCCTGCCATCCCACCCTGCACTGCCATCACACCCTGCTCTGCTCTGCCATCCCACCCT
>VZTB01008536.1:164-48892 GCA_013397245.1 Thryothorus ludovicianus | reverse complement strand
CTGTCCTGCCATCCCACCCTGCTCTGCTCTGCCATCCCACCCTGCTCTGCACTGCCACCCTACCCTGCCCTGCCATCCTGGCCATTTTCTCTGTAACCACCCAGCTCTGTGATCCTGTACCCTGTGGTTTAGGAATAGATCTGAATAAGTGCTTGCAGTTCATAGGGGGATGTTTTTCTCCTTGTGGTTCCCTCAGTCCTGGAAGTTTTCGGCCAGGCTGAGCCATTTGGATGAGCACAGTGATAAGCTTTGGCATTGAAGAGGAGCAGGCTTTGTGGCAATTGAGATTTCTAGGGAATCAAATCCCTTGGACAGTGAGCTGGGGCTGCTAGTGGCCCCACTCCTTGCCCAGGATGTGGCAGCACAGCATCTCTTGGCTGTGCCCAGTGGGCACCAATCATCCCAGCACACAGGCTTTTGTACAGCTCCAGGCAGCTCATTCCTGCAGGGTCCTGTCTCAGAGCCCGTGTCTTCCTTCTCTCTCAGACAGCTGTTTACATTTTTGTTTGTGTGAATAATCTCAACTATGAAGGCTTTGCTTTGCTTTTCACCCCATTAGATAATATTAATTACAGTAGAGAGCCAAGTAGCTTGGAGAAAGGGGGGAAAAAAAACCACTCTGGAAAAGCTGCAGGCCTTGCAAGTATTTAAAGGGCCATCTGCAACTCCTCCAAAACTGTACAGACAAATGAGAGCAGCAGTAGCACATATTTATTCAGTAGACATCATGGCAACATTCCTGCTCCTGTCTCAGGCACGAACCAGCACCAAAAATGTAAGGCTTGCTGCTCCTCAAGCCCTCCTCTCTGCTGGGAATGCAGCAGAGATATTGGCAGCACTCAGCCTGGGGAAGGATCACCTGGAGTTTTGGGTGCAATGCCAGCTCTGCCCCTCAGAGCTGCTGCACATCTTCTCCTAGCAGGTTTTCCAACAATACTGTGGGCTGGAAATTGGAAAGATGCTTGACTCAAGCAAATAAACAGTAACCTCAGCTGGGCAGGGATGCAAACACAAACCCAGATTTCCCACTGCCCCATATACACAAATTCCCTCTGGGCATCTCTCATCAGAATTTAGATACCATCCCCACTTTGCATCTGGACACAAATATTTGTTAGGCATAATAAGGAAAGACTGAAATCCACTTGAACATGTGTACCGAGACAAGCTGCTTAAGAACAATAACAAATAACAATACATTTATTAATAATTCATCCGTTTCAAGCAAACATCTCCAGGCAGGCATTCCTGCCTATTGTCTCTCTGATATTAAGCAGAGCTACTGAGGCCTGGCCCTGATTTTTCAGCTGGATACCAGCCAGCAAAGCTTCCAGGTGGATGATGCTGATTTACAGCCCATCTCCGTTTGCTGCTCTATTTTCATTGCTTTGTTTAGGGGGGTTTGTGTGAATTACCTTCCGGGGCAGTCATGGCTTTTGAAATATGGGAAGGAAACAGCAGCAATTGGAGGAAACCTAAAGTGAAATTCAGTCACAAATCTTGTCTATTAATTCCTGTTCCATCCCTTTCTTTCCCCAGCCCTTGCCTTGGGAAGTCGTGCCTATCCCTGGCATGCTTTCCACCAGAGATATTATACTGCTATAAATGTCAGACATTTGAAGAACAATCCTATCTATTAGCATGTAAAAGAGTATCATTGTCTGCAAGTTATTAGCTTCAAAGGCATCTTTGTGCTTGGCAAATTGAAGTCTGCAGCTCCAGATCCCAGTACCAGGTACAGGAGCACTCTGGAGAGACCAGGGTTCTCATCTAGCCCAAAACACAGCACTCAAAAAAAGGAGAAAACTGGGCAAGAAAATGGTGCAAATGTCTTCAATACACCTTTGGTATTCTTCTATGTTGTAACTAACTTAGAAAGTTACCTCAATTTCTTGAAGTTTTAATCTCTCCTTGACTGAAGTGATACTGAAACAGGAGACCCAGATGTGCTCTGCTGACAGGTGGGAGAGCCTTTCCAGCTGCTTCTCCAGCAATAAATTGCAGCTGCTTTCCCTCCCAGCCCTCAGAGCAGCTCAAGGTGGGGTAACTCAGAGCTGGGGTGTCACTGATGTGCCCAGAGTGTGTTCAACTGGGGTGGAAATGCCATCTTAACTCACCCTGGAGTGCCACGTACAAAGAGTGCTCATCTCCTCTGGCCCAGCTGCTACCCCGTGAGCTCAGTGCTTCTTAGGGAAGTGTGAGCTGTGTCTGGCAGAGAGGAGACTCCAGTTCCCTGGCCCAGTAACTCCACAAGGTCTCAGCTCCACTGGCATCTCTTCTCTTGGGCCACCTGACTGTTCCTGTGCCTCCCTGCAGCCCCCTTCCTCCCCAGCTGCCATCTGCATCTTCTCACTCAGCTCACGCAGCACAGGGAGGGGTATCTGTGCGTGTTGTGCCCACATTTTACATTTGAAATTTGATTGTAAGATGCACGAATTGAAGGTAAAATCCTTGCTGTTCAAAGAGTGCTGGGAAGCATCCCTCATCCAGTGCTGGCACTTGGATGTCTCAGGTGGGAGCAGATGGCCTGGGAGAAATCAGAATCACAAACTGGTTTAGTTTGGAAAGGACCTTAAAGCTCACCTCATTCCACCCCCTGCCATGTGCAGGGACACCTTCCACTGTCCCAGGGTGCTCCAAGCCCTGTTCAGCCTGGCCTTGGACACTGCCAGGGATGGAGCAGCCACAGCTCCTCTGGGCGCCCTGTGCCAGGGCCTCCCCACCCTCACAGGGAGGAATTCCTTCCTAATATCTCACATAAACCCACTCTCTTTCAGTCTGAAGTCATTCCACTTTGTCCAGTCACTCCATGCCCTTTCCCCATCTTGCTTGTTCTCCCCTCAGATCTTGGAAGGCCACAGTAAGCTGAGTCCCAATCCTTCTCTTCTCCAGGCTGAACAAACCCGAATTGGGAACTCTCAGCCTTTCCTCACAGGAGAGGGATTCCATCCCTCTAACCCCCTTGGTGGCTGCCAACTCTGGCCATGCTCCTTTTGGAAACACATCATTGTGGGGAAGGTTACTAGCCTGGGTGTGTAGATACATGCAATGCCTTTATGTTACAAAAAAAAAAATCACGTTGGTGCAGATGCCCTCACAAAAAAACACNAAATCACGTTTGGTGCAGATGCCCTCACAGAAAAACGCAGGGATTTGGGCAGAGCTCGGTTTCAACGTGGGTGGCACAGCTTGTGCCCGTGAGCATCTGGAGCAGAAAAGAGCAATAACCCCAGCACCTCCCCGGCAATGGGCTCTGATTTGGAGGGGCAGGACTTGGGGGAAGCCAGCCCAGAGCAGGTGGTTCGAAACTGTGTGAACAACCCCGTTAACAAGCACTGCAGATTAGAGCAAACAACAGCTCATCAGCATTCAGCCCAAAGGCCAGGGCTGCACGGAGAGAACAGAGCAACAAGAGAAGGAGGGGAGATGAAAAGAAAGCAGAGATGGGAAGTGGTTTTAATAATATTGTTTCCTAATTACAGCACGGCACAGAGGGCAGATGCCGTCTGCTTTGACATTTACAGCCCAGCAAGGGACGTGCCAAAAGCACAGCGAGGGACACAGGGACACAGTGGCAGCACCTGTGGCAGTGAGGAGACACTGAGTGTCCCAGCATCTCACCTGGGGCTCCTGTCACCCCAGGTGAGCTATTGCTGCTGCCCAGCACACGGCTGGAATTTCTTTCGAGGCTACAAAATGCAGTTTAAGGGCTGCTCCTGACCCTGGTGCAGCAGGGAAGGGGTGGCACCATCCTCAGAGAATCTGATATACAGGGTGGGGGACAGCACCTGCATCACCTGCTGTGGAGAGACACGTTTCTGCAGTAACTCCATGCACTGGGAATGGGAATATCCCTTCAGCCCCTTCAGCCATCCTCCCAGCGCAGTGTGAACCTGTTGCTTCTCTCATTACGTCCTGAAACATTTATGATGCAGGTTCAGTGTCATCATCCCACTATGAGAAGCCAAAATTAATTACTGCACAGCCCTGCACCACAGCTGGGACTGCAGGGCAGACCCCTGAGCCTGCCCCTGGCTCTCACCACTGCCCCACAGCAAACTGGGCAAGGATGGCACCTGTGGGGCCAGTAGGGACCTTCCCCAGGATGCCAGGGCACGTTTCTCTGAACGGTGTGTGCATGGGAAGAAGAATTTTAACTCCTGAAAACCTCCCCTCCAGCCTGGCCTGGCGTCTGCGAGCCCCCCACGCCTGTCAGAGCTGCACACACAAGTGCACAGGATGAGGCACACTAATGCATGTTTTGGTCCCAGGCCAAAATAAACGCCGGCTATAATAACCCTCCCGGGAAAGCCAAACAGAGGAGCCCTTTGTTAGGGACAACTCGGCGTGTTACGCTTCATTTGGGCCAACAGCACTTCCAGCACGAGGCTCAGGGCACCATCTGCTTGATGTGGGCAAGGTGGGCTGAGGCCAGGAACCAGGGAAAAAGGGAAATCTCGGGACAAGGAAATTTGGATGATGCCTCTTGAGTCAGCTTGGCCCATAAAGACTCTAAAAATCTGGCAATAAAAAATCTGGGAAGAAGCTTGGCAGGTATGTTGGGCCCATTGTGGTCTCTGCTGGAGGTAAGGATTTGTAAAGGGGCAGGGAACAGCAGTGCCTTCTGTCCCACACCTTCTGAGCAGGTGTTATGGAAAGATCCAGCCCAGGATCCACTGGCTCTGGCTAAGTCCTGTTTAGTTTCCTTCAAAAACAGAGACAGAGGAACAACAGCATTGGATGAAACCCTACAGCTCTCTGCTAAGCCCAGCACAAGCTTTAGTCATTTGTGGAAACTTCTCTATTGATGCGTAAATATGATGAAATGACTCAGGGGAAGGTCTGTGGTAACCTGAAGAGGCCAGGACAAACTGGATGCCCTGGACCCATCCCAGTAGAAACTGGGATCCTCCCAGTGTGAAGTGGCAGCTGTAGCCCAAAGCACATGAGCCTGAGGGCAGCAAGATTTGCTGATGTTTGGGTTAGTGTGAGGTACTCCTGTGAGGAGAAGGGGGCTGGACTGGATGATTCTTATGGATCCCTTCCAACTGGAGATCACACATGATTCTGGGATGCTATGATGACCTGCAGGCTCCTGCAACAGCTGCAGCAAATCAACAAATCAGGGGGTGCCAGAGCCCTGAGCCTGTGTCCTGCCCTAGCACAGGTGCTGATGGTTAAGGCCAGCCCCAGTGGACATCACCTGCTGATGGGAAGGGGCTGGGAGCAGTTTCAAGAGGCAGGGAAGGATTGCTCTCTTTTCTGGGGTGTGTGTGCTGCGCGCAGGATGCCCTGGCTGTCCCAGGTAAGGCTGTGCAGTTGGGATTCAGCGGGCTCTGTGGGGTGCAGGGGCTGTTGGGGTGACAAAGCTCTCCCCAGTCTTGGGGACAGGTCACACATCTCTGGTGGGAGGCTGAGGAGGTGACCCTAGCATGTAACAGGCTGCTCCAGAGGGGTTTGTCCCAGCAGCAGGTGGGCTGAGGCAGAGATAGCCCTGAGTGCCCCAGGGTACTGCCTGGAGCCAGAAAAGTGCTTGGGGAGTTTAATCTCTGTGAAAAGCCACAAACAGCTTTTCTGGAGCAGCTTCCCAACAGCTGCAGCTCAAGGACTCCTGTGGAGTGATCTCTGAGCTTTGCCTATCCAAAGTGTGCTGATCCTGGGGCCAGCACAGATCTGTGGGGACACCCCATGTACCTGTCTGTGGTGTGTGTTGGACTCAGATTTCCTGGGAAAGCCTTGTTGACTTCTAAATAAATACAAGGAAGGGGCACAAAGCACAGAGGGATTGAGGGTGATGGACCTGCAGCTCCAGGTCCTGCAAAGTTAATATGGTTTCTCCCTGTATGGGTGAGGTTTCTGGTGCTATCAAAGTGGAAATCCAGGTATGCTTCAGTCCTGTGGGGAAAAGCAGTGAGCAGTTTATTTTTCCTTTGACAGATTGCTTATGATCTACGGCCATCTGGCAAAGCAATTCTTAACTTTTTTCCTCTTATTTATGAGGGCCAAGGGAGTGAGAGTTATTTGCAGCTGGGATGCCAATTGCTGCTGGCAACTGCTGCTGATTTGGGGTCCTTCTCCCCTCTGCAGCCCTGGGAGGGAAGAGAGGATTTTGCAGCAGGCAAAATCCTCTCTTATGTGCTTCTCAACGGTGTTTAGGCTCCTAAATCATGGTATTCAACACCAGAGCTGTGGCTCAGGAAAAATGTGATGCCTGTTTTAGGTTAGGGGAAAAGAAAAAGGAGGGGAGAGAGGGATTACTGCTGTTCTGTAGTGGCTGTGGCTGCACGTGGCTCTGTTGGATGGAAGTGATGCACAGAGAATTGTCTGTAGGTCAAGGATGTGAATGGTGCACCTGAGGATGGGGCTCATGCCCCCCAAACTGTGGTGTCCCAGCAGCTGATGTGAGCAGCAGGGCAGCTTTTGGCATCCTTGGGTGTGCTGCGCTCCCCACTGCCTGTGGGGAATGATGAGTTTTTGTTTCTTTATGCTCGTAAAATGCTCTGCTGGCCTGGAAAGGAAGCATTAGGGATGTGCAAATAATTAATTACTAATTAGCTGGTGGATTGTTGGTTGGGCACAGGCGAGGACTGAGCAGTTCCAGCACAGACCACGAGAGAGAGTGCTGTAATGTGTGCTGTAATCTGCAGGGTGGGTGCAGTGGGAAATACCTGGGAGACAAAAAGGAGCTTCTGGGGAGCTCGAAGGGAGAACAGATGGTGCTGGGGGCAATGACAAGGTGCCCTTCAGGAGGAGGACAGCAGTCAGAAATGGAATCAAAGCCTCTGTCAGGGCATTCTGCCTCCTCTGGGGAAGGTCAGGGGACATCAAGTAGAGAGCCCCGGGCTGCAGGGGCTCCTCAGGGAGGAGCAGAGCCTGTGGGGTGATTAGAGGAGAATTGACCCCAGCTGAGCTGAGTTAAGCTGAGGTTTGCTGGTTTACCAGGTGTTTCGAGTGCCCACAGTGAGCTCTGTCCCTGTGTCCCATTCCAACTGTTGCCCAGAGTGGGATTTCCTGGAGTAAGGGTGGTTTTGCTGTGGGAACTGGGGTGGACCTGCTGTGATGCACTGGTGCCAGTGTGTTCCCCCATCCAGGAGGGGGTTAATGAAGGGCTCAGGCTCACGGGCCCTTGGTGGGGAGAGGGGCAGAGATGCAGCTCTGTGGATGGAGAACTCTCCTGCCCAGACGGGGGATTTGCTGTGGGGCATTTGTTTCCCCTGTGGGAATGTCCATCCCTGTTTCACACCTCTGAGCCTGTGTCAGTGGTTTCTGGTGCTACTGAGGGTGGCTGTGGCTTCTGTGTCACCTTCAGGGCTCTGTTCCTGTGCCTCGCTCTCATTGACATGCAAAGCTTCCCTAATTTGCCTCATTGATAAAAACCCTTGCAGATGAAAGAGCTGGCAGACAGTAAGTTAAAATTGGTGGTGGAAATATAAACTTTAGGCATTCCCAAACGTCTTTCTCCCCTTGGCTGTGCTGGCACTGATGGCTGGGGGGCTGAGCAAGGCTTTACCAACAGGTATTTTGAACCACCTGGCCTGGTGGTTGGTAAGGGAGAATGAAGAGTCCCAGAGAGAAGCTGGCATGGCTCCAGTGTGACAGTAATCACCTTCCAGGTGGAATTTTGGCTCTGGTTAAACGATGTCAGTCCTCAAAATACGCACAAGTGAAACATGCCCAGCTGCTGCTTTAAGCTGCTTGGCTCCCGAGGGATGTCCAGCAATAAAAGGTGCTGGAGTGATGCAGAAAGGGTTAATCCCCTTGGGCTGAGGCTCACCTCGACCTGAGCCAGCAGACCCTCCAGTCGGGAGCAGGGTGATGCAGCTTCTTTGGTGTCAACGTGGGAAAGCGATAAGGGGAGGCTTTTCCCATCCAGCTAATGATCTGCAGTAATGAGAACTTGGCCTCCCTCTGCTCCCCGGCCAGGCTGGGCAGCTCCTGAGGCTGGGTGGTCCTGCCTCAGCAGGGACTGTGTGCCAGGGACACGAGCATCCTCCTGGCTCCGTGTGAACCTGGGGGTTTGCGGGTGCTGTAGGGGGTCCTGGTGGGTGAGCTGAGCCCTCTGGACAGAGGGGGACACATGGGGGGAGCTGGTGGCCACATGCAGATGGTGAGTGGCTCATGCCACCACTCCTGGGGCTGGCAGGGCCCTAGCAGCCATACCTGGGCATATTTGGTTTGTTTTCCTTTGTGGAATGCCAGTTTTGTGTTTTTCCAGCAAGATTCTGAGTCTGTAGTGGGTGCAAATCTAGGGAAGGTCCCTGCAGACCAGGGAGCCAGGAGAAATACATCCCTCCAGTACCTGCCTCTCCATGGTACAGTATCAACCCAGCCTGGAGGTGGTGGCAGCACCCAAAAGCTGCCACGTCCCTGGCAGGGGATGCAATGAAGCAATTAGTGTTGTTTGGTTGTTTTACTTGTTCCCAGTTCAGGCTGACAGCTCGGTGCCAGGGTGTAAAGAGCCCTGCCCGCTGTCTCCTGCTCGGGTGAAAGAGCACCGAGCCTGAGTGGTGCCTAGGGCACACTGGAGCCCTCTTAATGAGCCCAGTGAGGCTTGGAGGGCAAAGCTCCAGCCTAAATAAACACGTGGTGATGTTTGTGCTTGTTAATTGATGGTGGTGTTTGGGTGATCCACGGGTGATGCTCACAAAAGAGCCACTTGTGTCCTGGTGGGATCTCTGTATCCCAGTTGGTTCAGGCCTCTCACCTCTTCTGCAGGATCAGAGGGGATGCTGCTCAAATCTGGGAAGCAGGAAATGCCCCAAAAGCATCAGACCAAAGTCCCCAGCTGTAGCAGGAGAGGCTTTTTAGGGAGGTCATTTCAAGGAAAGCTCATGTGATCTGACCTCACCCCTAGCAAATGGCCAGTGGGTTTCTCTAACTTGCAAAATGTGTGTAGCATCCACCAGAGCATGAGGCATAGGCAAGTTTTCTCTCTGCACTGGAGATGGCAGCACAACACTCCTGACTCCTGTGCATCTCAGCGTTTAAATCTGCTTTTTCTCCCTTTGTGCCTTAGGCTGTTTGGAAGTTGGAGTACTAATGGCTTTTTAAAGTGCTTGGTGTGCTTGTGATGGGCTGGTCAAGATATGACTTGGCTTTTATGTCTTGACCATTCAGCAAATTGCTTTTCCATTGATTTTCTTGAGATTGTTGTTTTTCTGAAATTCAAATTTAAGAGCAGATCTTGAAAGAGCTCTTAAATCATCTGGCCTTGCCTGTGCAGGACATGCAGCTCCATCCTCTGGGCTCTGTCCTGAGCTGAAGTTCAGTCAAAGCAGATTTCTCTGCCTGGAGGCTGTGCTGGTTTGGGGAATGGTGACTGCCCTCACAGGGTTTGTCTGAGTGTCTTACACTGAGCTGTGACTGTAAATCATAGAACCCTAGAGTGGTTTGGGTTGGAAGGGACCACAAAGACCTTGTTACAATCCCCTGCCACAGGCAGGGACACCTTTCCCTAGACCAGGTTCTTCAGGGTCCTATGCTACCTGGCTGGGAACACCTCCAAGAACTGAGTTTATTTAAATGTGTGATGGCTTTTGGTTTTAATTCAGTGTTTCGTGCTTGGAGCTCACAGCATGAGCTTGAGTGAAAATCTTGTGGATCCCAGTGGTAGCAATGAAGGGCAGGAAGGAAGGGGTGAGGAGTGGGATGTGCAGGACCTTTCTGAAGGTTGTCCAGCAGTACCAAATACATCCTTGTGTCATTGGGGCACCAGAGCAATTGACTGTACGTTTCTAGAGAGAGCTGCAGTGAGGCTGAGCTCAGGAGACCCAACACTCCAAGGCCCCAGTGTCTAAGAATATCCTCTGTGGAGATGTCCTTAACTCTCTTCAGGCAGTGCTGTGAATTTAACTATCTTCCTAAATAATGGGAGAGTCCAACAGCCACCAGTGTTATTGATCTCCCACCCTGGTGTGCTTTCACCACTGAGTGAAGAGAACAATATTTCTATTTAAAAACAAATTTTAATTTAAACCACGAGCTTGTTCAATAAAAGATGAAGTGTCTTTGTAATGGAAATGATAGAAGTGAAAACAAGTAATCTCTATTTATGGTACAGCTTTTGTTGTTGGTTTGAAAGGATCCAGTGTTCCACAGGACTTATTTGTGGAGGGACAAGAATAACTTTCTGGTTCAGTTCTTGGCTAAAGCAGAGTTTGTTTTGATTTGTTTAAAGAAAACAAACAAACACAAACTTTCAAATGGTTTTTGGCTGGGGTTTTTACTGGAAATCCAATCCTCTTACGCATAGATTTTTATTTTTTCTTAATGCTTCTATGAAAACCAGCATTGAGTGAAGGGTGTTGTTGTGAGCTGCAGAGATGGGCAGCTCGGCACAGCTGGTGCTTTGGAGAGCTCTGAAAAGGTACTTTGCTGTTTCTAGGTGTGATGTGGAGATTGCAGCTTCCAGCTGCGGGCAAAGATTGAAAACTGCTGCGATGCCTGACTTGAGCTGCACCACAAGAGGGCAACCAGCGGCCACAAATCCTCTGCTCCCTCCTGGGAGAAGGTGTGAGAAAGGCTGAGGGGTGGGAAGAGGTCCCCAGCAGCCCTGGCACAGGGCAGGGGCTGCTGTGCCACTTGCAGGTGGCTTTCTCAACAGGGAGCAGCTGGGTGGCATTTGTTAAATGCTGTTGATAAATTTAAGTGCTTCTAACGAAGGGAGATGGAGCTGGGGAAGGATCTGGAGCATGAGTCTTGAGAGAAGTGGCTGAGGAAACTGGGTTTTTAGTTGGGAGGAGGCTGAGTAGGGACCTTCTAGCTGCAACCTCCTTTCAGGCAGATGAGGAGAGCAAGGTGGGGACCATCCCTTCTCCCAAGTAACAAGCAGTTAGACAAAATTAAATATTCTGGAGTTATGCTGGGGGAGTTCAGGTTGGGTATTAGGGAAAATTGTTTCACTGACAGAGTGGTCAGGCATTGAACAGGCTGCCCAGGGGAAGAGGTGGAATTGCCATCCTTGGGAATATTCCAGAAGCTTGGCACTTAGGGATGTGATTGTACTGGTGGCCATGGTGCTGCTGGGCCAACAGTTGGAACTGGTGAACTAAAGGTCTTTGCCAGCCTAAAGGAAATGTATGAAATTCCTGCTGGGTCCTTCCCTGTTTTGTGGCTCAAGGCAGAGGCTGCTGCTCTCTGCACAGGTCAGAGCTGTGGGACTCTGCCCTGTTAATTGTCTGTAGCCCAGCTTGCCCAGATCCCATCCCAGTAATGGAAAACACAGGGTTTTTAATCAAAGCCCTCCGTGGGAAGGATGACAAAACGCTGAAGTGAGGCCTGGAAGCGTGGCTGGAGCACCCCAAGCTGTTTGATGCCACCCCTTGCTGTCCTGGTGGCATCTGCTGCTCCTTGGCACCCTCATCCTCCTGCACTTGGAGGGCAGGAGATGGAACATGGATGCAGCAGAACACTGAGCTGAAACTGAGCAGGGAATAAAATCATTCCCAGCTCACCAGTGGCAATGTGAGTGAAATGACCCTGTGGAACCAGACAATGGTTTTAAACTCTTCTGACATCACTCTGGAAATGGGTGGAGTAGGTTGAAAAATGCCTTAAAACTGGTTTGAAATTGTTGGATTTTTGGGGAGGGGAGGGTTGTCAGAGAGAAATGTGGGGGGATGAGCAATCCCTGTGCAACAGCCACAGTCCTGCTGGGAAGGGGATTCCCTTCTGGGAGGTGATTGTTGCCTGGCAGCCCTCCTCACTCCAGGGCTGCCCTGCTCAGTGTTCAGGACCTGACTCAGAGCAAGGGCTCATCTAAACAGTAGCAGGAGCTCAGTTAAGCAGAGACACTCTCAGTTTAAAGGTACGTAATGGCAGGAAAAACAACCCACGATGAGTTAAAGAACTGAATCAGGCCAGTAAAGGCCAGTCCTGAAATAGACCTCGAATGGGGCTGGTTGAAAATGCTTCCATCAGAACAGTTTCCTGATGGAGAATTTGGCATTTCTGCTCAAAGAAATCTTTCAAGAAAAGCATCTGCTTCTGTGGAAAAATTCATCTTGTTGGGTTGGAAAAATGGAGCATGTGAAAACTGAAATCCTTCAGTGCAGGGATGTGTTGTGCCAGTTTTCAGGCAGGCTCCACCTCTGTGTTGAGCTTCATTTCTCACTCCTGTGGTGCCCGCTCATCTTCACAGGAGGGAACCCCCTCCAGATTATTACCTCTGCCCCTCCCCATCTCCCTGCTTTTCTTAGCAATGATTAAAGCCTCCCCCTCATTGTGGAGGGCTGGAAGGTCAGCTTTTGGAGCAGTGTGTGGCTGCTCCCCTGGGACACCAAACTTTCTCTGCCGCCTCCACTCCTGGTCCCTTCCTATATGGACTTCTGGGAAACTCATCTCCATCCCAAACTGATGTTTCATATGTCCTGGGAGGTGGCTGTGACTGGACAGCCAGGAAAGACAACTCATTCTACTGGGCTTATTTGTGACTTTACTGAATGGTTTTACAGCCAGGGGTTTGTGTTTCTGTATTTCCTTGTTGCCTTCTTGTTCATTTCTGTGCCTGTCCTAAATTCTGATGGAAATCTAACGTAGGAGATGGGCAAGTTGTCTGGCCAGGTTCATACCACAGGGTCAGGGTTACTCCCAGGACCTGTTTGAGTCAGGGTGAGTAAAGTCTGTAAAGCACTCTTGGACTTTATTGTGCCTTCCTCCAGCAGTGAGAACTTGCCCTTCAAAAACATGGTGTGGAATAACCCAGGTCTGAAACATGCATCTGACACAGAAGTGCATCTTTCCATTTTTTTAGACATTGCCTGGAAAAACTACGGGACATTTGCAAAAACAGCTACTTATATTCACACTTAGGTGCTCAGACTTGAAAATGGGGAGGGGAGATTTCTTTAATGCTGTGTTTTCCCCAGACCACATCAGCAGCAGGCAGGCAGAGGCAGCTGAGGGAGAGCCTCACATTGGTGTCCATCCCCTGGAGATGTGGTTAGGGAATTGCTATAAGTCCTTGGAGTTCTGTGGATGCAAAAATCTTCTCAGAATTGGGTTTTTGTGCATGGGTGTGGTTCTTCAAGGCCAGGACATTGTCATGAGATGGGCTCACTGTTGATGTGAGTGAGGGGCTGAGCTGAAATCCTGCTTGGACCCTGGGATGAATGTATTTTCCTCAAGTGAACTTTATGAAAGGACTTCTCAGTCCATTTAAGAAAACAAAAAAGTGTTAGGAGCAGAGGCCTGGCCAAAGCTTGGGGTCCTGGTGTGGAGACTGGAGGGAACAGAAAAGCCTCAGTGGAGAACATTTTCTAAAAAAAACAACCCAGGCACAGGCCAGGCTTGTGTTTCTGTGCTAGCACGGACTCTATTTACCAACCTTCCTCTGCCCCAAGAGAAGCAGGGAGGCATTTAAAGAGAAAATAGGAAAGAGCCCTGTGCCCTGAGAGCTGGGGTGCAGTGTTTTCTGAGTGCTGGGCTGCCCAGGGCTGTGAGAGCACAGGCTGCAGGCTGACCCGTGTGGTGTTCAACAGCAAGGCTGGTGCTGTGGCTGCTGTCAGAGCCAGCCCTGGGGCAGGAGCAGAGGGATGGGGAGCCCTGTGTGCAGCTCCCCATGTGCTGCTGTGTCCCTTTGCAGGACACAAGGTCTCCTTGCAGGTCCCCAGGGGTTTCCCTCTCCTCCCCCCAGTGTGACCCCAGGTCTGTATTATGACAAAGCCATTCAATCAGTTGCATTGAAGTGCCAAATTTCCCTGCAGCTCTTGGGAATAGGTGTGCTCTGGGTAAAAGCAGCTTGTTTTAATTCCAAGGCATCCTCTAACACCGGGGAAATATTGATTCTTCCTGCATTGCCAGGACTTCTGAGAAACAAAGCAGACACAGGTACTGGCTTAACAAACTGGTAACGTCCCAGTGGATTCTATCCACATCTGCTTCCTGCAGCCTCAGAGCAGAGATTCCCTCATCCCACACCCCGGGAAGGCAGCCCTGAGGTCAGGCTCTGTCGTGCTGGGGGCCGTGCTCCCCTTGGCAGCCTGCAGCATACAAAGGGCTGATGAGAAAGGGATTCAGTCCAGTGTATTGGCATTCGTGTGTGGCAGCTGTGTTAAAAGTACTCACTGTCAGCCCAGCCATCACTTATAATTGGCCTCTATTTTTCCATGTGCCTCCTGGCAACAGCAGCTCTTCCCAGGCTCTTGGTGGGGTGCTGGGTCTGGGAAGGCTGCTCTGTCAGGAGAGGTATGTGAAAATGTGAAAGTGGTCAGGATTGGCTCAGGAAGGGAAATGTGGCCCCTTTCTGCCTGTCTGGGTTTGCCTGAGCACCCCACCAGGAGCAGTTCCCTCTGCAGATCTGCTGTCAAGCACTGGCAGAGGCCATCTGTGATGGCTGTGGATGCACTGGAGAAAGTGCATCATTTTTGGGATGGGCAAATCCCTTGGCTTTGGTGCAATAACCCAGCTATTGTGCAATGGCTTGGTTGTTTTGGTGTGGAGAGTTCTGGGTTTTGTTGTGGTGCTGCATGGCCACGCTCAGCAGAGCACCAGAGTGCTCAGGATAATGTGTCACCCTGCAATGAGATCCTTTGGTTGTGGTCTCGTGCACCCCAGCTACTCAAAAAGCAGCAAAATGCCTGGAGAATACATGAGTTCAGAGCACACTTGACATAATGCTGCTGTACAATGCAGACAGGGCTTGGAGGAACCTCTTGCAGCTGCAGCACCAAAAGCTGAAAGCACATGTTCTGTTTTCATGGAATCATGGAATATCCTGAGCTGGAAGGGACCCCCAGGATCATCCAGCCCCTGGCCCTGCCCAGGCCCCCAAAATCCCACCCTGGGCATCCCTGGGAGTGCTGTCCAAAGGCTCCTGGAGCTCTGGCAGCCTCGGGGCCGTGCCCATTCCCTGGACAGTGCCCAGCACCCTCTGGGGGAAGAATATTTTCCTAATACTCAACCTAAACCTTTCCTGACACAGCTCCAGCTGTTCCTTTGGGTCCTGTCCCTGTCACAGAGAGATCAGTGTCTGCCCCTTGTGACCATGTGCACCACTCTTTTGGGATATAATTAGATACAAATTTGAGATGCTGCAAAGAAACTTTTTTTTTTTTTTAAATCTTACCCCAGTGTTGGAGCACCTAAACCTGCAAACATGTGAAAGTCAGACCAAGATTTCCTTGAAATAATCCCCATAAGCTTTTGAGATGTCACAATAGCCTCATCAATGTATCCCAGATATTACCAGTTCCATCTGATTATTCTATTTGCAAACATAAAAATTCAATCTAATGACCTAATTTCTGAAGGAGGCCTGTTATTTATTAACCATGATGTAAATTCTACCAGCATTAGAATAAAGAACATTGGGCTTTTGAATTTCTGCTATTTTTAAAGATCCAAATCTCTGGGGCAATTAATCATTTTCCTGACATATTGAATTCAGTCATGTGTTATAGCAACAAAACTTGCAGTTTATGATGCAACATTAACTTGTCAGCAAGAGGGACAATTCATGACTGTCTATGGGTAGCAAGTGGCAGGCAAATTTGGACAACTATCCTCTAGTTTTTGCAAGCATCAGCAAATTTTGTTGGCAAAGCTAATGTAGGCAGCACATAATATACGCTTTTGCTTGTATATATTAAAAAAAAACAACAAAAACCCAAAGAATATAATCTCCTGCCAGGAGTTTCCACTTATTTTCCATAACGAGAGCTGGAGGGTCTGTAAAAGCTGGTCTCATAAAAAGAAATTGCAAAGGATGAATTTTTCCTTTACGAGGGAGATGGAAGGAATTGGAGTTTGTTTGGATGCACGAGTCTCCCTGACACAGTTCATCAGCTGCAGGGGGACAGGGGTGGTGGGGAGGAAGGATGGAGCCCACAGTGACACTCTGGGAGCACCAAGAGCAAACTGTGGCTTTCAGGAGCAGCAGTGGCCTTGGCACAGCAGCAGCCTGGCTGCTTGGGGGATGCTCTTTGAGCTGCCAGAGTGGAAGGAGTTGGAAAAGCTCTGAGGGAGGACAGGGCTGCACTTTGCTGCTGTTTGTGGTGGGGCTCTGAAGGGTCCTCGAGAGGGCAGGGAAGTGGCTTTGCCTTGAGTGCCGAGGAGGAAATCAAAAAATAAAAGGGAGAATTACTGGGGGGGAGCAAACAGATCTAAACCAAAATCATCCCAGTGCTGTTTGAGGCAGAGATGAGCCGAGGCAAAACCTCAGCCAAGAGCAGAGCAGAGGCAGCCATGGGAGGATGAGGCAACATGTGGGACCTGAGCAGGGGTTTTGGCAGGGTGGGGATGGGATTTTGGCAGGGTGAGGAATGTGAGAGGCCATGATCCTGAAATGGCAAACCCCACGCAGCCACCACATTTGGGTCGAGTCTGGTGGCAGGGAGAGAGCTGAGGGAGCTGGAGCTGTGGCTGGGGTGCTGCAGGAGGGTGGGAGCCTGGT
Source organism: Thryothorus ludovicianus (assembly GCA_013397245.1). Taxonomy (NCBI): domain Eukaryota; kingdom Metazoa; phylum Chordata; class Aves; order Passeriformes; family Certhiidae; genus Thryothorus; species Thryothorus ludovicianus. The sequence continues at coordinate 32,502 of VZTB01008536.1, read as the reverse complement.
GGGGCACAGCAAAGACCCGTGGGGAGGCTTTATGGAGTGTGGGGAGAGAGGTGAAGTTTTAACTGGAATGAGGCTGGAGAGAGGACTCTGTGTTCCAGAGATTATAAATGAGACATCAGCAGCAGGTAAAGAAACCTAAAATTGCCTGATGTGTTGCACAGTGTGATAAGATGGTAAAGATTAAATACTGATGGAGGTGATTATGGGCTGCCATTCCCCTCGTGGTGGGTTTGGGCTCAGACTCAATCCAGGAGTGGGCTGATGAGCTGGGAAAAGCCTGTCTGTAGTGCTGGCCTTCCCCCAGGCACAGGGACCAGGCTCTGCTCGCTCGATATCCATCGGCAGGGGATTGGCACAGAGGAGAAGCAGTGTGACACCAGCCTGCTGTGGGTCACTGGGTCTCCAAAACACAGCTGGAGGAGAGAGCACAAATGCAGGGATGGCAGGCTGTGTGTTGCACACACACACAGTGCCACATGCACAGCGTGGCTCCGTGGCATCAGTCCCCAAGCCCCTCTGTGGCCCAGGAGGAGGCTGCTCCCTGCGAGGCTGCTTCTGCACGAGTGGCTGTGCTTTGAGCAGGATATGTGGGTCGTAGGGATGGCATGTCCTGGCTGCTCCTCCCTGACCACAAACCACACCCTTTTTCCAGCCGAGGGATGCTGACCTCCGAGTTGGGAGCTGAGAGACTTCAGCAAGTTTGGTTTTAGCTGGAAAAAAGAGGATTCTATAGCAGCAAGTTACATTCCCTTTGGGGATGGGAACATATGGCCTCCAGGATCTTCACAAGCCTCCCAGAACACAGTGATTTTTGTCTTGCTTCTCTCAGATCAGTTGATTGCTGTGATGTGGGAAAGACTGAATTATAAGGGACACAAGTGCAAATTATCCCAATGAAAGGAAACAGAGGGAGTGTTAAAAGAGATCAGCTGAGCTGGGAGCTGCTCCTGAGAATAATGAAGGAAGGACAAAGAGAAAAAGGTAGAAACTAGATCAAACAAATAGACATACATTCAAAATAGAAAACAGTAGAAGGAAAGATCATTGTGAATGAGACTGATCAGGCAGCAATCCTGTGCCCAGCTGTGTGGTAAAACAGGCCAGAAAATTCTGTGTTCAGAACATCCATCCAAACCTGTGAGTGCAGCTTGATATTTCAGTTACTGCTCTGCAGGCACTGATGGTGTGGGTTCACACTAGAGGCACTTGGATAATTGGCCAGGATCAAATTCACCCTGAAGTACCCAGAACAGTGCCAAAGAGGGTTCTGAGCACCAGTTTGCTCTTGGCTCCCTTCAAAGACTCCTGGGGGGATGAGTGATGTTACTTGGAACTGAAAGAGCAAACTCTGCTCTAAGGAGTGCAGGGGAGGGAAGAAATCAGGAGCTGCAGAGTGGAGTAGCTCCTCTCTGGCTTCTGGAGTAGGGGAATGGCTGATGGCTGCCTGGGGGCTGACAAGGCTTTGTCAGAAATTAACCTGTCAAATCAAACAAGTTTGCTTTGGTGATGTGGCAGGAGGGTGTGTGGATGGGAAGGAGCAGCAGATGATGATGTAGGAAAGGTTTTTGACTTTTTTAGTACTTGATGTCCTTGCAATCAATCTAAGTGTGATGTAGATTGTGGTAATGTGCGCAACAGTAGTTCATTTTTCCAAATTACTCATTACTCTCAGAATATTGCCAAATGGAGATAAGAAGAAGTTTCCAGGCTCTGAGGAGGTCAAGTGGTGCTTTGTCTGGATTTTAGGACCACTTTACATGTACATTAAAAAACAGCATGATCAAATTCACACTGAAGGGAGTGAGATAGAATCAGGCATTTTGGTGCAGTTTATGCTCCTGGTTTGTACCCAGAGAGCAACTTTTTGGATTTCTCCAGGCAGTAGTTGATGCAGAGCCCTCCCTGCTTTTGTCTCAGAGCTTCCTCATCTCCTGTCTCTGTCATGGCAGGTGACTGCTTCTGCAGCACTCAGCTGGCTGCAGTGGATGGGATCACGAGGGCTTTGGGTTGTTCCAGTTCTTCCCCTGGCTGCCAGTCTTTTGACAGGAGCCTGCTAGAGTAGGAGTATCTCAGTCTCAGGGAGCTGGCACTTGCTTACTAACAGCCAATTATTTCATGGTGACCTTCTCATGGCAAGCAAAGTGCCAAATCCACAGCAGATGAAGAGGAAGCATTTTGAAGTGACAATTACTTCAAGTTCAAGCCACTCCTCTGGGTGCTTTCCTGATGGATGCCTTTCCTTGAACCTGCCTTTTTAATTTTTGTCTCTGATGGATGGTGTTAGAGCATTCCTTGGCTGTATCATCTGAATCCCACAAAATCCCTTGATCCCCCCTGTCTAGTTCCAGACTTGTTTATGGAACAGAGTCTGTGTAGGTATTAGTGTCTGAATTAGAAATGGAGGAGCAAAAATACATCACAGTGTCAGACTGGCTTTTCAGCAGTACTTGGCATAGGTCAAAGAAATCACGTCCTCATGATTGCTCTGAGGATGTTCCAGCCTGGATCACTCTAGAGGCAGATTGGGGCCGAGCTGGGTAGCCTTAAATATGAAAATTCAAACCTCAGCTGTGGTGTTTTGGCCAGTTATCCACGGTGCCTTGGCTGTGGGAGATGACAGCACAGCCATCCCTGCAGTCTGACAACAGTGAAAGCTTCCTCTTTCCTTGCACCCTTTCCTCTCTGTAAGCGTGAGGCCACTGGGGAAATGCAGTGTTCACTGATATGTTGATGGTTATCAGGGCTGTTTTCCTTTTATTTAATCCAGACTTTTCAGCCTCCCTCTGTCTGACAGGCAGCAGTGACTGCACACAGCCTGTGCCTTGGGAACCAGGGCCTTTCTGCCTCGCCTGCCAAGGGCTGCTGACACAGGGCTGCTGATGCCTCCTCTGATGGAGCCCACGCTTTTCTGTCCAGACTGTGCTGCAGCCCCACGTTACAGTCAGAGCTGCCAATACGATTACTGGGAGACAAACTGATGTGGGCAGAGGGAAAACCTCTTGTGAAAAAGCTGTGCTGATGCTTGAGTGTGCCATGGTGGAATGTCAGAGGTGCTGGTGTTGTGGTGTCTTAAGAGAGCTGTTGATTGATTTGGTTCAACCTCCTGATGCAGCAGACAGGTCTGAAATGCTCTCTTGAAAGCAGAGATGCCAAGTTTATTCATTTTCTGATCAGAACTCCCCACTGTTGTGGTTCTGCTTTAATCATTCTGAATCTTGATGCCACGTGTAAGTTTCTGAGTTTGCCCTGCTCAAGAGAAGAGCCCAGCATTTCCCTGTAGGTTCTCACTTCATCCAGGTATCACCAGTCTATAACAGATCACTCTCAGGTATTAAAGTGGCTCCAAGGCCAAGGTTAAGCTCCTTGTGGATGCCAAAGGAGTCCACGGACACCTTCCTGCTGAGCAAATCTCAGATCAGAGATGGTCTCTGCAGACCTTTCCTCCCTGTTTAAATGAATGTTGTCTCTATTTAGACAGAGAAGCTCCTGCCCATCCTTCTCCTGTGCTCATGATGCTGTCATGGAGCTCATTCCAGCTTGGTGCATTTTGGGTTTCTGGATCAGAAACAGAAAAGGCCCCAGAACCACCAGCAAAGGCCCCACATTTCTTCTGCACAAATCTTCTTTTCTTCCCAAACTGAAAGAGCTGCCTGAGCAGAGCTGCTGTGGGGGTTCCCTGGCTGTGGGCAGGAGCTGGGTGATATTTTGAGCAGGGGCAGTGGAGGGCTGGGAGTGGAGCTGGGTTTGCTGGGAGATGTATCCGCCCTGTGGAACTTGGGAAGGACCTTGCCATGTTACACAGCAGCTTTGTGGCAGAGCAAAAGTAAATGAGTGACTTATCCCACTGCCAAGGACCGTCAGTGGGAGGTCAGTGTTTGATATTTCCACACCCAAAAAAGCAGCCCCAAGCTAGAATTACAGTACAAAATACCCATTCAGACCTCTCCAGCCTTCTGTTTTCATTGACTTCCATCCCCTGCTTGTACACACAGAGCCCCTTCCTTTCCAAAAGAAAACAGTATTGCTGATAAGGGACACTTATCTCTGCAAGTCGTTACAAAACAAGTGAGCTTTTGTGTTTCCATCTGATTCCTGTCACAATGTTAACAAACTCCTAGTAAGGAAGCTTTATTTCCACTCTAAAGATGGCCCTTAGGGTACTCTGTGAGGTGCATTAGATGTCTCATAAATACTTCCCACAGATGTTTGTTCCTTAAAAATAGGGGGGAAAAAAAACAACACAGCCTCAAACTTCTTAAGGTTTCAGCCTTTCATTTGTTCTGTAAAGGATTTCTAGACAACAATCCTTGGCTGTGCTGCACATGGATATTTACCCTTCCCATACTCTCTGCTGAGATATTGCTGGCCTTTGTTCCTTTCAAAGAACCAGCCAGTGCTAGAGTTTGCTCTCCCCTCACAGTGGGTTCCCATTAAAACTGAACTCTTATCCACAGCTGCAGTAGTTCAAATTTAACGTGTTATTTCCAGTTGGAAATGTTGGGTTGCAGCACAGGCAGGTGTGGTGCTACTGTCATACAGGGGCTCATCCTGATGGAATCTCTGCCCCAGGAAGGGTTTTGATTTCTGTGAGGTGCTCAACTCCCTCCAAGGTAGTCCCTAAGACAGAGAATTTTATGGAATAAAAGCTTTTCAGGGCAATTTCCAAACTATATCACAGTAATCCTGTGGTTTTCCCATCTCAGAGGGTCAAGCTGCCTTTCAAGTTGCCAAAACACCTTCCCAACCCAGCTGGGGAAGCACACCATGAAAATTGTGTCACTGAGGAGCAGGAAGTGTGAGGGATGGAATTGGCTTTGCTGTGGATTTCTGGTGTGATTCCAGCTGTGCCACCCCTGGGGCACAGCAGGGTGTCCTGAGCCCCAGAGCAAGGTGTGCTTGAGCTGAAGGGCAGCTGGGTGGAAGCACTGGTGTGTAAGGGGGTGGGAGAGAGCTCTCCCAGCCTGGAGTTGAGACAGCTACTCCATATCTCCCTCCTGCAGCCAAAATCTGATGCAATTCTGATTTGGATTATTTGTGCCAAACAAACTGGAGTGGGCTGTAACTATCCCTGACAAATAATTTTTAAAGAGCTGCTTGGAGTACACTTTCCTTCCGATAGGAACATTTTCTTTTTCCTTAAGGAAAACTCCAAACCAGAATATTTCAATTCTTCTGTGACACTTTGTGCTGTCACAGTTCTCCAACAGACCTCTGTGTTCCCCAAAGCACTTCCCTGTGTTTGTGTCATGGGAGCCCCCAGCAGTGGTGCTGGGGGGATGTTCTGTGCTGGGAATGCTGCCTGGGAGGAGCAGAGGGATTTTGAATGACTGATTCAACTTCCTGTGAGATATTTTGCGTTTTGTTCAGAATTTTCTGGTGTTCATTTGGAAGGGAAGCTCACACAAGCCTTAATCAGAAATCTAATTTCCAACTGAAGAAGTTCAAATGGATTTTCTTTCCTCTTTTGTTTTCCTTTGCTTGCTGCATTTTAATTTTAAAAGCTCGGTTTAAGACAAGCTACTTGTTTTAACGAGGACAACAAGTCCTACTGAGATCCTCCCAAAGCATCTCCCCCATTTAGTCCTGTTTGAAGGTTAGAGCTGTGATTTTTCTGATACCTGGCCAGTAATGAGCCTTGCTCTCTGCTCAAGGGTTCAAACATCTGGGCAGTTTGTGTCAGAGGAGAATTTCCAAATCCATCCATCAGAGCCTGACCAAAGGGAATGACACCACTGAGTCGTTTTGAGGTGTAGGAGGTTTGGTGCCCAGTTGAGGGTCCCCTCCTTGAATTCTGCTGGCTCAGTGCTGTACCCCAGGAGCTCTGGAGTTGCTGTGTGTCCTAGGTGTGTGCACACTTGGCTGTCAGCCCCACAGACCTCTCCACAGTGAGGGTATGTGAGGCTCTGAAACATTTCCCAGCCCCTCTCGTCCCAACTGCCTTGCCTGAGATCTATTTACAAGCATGAATAATTTTAAACGTTTAAGTAGTCTTCAGAGGGATTACTTGCATGTCATGGCATGAAGGCTGTAGCTTTTCAAGAAGAGTTACGTGTCTTTTGGCCTTGGGTGGGAGAATGGAAATTGAAAATGTAGTGGAGGAGAGAAGTGCCTGTTCTGCTCTCTGCCCACCTTTAGCCAGCAGGTTCCTGTACCTAATCCTGCTGCTACTCAGACTTTGATAATGCACCTGGAAGAAGCTGTTTTTAAAAACAGAAATACTGTGGGGTGTTGGATTCCTGTTGCCCTCTGACAGTGTTTTACTCCTACCTCTGTATCCCAGTTGTTGCCAATCCCTTTTTCAGCCGGGGGTCCTGCATCCTCTGACTAAAGTGGGAGTAGGATTTGTTTGGGGGGAACAGTTTCTTGAGGGAGGGGTTGGATCTTGATGGATAAAGCAGAATGATTTGGGGAGTGGGGTGGTGTTTGTGGCTGGTTTTTTTTTTTTAAAGTCACAACCAACCAAAAAAAGAAAAAAAAACACACAAAAAAGACAGTCTGCTCTTCTTTTGAAACAACTCCTTTACTAATTTTGACTAGTTTGGCAAAAGCAGCTTTAACACCCTTGTACACACTGTACTGAATGAGCTGTAATGACTCTTTGCTGTCATATAATCTAATAGCAAAAATGGGCCAAATTGTGCCAAAGGCACAGAGCCAGGGCACAGGAGTCCAGAGCCCTAATCTCCCCAGCTTTATATCCTCCCCTCTTGCATCTACTTTTTTCATCTCCAATGAATAGAAGGCTTCATCTTCTTAAACTCCAGCAGGACAAGGCACATGTGGCCTGACTCTACCACAAACTCCTCAGTAACACTCTCACTGTATGGGGGAAGTAAATATGCGAATTTCAAAAGTCTTTCTGTGTGGAGAATCTGTTTGGATTTGTGCAGGAAGTGGGGAGCAGGCATATAGGGTGCAATATTAATGAAGTTTTTTATAAAGGCTTCATTCAAGGCTTTCAAAGAAAATATAACTCTTATGGGACCCATAGTTTATCTGCCAAGTCCGAGAATCTGGTTGGAATTTAAAATATATATTTAAAGGTTTCTGAGAAGTAGAGGATTAGAAAGAACAGGCCAGGAAGGGCACTTGGGAAATTACAGCTTGGAGAGGAGATTGGTCCTTGGGGTCTGAGCTCTGCAGTGGGGTGCACGAGACACCACAGGACCAATCCTCCTCTTGGCTGTACAGGACTAGGAAAAGGGGGTGGCTGGGACAAATCCAAACACTGCCCTGAGCTCTCGTGCCATGGTAAAGTGGTGAAACACATCCAAAAATCCTCCACTTGTTGATGGGCTCACAACTTCTTGCAAGACCTCGAATTCAAACCCTTTCCCTTTTTCTCCCTCATGGGAGATGGCTGTGCTGGTTCACTCTCTGCCTTAAAAATGCTGTTCTATAATTTGGGCTCGTATCCTTTGCTTCCTTGAGTGTCTTAAGATTGTTTGTTGTGGTACTGGAGGAAAAGAGCTCGTACCAGCCAGGTAAACTGGTTGGAAGGAGCACACCTAGAGAGGCAGGGATGTCAAGGCAGCCAGAGACAGCAGCTTGGCATTTGTAACAGGCCTTTTTCATCCCTAAAATCCCTGCTGTGTGTAAATCCTTACTCTGGGGAGAAGAGAATCAAACTGAGCAGCCTTTTGCTTTTTTTTTGAGAGAAAATGAGTCCCCAGTGGGAGCACAGAGGTGCCCAATCTCCTTGCCCAGGATTCAGTGACATGTTTGGGGATCCAGGAGGATCACAGCTCAAGGGATTTGTTCCTTCCCAGTCTTGTTTTTTTTCTCCTGGGGACAGTAATCTACTTCCTAATCTGTATCAGACACCCATCCCTGGTGCTCCAGCAGAGCTGAGGTTTGCTTTCCTCAGGTGCCAAACAGGTGTAACACTCCTGTCTCCTTTGCATCGTGTGCTTGTGGCTTTCTTGGACAAGCTCTGTTCAAGGGTTTAGCTTTGTGTGCACATGACATGAAAAGAGATTTATTTTTTCACTCTTTGGGGACAGATCTTGTTAGCTTGGACAAAAAGAAACTCTAGAACTTGTAGACTTGTCTGTTTACAGTCAAAGGCACCCATGTGTCCTGCAGCCAGCAGGATGGGCCCTGCCCAGAGAGCTGTAACAGATGATGTGCAAATCCCCAGTTTATGATGATTCTGCTCCTTCCTGGCACTGCTCCCCTCTATTGCCCCTGTGCTTTGCACTCCCCGTGCAGGTAAAGTCCTGGTTCCAAACTCGAGGGGCAGGAGCACAGAGCTGTGCATTGGCCTTAATCTCATGTAGGAAAGTCAGCAATGCTGATCTGGAGTGAAGGCAGTGCCTGTCCCTGGGTCACAGGCCCTGAGGATGAGGGAGCACTCACAGTGTAAATCTGTCCAGTCTTATGGCCCTGTCCCCAGGCAGAGGGGAACAACCAGCACAGAGTTTTCCTACATGTTTGGGTTTTTTTCCTGTGACCTCAGCCTAGGGTTTGGTTTTTTTTTTTTGTGATGGTGCCTTTTTTATTCAACACCCATGGACAGGTTTTTCCAATTGCTTTCCAAGATATCCTGTAGCAATGGGTTGCTCAGTTTAGCTGCATGTTGAGTTTCACTGAGGGGCTGCACCCTGCTCCTTCTGACTGCGTTTTGCCAGGGATACATCTGATTTTCAGACCTGTGTTGATGCTATCAAGCTCTAGTTAGTCTGTGCACTGGATCTGACACCTTGGTTGCATCAATAGCAGTTTAATGTGGTGGAAAGGGTCCTGTGAATGTTGCCTGCATTGAGCTCACAGCATTTCTTTCACATATTCTCTCTATTCTACCTATTCTGCCACCTTTACACCTTTGCTGGGTCCTGGCCAGGTGTCACAGTTTAATGCAGTGGCTTTGTTGACATGTTACTGATAATCCTCTTTTCTTCTACCAGCTCAAGCCTCACTGTTAGCAGAACAAATCTGGATTTCTGCTACTGAGGGATTTGCAGGAAAATTCTGGCTCTGACAACCCTTGGAGGGGGGTGTTGAGTGAGACCTCTACATCCTATTTCCATATGATCACAAAACTGTTTCAGTGGCAGCAGGAATAACTGCCTGGAGAACAGGATCAGGCTTACACAGAGAGTTTGACAGGCTTTAAGTATAAATAACAAAATGGGGCTCCTGTTCTGCTGGGTTTGGTGAGGAGGTCTCAGCACAATCTGAAGTCTATCTCAAGTTCCCATCCCTGCTGACCTTCTTTTCACTGAAGAGCATCCTTACTCTTTAGGTCACTGCAAGAGCAAATATTGGTGTTTACAGGATAAAAATAATCCAAGGATTTTTGCTTCAGCATCAAATGAACAGAAAAGACTTCCAAAGTAACAGAACTTGGAAATGAATAATAAAATTAGTGTGAGGAGGCTGCTTTCAGGAGCAAGTCGACAGGGAGAAGTCAGGATTATTTTCTTTAAGGGCTAAAATAAACTTTGAAAACACCCACCCTGTTGAAGAAGAGGGTTTTTTCGGTGGCTCTGGTGGCTGAAATGCCCAGAAAAGGGCGGATATTTTGGCATGTGGGACAAACAGTGGCTAACAGGAGCAGCAAGCTTGTGACACTCTCCACATATAAACTGGAGGTGATTCATCCTGGTTTATATTTTAATAGCAAAGGCCACCAAGCCAGCTGAAATCCATCTGAGGTGAGTGCCATGGAATAAAAGGATCAGCTCAGGACAGCAGTGGGTGCCAAGGGCCTGTGGTGGTACCAAGAGCAGAGGCTGGTCCTGCCAGTGCCAGGCACGAAGGAAAGAACAGGCAACTGCTGCTGCCTTGGCAGGGAGGGAACAAAAACAAGCACCAAACCCTGCGGCCCTTTGGACTTTCACCACTTTTGTGTGTGTGTTCTCTTAAGTTTCCACAGGCCTAAAAGCTGGAAAAAAACCTGGGGGCCCTTTTCTCCTGCACATCCCCAAACCCAACTGCTTTTATTATTTGGCTGGGCAGAAGAGAGGCTATTTCAGTAGGAAGTGGGTTTTTTAATACAGTCTGGAGAAGGTGATGGATTTTAGCCAAATTAATAACATAATGCAGCTAAAATGATGCTTTTCATGTGCTGCTTCCACCATAACACAGTGCAGTGGGTTTGTGGAGCTGCTGGTCACTACTCTGTGTGTAACTACTCCCTGCTCTGCTCCATCCCTCTCACAGCTCAGGGTGCCAGGCTGGAGCAGGGTTGTTGTTTCTCCACTGGCTTTAGTTCTAGGAAAGGCAAGTGGATTTCTATGTGGAGGGGTAACTTGAGGCTTTGGAGGTGCTGAAAACCAGCAGCTTCCCCCTGGAAAAATGAGTGTGACTGAGAGTCTCAGGCAAAGAAATAATTTCTGATTTCTTAAAAACTGTATTTTAAAATTATTTTTTTTTTTAGTGGACACATCTGTGCTGCCTACTGCTGCTAACAGTGCCCAGGTCATGTTGCTTGTGGGGGAATGAGTTATACCAAGGGCTCTGGCTGGCAGACAAATGAGCTCTGACAGCTGTGATGATCCAAACTCCAACCAATCTTTGAGGGATCTCTTTTTTTCTACTTTTTTTGTGAAACCAAAGTACGCAAGAATTTTGAGATAATATTAAAAACTAGAGCTTGAAGCCAGGATCTGCCCAAGTGTTCTGCCTGGGCTGCAGCTGACTTTTGCGTATAGCTAAATAAGATTTAAACTGCACTTTACTGGCTTTTTTGTTTGCTTTTCCCTTTTTTTCCTTAAATATACATAAATGAAGGTGTTTATGGCTGAAGGAAATGCAGTGAGAAGAGCACAATTTTGTTTGGCTTTCTGTCTGGTCTCCACAACAGGGAGACACTGTGAAGAACACAAACAAATCTTTATTTCTGGACTAACTACTCAAAGCCAGGAGCTCACAAGAAGCAGAGAATAATTTCATGCAAAATGCAGCTCTTTTCACAGTCCACCTTGCCCCATACACCTCTATCCCCTCTTTCCTATAACTTCTTCCTCTCCAGGCTATTGAAACCTGTAGGCTTATCCAAAATCCAAGATACAAAGCTTTCCTTTGACTTAATGAGCTTCAGGTACTTAAGGCCTAAACTAACCTAGTTTTGTTCCCAGCCTGCCTGTGGAAACAAACTGACAAAAATTCAGATGCTAATTTGGAAGTACTTTTGACCATTTGTAGAATACCGTGAAATCCTCAGGATTCTGGTTTCATCCTTACTGCTGCAGAAAGGTCTTCAGCAATAGAAGAAGATGATGAGTAGCTTGATTTGTTTTGGAAATCTCCCTTTTGCCTGGGACTTCACAGGCTGGAATTGCAGGTGGGGCTGTTCCTGTTGCAGGTGGAGCCTTCAAGTGGTGCCACCACCATCCCCAAACTCCTGTTGCTGCTTTTCACTGGTTACACTGGAGGGGGAGTAAGAAAAAGTGGATTTCTTCCCTCCCTCCCTGCCAGAACACTGCCTGCTGTTTTTGACCTCTGTTCTCTCTTGCTTCAGACTTGCTCCTTCAGCTGAGCACAGCTTTTGCAAGTGCTTCCCCAGTCTGACCCATTCCATAAAAGGGACAGTGAATGTCCCTACTTAACCTGGTGGAAGTGGTGGGATTAATAACCAGTTTGCTTTTAAATGCATCTGGTTTGAGTCATTTGTACATTAAGGATATCATCACGAGTTTAACAGAGGTGGAGACCCACAAAAAATTTCATATACAGCTCAAGGGTGAGGACAGATGGGAATTTTCCAAACAACCCCTATAAATTTTCTTCTCAGATTCATGGCACAGAAGCAACCCGAAAGGAGGGAAGTCCTAATATTGGGTGTTATTTTGGGACACATTTAATCATTTAGGCACCACAGGAGGTAACAGAAACACCCCACTGTGCTTCTGTTCCCCAGCCTCCTCCTCCAGCTTCCTCCCAATCCCTCCAGGAGTGCTGGAAGCACCAAATGGGATTTTGGGGTTGAAAATGAGATCTGTGGCTTTTTGTATTCCCTCTTCCCAAAGTCTGTTTCTCTGCCAAATTATATCGATCTCATTGAGTGCACAGACTCAAGGCTGGAAATTGCTTTGCTTTAGAATCATTTTTCTGAATGATGCTTGAAGAGACTTTTTTTTGTTGTTGGTTTTTTTGTTGGTTTTTTTTTTTTTTTGCTTCTGCTCTATTAGTTTAATGCATTAATTTGCCACTGAGGAGGTGGAGCCCATAATATCCTGTTCCTGAGGAAGGAGGGCTGAGTAACACTGAGCCACTGTTAGAGTACAGGCTTATTTACTTTAATTAGAAAGTGCACTTGTTAAGTACTCAATTAATTACGTAGAGCAGCACCTATTGAGAGCAGATGAAAGAGCCACTGTGTGAGGAGGGAGGGGGAGATGGGCAAGGATGAAAAGGGAAAGATAAAACCCGTGCTGGAAAGTAAATGCTGCTAGAGAAGCCAGAGAGAGATCACAGGTACAGCTCTGTTGGGCCCTAAATTGTAGTCACTGTTCATAAATTGGCTTCAGGTGCAGATTTTGTGGGATTATTTGGAGTCAGTCTGCAGCTTTAAAGCAGATCATTGACTAGGACTTTAAGATGATTTACTCCAAGGTCCTGCTCGACTTATCACATTCTAGAGACTGTAGGTCAGTCAGGAATATCTCAACCCACAGCCAAATAAGTGCAGCAGTTTCTTTTAGAGTTCTGCTTTTAAAGATACTTGAATGTTTGCCGCTGTTTCATTTCCCTTTCTTTCCTTTTGCATTTTCCCTCGCATTATTATATCCAGAATTTCAAAGCAAACAAGTTAAAGTCAGGGTTTTGAAAGAAAATTTTCGTGTAATGATTCCAGAAACACACTATTAATACCAGATGTTGAAATAAAGTCATCAATACACTTCCCAAAACCAAGGACACTTAAATGATACGTCATGCATCATTCTTTCCTCTGACTTCTGAAGGGTAATTCTGCAGAACTCATGCCTCAGGTCTGCAGGACACTGACATGAAGAGAGGTTTGGGGTTTTTAAGCAGTAGTCAAATATCTTGCACAAGATCCCAAGAGTTGGGGTTTTAAGCAATATGCCAACATCATGAGACTTTTGATAAAATCAGGCAGGGTTGCCAATTCTAAACTGAAACCCATCTCCCCATCTGGAGGTTCACTTGAACTCCAGCCCCAAACCAGTGGAAGAATCTTGTGACGTTGGGCTGAGCCTTGGGACTGACCCTTTGCCTGGCAGCCCAGGGTTTGCTGTAAAGGTTTGTGGTTGGTTTAAACAAGGTGGCTAATCAAAAATCCATTTAGTGGGTGGCTGCAGTCAAAAAGTTCTGTGTTGCCAGATGCACACTCCGGTGCTGTAGGTGGACAAGAGGTTTGTTATGATCCCCTGTGCATATGAGGCTTTTTTTAAGCTTCTCCTGGAATCCATATGCAGGAATGTTTCAGAGGATTCTGATGAAATTTTATGCTCTGGTGATGACTACACAGCAATTTTCAGGGAATTGTAATAACATAACAAGCGAGTCTCTTCAGAGTTTGAAGGAATTTTTCCTCAACATTTCTGAGGTTTGCTGTAATTCCCTGTCTTTTCCATGAAGGAGTGCAAACGTGGTTCCACCGTGGATAAAGGCAGTGTTTGTGGTGGGCACAGGAACACTGCAAACTGCTGTAAGCCTTTTCCCAAAACAGTGTTCCCTCTTGGAATATTCCTAGCAAATACGTTTGTGTAATGGTACAAGATTAGGTAATGGCAATCTTTGGAGCCTGACTCTGCTCAGGATTCATTTCACTCCCATTCCACTCTGCTGGGAGCAGGAGCCTGGTGAGAATCAGAAGCTTTTGGCAACAGAGCCAGAGAAATGATTACTGTGAAAATATGATCACATGAGGGGGAGGAATGGGGCGTTTGTGTGTGTAAAATATGAGGTTAGTAGAAGTCTTTGGAGATGCACATTCTGTGCCTGAGTGCGAGAGGCTGGCTGCACTACCTCTGCTGCTGTTTCTGTTTCTTTTGGGCTCTGTGAACTTTAAAACAAAATCTGAGCACTGGGGTCTGAGGTGTCTCTGCTGTGCTCAGTCCAGCTGGTTTTGTGCTCCTTGCTTTCTTAAGCCCATGTGCTGTTGATGCCTCAGCCCCTAAAACACTGCACTCCCTTTAGTGACTCCATCTGTCTGTGCTGAAGCTTTTTCTTCCTCTTCCCTTCCCCCTCAATATGTAATTTAATCTTAGATAATAATTGTGACTTGAAATGTAACTAACTCATGTACAACTTTGTAAATCATCCTGAGAGGTTTTGTATGACAGAGGCAACTTCTGAGCCATAATGAGTGAGGTTTCTGAGGGAGCACTGGCATTTGAATACAAACCTTTCATTAATTTTAATGAGGACCAGAAATCCATGTGTACATCTCTGAAATTGCTTCAAAGTACTCAACTGTTAATGCGTGAACAGTCCTGTCACCCCTTTGATGCCTCAGTCCCCTGAGCTGATGTTGCTCTTCTGGGGAGGAAGAGCAAATATCAGAACGTGGTTTGCTCCTTTGTGGAAGGGGGACCTGCAGTGTGGATTTATTGAGGGGCTTTGATGCCCTCACCAAACAGGAGAGATGCAAATAAATGGGAGTTCTGGGTGCTTCAGGTATCAGGAATTTGCCTCAGGAATTGACCCTAACCTGAAGCCAAAGCACCAGGGACATGATCCTGCCCTGGACGGGGCAGGTCCAGAGTCTTGTGTGAAGGTAACAAATAACCCCTCACAGGTTCTGCTTGTCCACCTGCACTGTGAAAAATCACTCAGGAGATGTGTAATTTCAGAACTGGGCAAGGAGTTCTAGATGAATTATGTACATGCTCAAAGTTTTGCACTTTAGGTCAACCAAAGGTATTTGTGAATCGTGCCCAACTCTAAATGCTTTTCAGCTGGAGAAGGAAAAGCTGAAGCAAACCCAGGATGTTTTCTGCAGCCTTTGAGTACTGAAGTGTTACCTTTTCTCATTGCACATTTTTTCTGAAACAAACTTGGAAAATTGATCAGAAAGTTTTGGTTCAACGTGAAATCCTTGGGCTGGTACCCAGAGTATTGTCTGTTCTCAGCACTGGTGTTGGCTACAAGAGCAGCCTGACTGTGCCACAAACCTGGTGCAAACCACTGGGAATCTCTACCACTGGCATTTCCACGTGTCTGAAGGGGAAGCAGTTCATCCTGTAGGATGGTGGTATTGACTGATAGAATCTTGAAACCATTTTCCCAAAGCTTCTCATTGCACCTTTTGCACCAAAGAAATGAAGCCTGGTAAGGCTCTGCCAAGTCCTAAAGCAGCCAAAGCCATGTAAACATGTAGTGATGAGAGAGAAATAACTACACTTTAATATCTGTATTCAACAGAGTTAACCTTTGTAGATGACTCTTGAAAAAATACTAATTTTTTAGAAATGGCTTAAAAGAACCCTGTTTGGTTAATATTGAATAAATTCTGACATTGTTTCCCTGATTTGGCTGTACTGAGGGATTCAAACACAAGGAGAATAATTTTGAGGACTTTAGAGTGTTTCTATATTTTTGGTGCCCTCACTGAAGTCCCAAAGCCAACCCTTTGACTTGTATAATTGTTCACAACTAAATTTGCCTTGGACTTCAAATGTGAAATCTGTACACTAGGGGGGGGTTCCAGAGACAAAATATCCATTCATCATCTTAAAGATGAAGAGACTGCTGTGCCTTCCCAAAAAGATAATAAGCAAATTGAGAGGCTGGGAGCCATTTCACATCCAGCTTTGCTCAACTTTCATGTACCAGCCTGGCTTAAGGAGAAACTAAAATGAGGTTGTGTAGATTCAGCTGTAGATTGTAGGGGGAGAAGCCTCACAAAGGTTATCTTGTTCTCTCTGCTTATTTTGGAATGCCAGAGGCAGTATCTGGAGATGTGCTGCTCTAAAGGCATTTTGATCAAAAGCTGGAAAATTAGGCCCATTAAAGTATTGATTGAGCTCAGCAGTGAAGTGACTGCTGTTGGATTCAGAGATACAGAGTGACTCTGACCCTTTCTGCAGTGAGATTCAGAGCAGGGCAGATGAGGAGGGATAGGACCAGCCTTCTGCAACAGAAATAGCAGAAGAGAGACAAACAGCCCCCAGCAATGAGCTGCCAAGCAGTGGAAGCGGAAAAATCCATCTTTAGTTGTGCCAAAATGCCAGAGAGCTCGAATGGTGCTGCTGAGAGAGAGGTGGAAAGGCACAGCCTTCGTGTAGTCCTGCCCCTGACTGAGGGTGGGCACAGCTCATCTTCACCCCGATGTGTGCAGCTGGATCACAGAATTGTGGAATGGTTTGGGCTGGGGGCATCTTAAAACTCACCCAGTTCCAACCCTGCTGCCATGGGCAGGGACACCTTCCACCAGACCAGGGTGCTCCAAGCCCTGTCCAGCCCCCCTGGATATTCAGTTTTCCCTCTGAAGGGGAAATGAAGGTGAGCTTTAATGTCCATTCTAACCCAAACCATTCCACGGTTCTGTTTGGCTCCCTCGGTTGTGCTGAATTACTCACCAAGGCACAAGGGGGCACCCATGGCTAAAGCTTTAATTATCCAGGAGAACCTCGGAGCATTTGTGTCCCTCTGGATGTCCCCTTGTCCCCCAGGAGTGCCCGGGCTGTCTCTGTCCTGGTGGGGAGGGGGTGCAGAAGGGAAAAAAGGCAGAAAATCAGATCAAAGTGAGAGCATTTCCAGTTCCCTTTCATAGGGAATAGAGGAGGAATCCTAAAACACTTCCCTGTGTCTGAAGACTTAGCTAAAGCCTGCTAAAGTAAGGAAATATTAAGATAGGACCAAAAAATAATCCTTTGGGGCACTATGCCTTTTTTTTCTTTTTCCTTCAGGTAATTTTCTAATGCCTTCTAGCTCATGGCAAGTTTCGGACCAACTACTAACAAGAGAAAGTTCTTCATAATTAAAGACAGGTTCATATTTTTGAAGTTTAAGGATAGAATTGGATTTCTAGGATAAGAGTGAAGCTTTCTAGTGATTTTTCTTAAGGTGCTTGAGAAAGAACCCAGAACCCCACAGAGTTTTTGCAGCTTACACCTTTGCTAGCAGTGGAAGCTGGATGCCTGGAAACTCCCACACCTCTCCAATTTTACCTCTGCTTTCTACTCTTGTTCTCACCTGGCACATGAGAAGCAAAAGCAGAGGTTAATAATTGCCTTTTTTTTTTTTTAAAGCAAACTAGTTTAATTTCTGCTGAGTGAGCAGAAATTCCCTAATTTGGAACAGGGAGGAGGGAGGAATGTGCAGAGGGCAGGGAGCTGTGGATGAGCTCCACGCTTCTCTCCATGATAAGTGAACCTGTGGTGAAGCCACGAGCTCCATCACAATCTCCACAGAAGGTCCAGTGGCTGCCTATGGCTTTGTGGCATCCCTGCTGTCCCCAGAACCAGATCTTCTGTGATGCCGGAGTGAATTCTGTCTTTATATTTTAGTGGTTTTGTTTTCTTTGTTGGCGTTCTCCAAATCTTCTGCTTACAGTGAATAAGGTTTTCCCAGGAGAGCAGGACAAAGATAGAAGCTGATAGTTCTGTCAGGCCCTTTCCAAAAATAAAAAGGCAAATTTGTGGGAACTTTTCCCCTCCAACACATGGCTGATTTGTGCAAAGCCTGCCATACTGATGTGAAAACAGGGACTAATCACTGCAATGTGATATTTGAGTGGCCTGAAGAGATTACAATGAATGTTTCTTCTGCTCAGTGCATTAAAAATGTGCTGTGCAGGGCTTGCTCAGCTTGTCCAAGTCTTTGGTTATTCCAAAGTCCCTTCATCCATAAAGGAAGGGAAGTGAGGCAGGATGTGAAAGGTGTGGTTTAGGTGAGGAGCTGGGGTTAGTGTCCCCTCAGGGCTCCTTTCCCTCCTTTTCTTCAGAATTTAAATGTGGAGTTTTGAGTGCTGGGAACGTTTTCTTTGCACTTGTCCAGCTTGAGCACAAAGAGGTCCCAGTTGGGTGCTTGGAATTTCTGTAGAGTGTGGAATAATAGCAGGAGCTTGGATGAGATGAGATGCAATGGAGTGGGAATATACTTTGCTTTATGCACACATGTCCTAAGGAAATTAATAATTTCTATTGGGGTGTGTATGATATAAAAGCATGTTAAATTAATGTATTGCAATTCAAAGGATGAAGGGAAAAGACATAAGTAATGTGAAAAAGGTAAACACAGTGGTGCAGAAGTGAGGAAGAGGCATCTGTTAAAGCAACCATAGGTATTGCAAGTCCAGGGAGAAGGTGCAAGGTCTATTTTGAGCCTCTCAAATCCCTTCTGAATGTCTCCTGCCATTGGATCTCTGAACTCTGGTAAATCCCTGTCAGTGCCTGCTCTGAGACGCCCTGACCAGGAGGAATCTTGCAGATCCTGCAACTGCCAAGCCTCATCCTGAGGAAACACCTGGGAAGTGTCAGGCTGAAATGCAGACAGTGAGAGCACCTGACAGTCTGAGGTGACCCCCTGGCTCTGTCCTGGGGCAGTCCCAGGATGGAGGAGTGTGAAATGCTGCTCCTTTTGCCAGCAGGCTGTGTTTGGGGGGCTCAAACACCTGGAGCACATCTAGCACAGGAGGTCCAGCAGGAACACCACAGGCTGGCAGCCAGAGACACAGACTGTGGAAAATTGAGCTGGATTTGCTCTTTTGTGTGAAAGTCTCTCTCCTTCCAGAGCCTGGGTTTGTCCCGTGGCTAAAAGGAGGGAGGAAAGCCAGGAACAGGGATTTTCCAAACCCAACCAAGGCATTTTCAAGACAGTTGCTCTTGTCATGCCCCCGCTCCCCCAACACCAGTCAAACCAGGGGAGCATCCAATTGTTTTGGGGGTAATTTGTGAGGAGGGAAGAGAGCATCACCTTGGCAACAGTCTTGGAAATGACATTAACCTTAGCTTGTGCTGAAGCACTGTGCTTTTGTGCCTGTTTCACATAAGAGAAAAAGGAGGAATCTCAAATTGTGAGATTGATAAACACTGACATAATTTCATTGGTGTTGTACGATCAGAAGGAAAAAGTAAGGGATAAACAGAGAAGTTGGGCAATATCTTAGTGTATCTAATTATTAATTCCTGGTGTAGGAAACCCTTTCCTATCAATAGGACAATTTCTGGGTGCAGATGAGGAGAGCTTTTGGTAACAGGAGGTTTTTTTGGCATCACAAGTAGAGTTAGGAAAGTGAAAGCACCTTGACCCAGTTATTTTTGAAGTCTTTGACATTTGTGTGTCTGCATCCATCTGTGTTTACAAACTGAGATTGTTTAATTTCCACTAGGTTACTGACCTGGGGTTTAAGAGCCTTGCAACTAACCAAAGGCCCAAAAGCCCTTTGCCAAATGCAGGTCTGAGTTCTGCGTGACTTTAGAGTGGGCTGCTGCTCTCCTTTCCTCTCCTGGCTTCCATCCCAATGCAAAATGGGGGGTCTGCTTATCCCATGCCTTGCACCCAATTTTTCTTTCTCATTTTCCTCCATATTTAAAAGCAAGTTGGGCAGGATTTAATGTGTCCCACCCCCTTAGTTTATATAAAGCCCATCTTGCTCACATTTCAGTCAAGCTTGGGAGGAACTCACCCCTTGGAAATGGGATCATGATATGCCAGCCTTGGGGGTTCCAGCTGAGATTTGCTTGTTTGACTTTTCTCTGGATTCAGTGACCCAGTTCCTCTGAGCACCCTCCCTGATGTGAGGAGAGTGAAGGCCACTTGAAAGAGAAAGCTTTGAACCTTGCCTGATTTCCAAAGGGTCCCTCCCAAACTGTTTGCATTGGCTTCTCCTTGTTTCTTACCTTCCTGAGCCCCTTGTGAGCCCAGTCTGAGAATGGCCTGTGCAAACACAAAAATAATAATATAAATTCATTCATTTTTTTTAAAAGTATCTTTTTATAGCTGAGCTGGGAGGACAAATGGCAAGTTCCTGTAGAGCCAGCACTGTAACAGCTCTGGTTACTGAGCAACAAGCCTTGAGCTGGTCAGGCACCTTTTCCTTGTCTGTCCTGGACACTGTAAAAGGCTCATCCAAATGCATCCTTCATTTCACATCACAGGGCAGCCTGTGCTACTCTAGAAACATAAAAGCCTCCAGGAGCCTAACTTTAACAAATTATTCCCAAGATCCCAGTATAACTTGAAGCATTAAATAATTTTGAAGAAGGTGTTCAAGGCAGTGAGCACAACGAGGTTCTCAAACTTAATTTTTTCAATTTTCCTTCTAGAAATACAAATTATTGCCAACAACTTTTTATTCTCTGGATAAGAAAATGTTACATGCATGCCTGAGCTTTAGGAAACCTCTATTCTTCCATGTGTCTAAGAATTACTAACAGAGAACAGATCCTGCACCACTGCTCCCTGTTTGAGAAAATGCAAGGACCAAACCAAGCTGTTGATTGATGCTGTTCCCAAACCAAATGCCCTGCTGGCTTTGGCACTTTGGGACAGGTGACACTATTAGGAATCTCCTTTTCCTTTTGTGTAGCTCCTTGAAGGCTCTCCAGTCCCACCTTGCAGTGCTGAGACACTCCTGCAGTCTTTAGAGACCTGTGGACACACCTGGGACTGTTTCTCACCAGCGTCTGTAACATTTGGTGATCTTTTGTTAGAATCTCTCTTAGAGCCTTACAGGTGTAGAAGACCTCAGCTCTTGGCACATCTCTGTTCAAACAACTGTAGCAATCACAGCAGGCTGGATTTGCCTTCCCAGATTCCTCTTCCTTGCTTTTCTCCTCTTCCTGCTGCCTGGAAATCCTGCTGTGCCTCCCTCAGGCTGTGCTGGGAAATCTGAGATGCAGGGAAGGCGACCAGAGCTGGCAGAACTGGTTGGTTGTGGTTCCTGCAGTCCATGTTCTGGGGGGTGTTGCCAGCAGCAAGCTCTCCCTGCCATATTATTTACATTTGTGCTCAGTGTGTTCTTCCCTGGCTCCAAGAACAAAAGCCTGCTGGTATGGATGGGTGACAATGCATAGCTTTGTTATTAAAATTGGGACTTTTCCTGCTAGGACTCTTGCATTGGAAATAGCATCCAGTGATTAATCTCCTGCTGGCTTTGTTCTTTTTATGACCAAGGGATTGGCTCATGGAGGACTTCCTGCTTTTTTGGAGGGGCTTTGCAAGGTTGATTAATCTGTAGTAATAGTGGCTGGAGTGACCAGAGTTTCTATAGTGACCAGATGGAAATAAGAAAGTAGTTGCAAGTGGTTGCTGAAGATGCTGGATGCCAAAATTGCAAACTGTTTTGAAACAGACCAGCCAAGCAAAAGAGATCTGTGGCTCCACAGTCAGCTTGGACCTGAACGTCCTCTTTGTTTGGCTGAACAAAACCCAGATAAACAAAACACTGAAGGCAATTAGCTTTGTTTGCTTGCCTTTGTCTCCTCTTCTTCCAAATCATTGTAAAATTAGGAATAATGCCAGTGAATTCTGTAGCTATTCAGTGGACAAAAGCTGGTGCACAGGAGAGGAGAAACAAATAAGTATAATACTGCTGTTTTCAATAACCAGCCTGCTCAATTTTAGCTTTTACTCCATTTACTTTCTCTTCTCCAGATTTAAGGAGATTTATTTGATCACTCTTGTTAAATGAGAGCACCAAGCATTTGCTGTAACCACGGGATCTGGGTTGGTACCACACTTCTCCTGGGAAGGCCACCTCTCTTCAGAAGTTTTCCATCAGCCTCTTGGTTGTGTTTGGGGCTGCAGATGCCACCTGTGACTTAGTGAGGGAATGGGCACAGGGCCATGCTGCTGAGTGACAAATTTCCTGGGTGTATGTGCATAGAAAAGGGTTAATTCTGACAAATTCTGACAAATACAAAAGCTTTTTGTCTCTACCCTGTGGGGACTGGCTGGGGAGCTGCTCCCATCAAAGCTCACCCGGGGAGCACACCCTGCATGGAGCAGGGATGGAATCCCACTGGGGCAATGCCATGAGGTGCAGGTACAGCCCTGCTGCCCAGTGCCAAGGCAAAGGCAGCATCTCTTGATGGAAAAAATACAAGTGGGGGGAATTTCAGCCTGCCTGAAGTTGCTTTCCCCATAGCCATGACCCCCTCACAGCCCCAGCCTGCCATAGAGTGCACCCAGCCTTTCAGATCCCTACAGCCCCGTGGAGAGGGCTGGGATCTGAGTGTGGAACAGGTTCCTGCAGTCAGTAGTTTATTCCTACAGGTCCTAAAAGCTTCCCTGTGGGTTTTGCATGAACGCCCTTGCTCTGGTCTAAATGGGGGTTTGTGGTGGAGTTATTTGTAGGGCTGGAAGCCCTGCCCTGACTGACTGCAGTGGGGTGATGGTGTGCAGTGCCCTGGGGCAATGGCAGCCCAGGTGGAACAACCTTCCCTATCCCCTCAAAAAACACCCTGTCATTTGTGGGGACAGCAACAGGGACTTCCCCTGCTGAGGCAATGAAAAGGAAAATGAAAGAGCAGGTTGGGCTGGGTTGTGGAAGGTGGCTCTGTGCTGTCTCCCAAGCTCTACATCAGTCTCTGTCTGTGACAATGACCCAGCTCGGGCTCCTCCCTGCCTTTCCCAGGCTGTCACAAGGTCGTGCTGTGGCTTTGAGGGGCTCTGTGTGAGCAGTGCAGCAGGACAGCCCATAAATCACTCTCAGTGTGCTCAGCCTCAGCCACGTGGGCACATCCAGGACCCCTCAGAGGGAGTGACGCTCAGGAGGCTCCCTGGGATCACCGCAGAGATGCTTTTTTAACCCTTTAAACATATCTGTAGGCACACAGCCTTTGATGTGAGTGCAGCTGTTGGGGTGTGAGGTCTGCTGCCCACCAGCACCATTCCCTCAGGATCTGCCAGCACAGCCTGTGAGCAGACAGGGATGGGGACAGCAGTCAGGACATTTGCTCATTCCAAGCACTGTCCCACCTCTCTCTGAAGAGCCTTCCTTCCATCCAGCACCTTTGCCAGGATGGGGGTGCACCCCTGTGGTCTGTGAGCAGCACAAATGCACTAAAAACACAGAACACAGGGACTGAACCCCACAGCAGAGACAGCCCCTCCTTCAGCCTTTTCTTGGAGAAAGGGGTAACTTGTGCAGCCCTGCTTTATGGGGCATAAATCCCCCTAAGGAATCCAGTGGGATGACAGCATCAGTCCCATCAGGGTCCCCTCAAGGGGGGGACCAGGGCATCTCTCTGTGCCCCACTGCAGTAATCAGCTTTCCCTGGCTGAGGTGGTTTGATGTCAGTCCTCTACCTTCACTTTGTGTGATTATTTCTGGCCAAGGGAAAATTAGGCCTTCAGTGGGTGTTCGAAATGTCAATAACTATAATTAAGCCTTTGTGGTTCTCTTGCAAACTCTGGAATCTATAATTTTCAGCAGAGTCCCCTCCTAGCACCGCTACGGGGAAAGGGGATCTTTGTTGGACTAAAAAATAGAAATAATTTTTAAAATCAAAGCTGTGAAATAAAATGCTAATCAGTGGCATTTACAAATATTTAAATTCAATGTTATTCCCCCTTTAAAGAAGGTGGGAAATAGAAATCTTGGCATTTCTTGCTGTCTTTCAACTACTTTGTGGGAACCTTTACCCAGAAGCTAGTTTGTTCCTGTTGTTTAATAATTGCTAGTCAAGGGGAAAAAAAAGTAAAAGCCAGCACAGGATGAAGGGGTGAAGGATACAGAGAAACTTTATTTTCTTCACAAGGTCCCTTTGCTGAAAATATGCATGGGACAGGGGAGTTTTCCAATACCTCCCCAGGGCAGTGGTGTCGAGGGCAGGGAGGGCACAGATTCCTGCTCTCCTTGCTCTGCTTCTCACTGGGATGGGAATGGGATGAGGTACAAACGGTCTGGTTTTACTTTCTGAGGTTGGGGTGATGAGTGCAGCTCCCAGAGAACGCCCTGGCTCAGAATTCCCCCTTTGTGTACCTGCAGCTCTCTGTGCATTGGGGTGGGAGGTGAATCAAGGATCACAGCAGCGCTTTTAGGATGTGACGATGAAAGGACATCAGAGTGAGGGGTTTCTGTGCTAATGCCCTGTTCACCGGGTGATGACTGTTTGAGGTGAGAGCCTCCTTACCCACAGCAGTTAATTACAGGGGTCCTGTTGGCCTTTGAGGGGCCAGGTGCAAATCCTGAACCCCCTCCTGCCCTGGGGCACGGCCACTGACAAGAGCATGAACTGAGCACTGCTGCTTATTCGAGGCTTTTGAAGATGTAAAATGCTAAATGGTCTCGTTTATCCCGTTCTGCTCATTAATGCAAGTTTTGCAGTGAGTTTTGGTCTGGTTTGTGTGCTAAATGTGGGGTTTGATGGGAAAAGGGTCAGAGCTGTTCAGAGAAGAGCATCTCAAGACACACTGAGCAGTAGAATGAGATTAAAAGTTGCCCTTTTTAAGCTAGACAAGAAATTGCTCAATCTCAGCTCATAATGAAGAAAAGTCAGAGAAAAACAGTACAACAGAAGCAGGGCAGGTGTTCAGACTGGCTGTGAAGGGAGATTACAATGATAAAGCAAAAACTTTGCTTACCTATGGTGAGTTTGCCATTGGAAAAGTTTGCTGATGATACACAAATGAGAAGTTCCATGTGAAGAGGGATTTGACTGTTTTTTTAAGAAACTGGAGAGGAAACAGCATTTTTTCCTTGGTTTTTGGAGTGTAAAACCTGACCCTGAGCTAACTCTGGTCTCTTCAATCCCACACATTCTGGGACAGTGGGAAATAGGAATAAAAATGTCCTGATTTGGTCTGTACAAAAGCTCCTCTACACTGATGCCACTGGATGCTGCAAACGAGGACTTCCTCCCTTGGCTACATTTCTGAAATATCACAGAACTCAGTCATAGAATGATCTGGGGTTGGACCTTTAAGAATCATCTCACTGCACCCCTTTGTTTATTTTGATCCTCAGTGACAGGTCCCACTGTGAAGCTGCTCTGTACTGTACAATTGCATTCAAATTACAATAATTTAAAAAAAAATAATAAATCCCAAACTCTGAAAACAAATAACCAAAGTCCCCTTCCATGAAATCCTGATTCAATCGCTTCTTTTTATTTCCCTCTTCTTGGAGCAGGCTGGATTTATTTCACCAGTGAGTGTATAAATATTGACTTATTGACTTGATTTTTTTTTTTTTTTAAGGAATAGAGACACAACCAGGTCTCTTATTAGTTCTTACCCAAACATCAGTAAATACAGCCTTTCTGCAGTGGCCCCTGTTTGGAGAGCTTTACCAAATACTATTGCTGTTGAAGTAGAGAGTGAGAGTGTGCAGATGTGGAGAAGTGTGTTTGCAGGAAGAAGAAAAAAGCCTATTAGCTTTGAAGCAGATTTGTATACTCTGGGTTAACACACTGAGTATGTCAGAAGAGACCTTTTCTGTGGAAATGGGCTGTGTTTCTGCTTTATGTGTTAACAATTTGAGTCAAGTATGAAGAAATCGAGCATTGTTCTGCTTTAAGTGGCACAGATTGCATTTCAGCCAGTGCAGATAAAGCACCAGGAACTGTCTGCTCTGCTCCAGGAGATGGATTTGAATTGCATGTTTAATCAGCAGGGCTTTTTTTTTTTCCTTTTTTTCTTTTTTTTACACAGGCCCTTGCAGCCAGATAAAACCGAGCGGTCTGTAATGAACTGTGCATCTGGAGGATGGCAGGTTGTGCTGAATATAAAACTGTTGGGAAATAGATTTTACACTTGCTCCTGCATGAGGGGCTGCTGCCAACTGCACAGTGAAGTAATAACAGCCACTGGCAGTGCTTGATGCCTGGAGGTCTTAAATCTCTTTACATATAAGACGATCTATATCACAAGCTTCACTTTAGAGAATAGAAAATAGTGGCACAAAAGCAATGGTTTAAGTTGCTTCAGGTCACCCTGCAGGTCACTGGAGCAGTGAAAGCCAAACCTGAACCCTGCTGGGATCTGGGTTAGTGTGTGAGCTCAGCCTGCTGCTGCTTCCAGGCTGAGCTGAGCTGCCTGGCTCAGCCCCAGGCACCCAGCACCAAAAAGCTTCCAAGGAAGGAAGGGACCCCTCTCTGCAGCCTCAGCCCTTCTCATCACAGCAGTGGTGAGCAACAGGTCACAGAAACAGCTGAGCCCTATTGCAAAAGGAAATGGTGCTGTAGCAGTGTGTTGTGCCTTAGATTAGGTTCAGCAATTCCTTGTTATGGTTGGGTCATACCTTAAAATTACTCTGATCACACAAACCAAACTGCAGTTGCTTTTTGGTGTTGGTACCTCAGAATGGAGCAGTGTACAGGCTTTTTCATAATGTAACATGTGTGTGTTTGTGCAAGGGCTGCCTCATCCTTGTCACTGCTAAAGGAGCTTTGCTGTTGTCATTAGTGAGCCCAGTGCAGGGTGGAGCCTAAGAAATTCTCATCTCAGATCTGTCTAGTTTCACCCTTCCTTCACTTTGCCCTGGATTTATCACTTCCACTTCAGCTTCTTCCTGCAGGTATGATTTCCCTTTGCACAGTAAACTGCTCCCACAGGCCTGCCCAGCAACAGGACACAGGGTCATCTTCCTACAGCAGCTGGAAACAAATATATCTTGCTTAGACAGTAGAAAAACTACCTTTTGGATTTAAATACTATTACTGTAACTTCTTGTTATGACCAACATTTGCTTTGATGTTTCCTAAGCTCTTTTTCTTCTCCTTCCCCACTGAAACCACTCAGAATCTGACTCAGGCTTAGTTTCTGTCTTGCACAAAACCTTTGTCCTGGCATTTGTGCTGTAACACACTGTCTCCTCTTGAAGGCCAAGATCTTGTACTGATTTCCATCTCCCTTTGAACTCTGCCTCGAGGCTGCCTGGGTGTGCACAGGAGCTCCAGCTGTCACCAGCACTGTGCTCTCTCCCTTAGGCTGGTTCCTCATCCTCAGAGCAAACAGCATCCCTGCTCCAGGAGCACCTGCGTGACTCTACAGCCAGAACCTCCCAGTGTTTGCTGCCTGCAGCCCCCAGGTCCTTGTCCAGAGTGTTCAGAACAGGTCAGGTTCATCACTCCTACATCAGTTGTGTGTGCAGGGCTCTGGCACAAGCACCAGTGTCACTGGGATATCCAGAACACTGCCAGACCACACTAGGACTGGGTGGTGCTGCCTAAAAGCCATAAGAATGACCTGCAGAATTCAGAGTGAAATATCACACGCTGGTGTGTGCTCCCTGCCATGGTAAATCGCTGTCATAGCAGCAGCAACCACGGTGGCTGTTGTCCTTTTGTCCTTACTGTGCAGGAAATTATTTAAATCAGCAGGCGCTTTTATGGCTGGTGTGATTTCTTTGCTGAGAGGGAAGGCACTCTCAGGGTGGTTCTGTTTCATGAAGAGGAGAGATGCTGTCTCTTCAGAGAGCTCATGTTACCTGCACTCATCCAGGACAGCACTCAGCCATCTCCATGAACCCGTGGCATGAACAAGCTCCTTTGGCACACTGGTGGGAAAAGTGCCTGTGCTTGCTGATGCATTGCTGCATTTAACTAGCAAACCTCCAGACAGGCAGAACTGCTCCTCGTGTGCAGCAGCCCACAGGGCATTTAATGGTGAATTATTTTTTCCCCTTCATGGTAAGAGAGGGAAATGGATCTTGGTATTCTGTTCAAATGTAGGATCACCATACCACAGGCAGAACAGCCTGGTCTGGGGTTTAGACACAGCTCCAAACTGGGGGTAGTTCTTTTGTGGTTTCCACCAGCACCAGTGACTGAATAGGTCCCAAACCAGAGAGTGAACAGATGGACAAACAGGGATGTTCACAAAACCAAACAGTCTTTACCTGATCCCTTAAAGGCAGTCAGGATTTAGGAACTGTAATATCTTCCTGTCAAAGCCTGGTGATGCATTACACTGTCGGGGCTGACCTGTCAGCCCAACGCTGCTGCTGCTGCCATCAGCTGAACAATCACTTCACAGCCATCCTGTGAAACTGCAGCTCTCCAAAAAGCTAAATGGAAGGGTAGCACAGAGCTGCAACCAGCAGGCAGCCTTTCCTTGGGAAGGGTGGGCTTGAGCTTGTGTCGCTGCATTGTGTTCCCTTTCATTCCGATGGAAAAGGCTCCATTTAATGATTTACAGCCATTCCCACCTCTCGGCGGGCTGGGCAGCCCGATGTGCTGCCGTGCAGTCGGAAAGCTCAGAGAGATCAGTCTCTGCCAGCCGTGGCATCCCCACAGCACCGGCCAGGAGACAAAAGCCTTTAGTGTTCCCAGAAAGAATTTAAAACATTTTACATCAAAAGGCTGCAGAAGTTCAAACATGTCACCGGCAGCCTGTGGCACAGGACAGGAATGGCTTTGTCAGGAAGGCTGTGGAGAGGGGGGAATAACACTGGGCAGCAATTCTGTTACATACATGGTGTTCAAGCTTTATGGACCTCGACTCTATAATTAATACTTTCCACAGTGAACAAGAAACACAACCCACAGCAGCTTTTGGACCATGAATTGCTGTCAAACAGCAAACCCTAAAACCAGGAGTGCTGCATGTTCTGCTCCTCTGCAGAAACCTCCTAATCCTGCAGTTGTGGGTGAAACCAGAGAGACCAAATGAGAAGCTTCCATTGACCAGATCCCAGCTCGGCCACCTTCTGCCTTCCTTGAGATCTTGACTCTGCCATGGATGGTGAGAGTTCTCAGCAGGCAAATGAAGCTCTTCAGCAGTTTTCTGCTCATGGCCAGATCCCTACAGGGTAGGGAAAACTTTAATCCAGGGCTTGAACTTGTGCCAGTCACTTGAGTAGAGCTCATGGATGTGAGAGGTGCCACGTTAAATGCAGGATCTGAATAGAAAAATCGTGTAGGGATTAGGAAATCCTGCACAGGGACTTACACACTTGAGAGAACCCTGCAGCCAGGTATTGGGGAAAAAAGGGATAGAAATGGTCGCTTTGGCAGAAAGCTCTCAGTGCCACCCTGGCAGCCAGGGCTCAGTCCCAGCCCCCGGGGGCTCTGGCTGTGGTGTTGGCTGATGTTTGCTGCAGGGCTGCTGAGTCAGCAGCCACAGCTGGAGCGGGCACAGCCAGTCCCTCCTGTGCCACCGCCCGGGGTGGGGCTGTGTGCGGGCTGGGACAGTCCCACCTCTGTGCCAGGGGCATCTCCCGTCCCTGCCGGGCTTGCAGGTGTGCATCAGCCCTCCTCGCTGCCCTGCAGTGGGATGCAGGCTGTGGGTGAATTAAAGAAATATGAACATTGGTCTAATATCTATGTCCATCTATTAACGGACACAGACTCTCTAACAGTTTGGAGTTAGAAAGGGTATGTTTATTACAGCCTGGGCAGTGTGTGGGATATCTCCCTAATGCACACTGCAAAGTTTCATAGGTGATTACAAAGCTTTTATGTACAAAAATATTGAATATACAAAATACAAATGCATATTCATAGCCTTGTCATTTCCCCTTCTCCACTTCATATGCTAATTGGCAAGGTGGCTATTAAGTATGAGTAGTTTGTTTCTTGAAATGAGTTGGGGTCTTTCTTATGAGGAATCAATTAAAATGATGAAGTAAACTAAGTCTTCTTCGCTCTGACCTTTTTACTTTTTTAGGGTACTCGTGATAAACGAATCCTTGGTAGAATTTGTAGTTTTTTGCATTTAATCAGTTTTTTGTCATGGGTAAGCTGGCTATTGTCCATAAAATTGACAAGCAATGAGTTACTAGATTTAGGATATCTTATCTGGATCTGGCTTTTGTTGGGTAAAGCTTATCTGTCTTTTTAGCCAACACAGCATCTATTCTAACTGCAATCTTAACTTTTCTAAATTCTTAATTCCTCAAAATTAACATCTCGTGGGGCTGCAGAGCTGTGTGCTCCCACCATCACTGGGAGCATCACCCCTTCCCATCCCAGCTGCTTCCCACAGGCTGGGCTCCCTTTTCCTGGAGCTCCAGCAGCTCTTAGCCAGGGACCAGGTTTAGATACTCCTGCTCCGGGCTGGGTGTGGACCCTCAGCCCAGCAGGGAGTGAAAGGCTCTTTATCCCACCTTTCCTTCGTGCGTTTGTTTGATCCCTCCCACAAGTTTTTTCCGGTGCCGTGGTTTTCCCTTCTGCCTGGTCATGCCACAGTTTCAAACCTGAATGGTGTATTTATCTAAATATATCCAAACACATCCCTGTAATTCCTTGTGAGTTCTGGGGGCAGTGAGTGATCCAGGACACTTTCTGGGCTGGGGCAAAGGTGCAAATGGTTGAACTGTAATTCAGTGTTGTCCTCCAGGCCGAGCCAAGGTGGGCTGGCAGGTCTGGGTTAGTCTGGGATTGCTGGGCACTGTGTGCCACACAGGGCAGCTGGGACACCCCCTGCCACGGCTCCTGGGTGCCTCCACACTCGGTTTTCTAAGAGGAGCAAAGAGACAAAATTATATTAATGAGAGCCTCGATGCTTAACCGAGCTACAGCTCCTGAGGAGAGGTGGGTACTGGTTCTTCTGGAAAGTGGCTAAATATGGGTGAATATTTAAGATGCTGTATTTATTCAGGGTGTAATGACATGCTGCTTTTTTTGAGAGGGTATGTTCCATCAAAAGCAAGTGTTCTGTTCCCTGGTCCCCATGTTGTGTGGTGGCATTTCCTCCTCCCCGTACTTTTTATTTCTTGGCTAATTAAACTATTCAATTCTAATTCCTTTTTCTCCTTTTTTCCTTTTTTTCATTTCACTGCTGTGCCGTTTTACTTCAGTTTATTTGGTGTTTTAAAATGGCTTCTATTTAAATTTGGAAGGGAAGAAAAATAAATCTGCTAAATATATTTCTATTCAGATCATATGTTGTGGCTTTTCTCTTTTTGAAGAATGAGGTCTAGTTTTTGAACCTGAATTCACTTAGCACAAGTCTTGACTTCAGCAATGTTGGGTTTCCTTTTGTTTTAAGCTAATTCCCTTTTTCCTACTGCTGGGATACATTTATGTCTTCGTGCTAGCAAAGCTTTTAGGCATGTGTTTGGTTTGAAAATGTTTGTTGGAACAAATATGAGCAGAAGATTTGAGGATGAGGCTGTCAGTGAGTTTTATGGTGGTCCTTGGTGAGGTGCTGTGGACCTGAAGCATCATCAGTCCTTTCCCAGCTACCTATGCACATCCACCTTGGATAAATCTTTGCAAAAAGATGCAGCACATCATTTTCCTTTCCTTTTTGCCCCTCTCTCTGAAAAGCCAGGCCTTGTTCTTTTCTGGATAGGGTGGGGTTTGGGTTTTTTTGAGGGAAAAGGAGTTTGCTAAATATTTGCTGCATTCAGAAGAGAGAAAAGGTAGAAGTAAGCAGGAGAATCTAAGATGTATTCAACAGTAGAGGGATTAACCCATGATTATTTGCAAAATTGGGGGTTTTTTAATTGATTAAAGCTTTATCTTAAACACTTCAGCATGGCTAGAATATGTTGCTCAGCGAGGAATGTGTGACTGAGAAACATGGAAAGAACAGCTGGGGGAAAAAATAGCTAAGAAAAATAGAGATTTTATGGTGTTTCTGACAGGCTGTGTCACTGCCTGTTGCCCCTGAAGTCACAGTCCTCAAAGCTGGACTGTTTGGGTCATCTGAGTTCCTGGGCTTTCAGAGGGGTTTGAGACACATTTTTTCTGTGAATAGGAATTTTTTTACAAGTATCTGGATGTGTAACTGAGCTGCAGCCTTCTGAGAAGGTTTTCTGGAGGGCAGGGTAACTGTGAGGCTGTTAGTCAACCCCAGTCCCAATG
This sequence comes from Thryothorus ludovicianus, assembly GCA_013397245.1. Taxonomy (NCBI): domain Eukaryota; kingdom Metazoa; phylum Chordata; class Aves; order Passeriformes; family Certhiidae; genus Thryothorus; species Thryothorus ludovicianus. The sequence continues at coordinate 886 of VZTB01008536.1, read as the reverse complement.
CTGCTTGTTTCAAATTGTTTTGCTGTTGCTACTTAAAATTTCATCTGCTGTAGCAAGAAAGGAGGCAAAATGTAGCTGCTTCAGAGGAAAGGTATGAATAAAATCTTCTGCCTATAGAAACTGGGAGATGCAAAACCACAGCCCCAGCCAGCAACCACAACTAAGCCAAATATATGCATTAAGGGAGAGAAGCCCTTAGCGTGCATGGTAGCAGAAGATGTCATACAGGAGATCAGATTTATGGTGGAAACCTCAACTTTTGGCCACACTGAGGTCAGGTTTTTGAGTAAAGCCTGCATTGCTGAGTCAGGCCAGTGGGTCCTTGAATTTTCTGGTCTGAACGTGGTGCAACATCACTCCCCTCTATCAGTTCAGGTACTTGGTGGGTCGATGTGGGGGTCTCTTTGTGGCTGTGTATTTTTCATGGGGAGCGTGTAACTTTAGTGCCCATGCCCGGGTTTGAGGCACTTCAGCCCTTCCCCACCTCAGGGGACAATGTAGGACACACAGGACCCCTTTTGTGGAGGGAGTCCCTGGGGTGGCTCAGCTTTGATGGCAGATCCAGGCTGGTGTCTCAGATCTGTGCTGGGTGCTCAGCAACTCGCAGGACCCGCCCTGTGCCCTGCAGCCCCTTCCCCTTGCCCAGGGGATCGTGTAGCCCCTGCAGCCCCTTCCCCTTGCCCTGGGGGTCCTGTAGCCCCTGCAGCCCCGTCCCCTTGCCT
>VZTB01008534.1:20839-32979 GCA_013397245.1 Thryothorus ludovicianus | reverse complement strand
GCAGCAAGAATATGGCCATTGTCCTTAAGTCTTATGTCACACTCCTGTATGCACACTGGGATCTCTGCAGGCAATAGCATCAGTTTCAGTTTGTCAGCTCTTAACACATGTGTAGCTTTCTCACAGTGAATTATTCAGGGGTGCATTTCTGTAAGAGAACCAACAATGGGGTTGGACTTCAGCAGTGTGTAGAAAATAAAAGTCTGCAAAATAATTGATTACATACATACTGAATGTGTTTCTGCAGTTGCCTGTGTTTTTTGTAGTACAGCGTGCAATTAAGGCACAAGTTCTTACAGGAACGGCTCTACAGCTCGTACAGAACAGACATGCTGTCATGAAATAAGATAATTTACTTACTGTAGAAGGCTTGAGTTTAAATGGCCACTAAACTGTTTATTTTATTATACTATTATCTAGCTAACGCCTGTTGCAGGGAGATTTTTGTGTTGGTACCAGCTCTGTACTGGCACCCTTTATCTTGTTTATACTTTTTACCTCTCTGGAAAGTAAAGTAAGACCAAAATTATGTCCCAAAGCTTAGTGCACAGCCTAATAAGGATCAACAGTATTATTGTTCTGTGTGGAGCTCATGATAACATTTATCTTTAAAGTCTTTAACATTGTAGGGCCTAGATCCTTTGATTTGCTTTCCTCTATGTACTAGAAGCAGCTTTTTGTGAGCTGTTTTCCAGTTTTCAGATTTTCCTTCAAGGACAGGGTAGGTCAGCTTATTGAAGAGACCTGAGCTGTGCTTGAAGTTGTTTTTCCTATTACATAGAGGGTGTTGGCTTTTAACAAATAAAAGCAGTCTGTTTCTTTTTGCATCAATGAACAATGATAGTGTGGAGGTTGTTTTTGTATTAGCGAGTGAGTTTAATAGCCTTCCTGATGTGTTTGTTAATATTGTATGTAAATATCAGTAAATATTTTAATTTTTAAAGATGAGTTTCCTGAATGTTGCATCATAAAATAGTTTTACAAACTCCTAAATAAGCCTGTATAAACTTAAGTGGCATGAATACAGTAAATAACTTATTTCAGATAAAATATGTCTGTATCATTGCTTCATGACTTTAAATGGGTTTGGTAGGCTTTAAGTAAAACTTTGTTTCTTCTGATGCTTCTCAAAGTGAGCATACATACAGGGAAAACAAGTTTGGTGTGGGCCTACTTCGGCCTGTATACAAATAAGTCTTGTGCCTATTCTGGTATATCAAAAGTGCTTTTAATGATGAGCTGTGTGTTTGCAGACTAATGACAGAGTAGCTGAATGTAAAGAAAAGTCTTCTACTTGGATATGGTGCTTGTGACACATGTGCCTAATCTTTTCTATGTCAAGTACCAAATTTTTTTTAAAGCCAAATGATATTGAGCCTTTCTTGTTCAGATGAAGTTCTAAAAAATCTGAGACAGAACATTTGTCAGATTGATTTGGTACTGTATCTTTGGACGGTCTTAACTGAAAATGAGTGTCTTAGTTGGTTCACTGTCTTCAGCTGGCTGAGAAGTCTGACTTCAGAATAATTTCTTTAATCTCTATTACAATTTCCAATTCACTGTCATCCATTCAGCACTAAATGTCATTGTTGCTACTTGCATGCTGTATGGAGGACTTTATCCTCACTAAGCAATGTGTCTCAAATGTAATTATAAAGGCTAAAGGTAAAACTGCTCTGCTTTTATCTGTCTACCAAGAAAAGGAGGTTTCTGTGCCCAGGGACTGAAACAGAAACAGGGTAAGGGTTACTATTGGTCTTTGACCAGGAGTAACCTCCGGCCGCGTCCGTTTCCTTTTCGCTGTTTCCCTCTAGTGGTCACACGCCATACTGACTTGGGGACATTGAACCGATGGACGGGTGCTAACACGGAAGTAATACGAGTGTATGACAACTTCATTTTCCCAATCCTGACCTGTTAGACCACAGGGTACTGTGAAACCTTGTGACAGAGGGACATACTCTCATATTTTGAATTGGTGATTCACCGAGGTGTTGGAAATTTATCTGAAATTTTATCCTTTTAGGTATCCAAATGTGTCTTTTAGATGAAATATACAAGTCTTTTAAGTTAGATAAACTCATAATCTGAGTTTGCTTATATTTTTTTTTATGTGAGATCTGCTTTATATGCATATATTTGCCCTTCTGTATCTGTGGCTAGGTCTTACATCTGAACATTGGAAGCATTCAGATAATTTATCCCTTTAGCATTTTTGTTTTATGACATGTTAGACTTGTTCTTACTCATAAACGAAAATGAAAATTATAGAATCATGTGGTGTTTTTCTTTGTGAAACAATTAATGTTTTCATGTAACTTTTTTAAGATCTTCGTAAGCCACTGTGTATCAAGTGTTTCATAGAATTGCTAAGATTGAAAAATAAAATTTCAACATTCAATTGTAAGCCCAGCATGTCCACTATGTTCACCACTAAATCATGTTATCAAATGCCATATCCACACATTTTTTTAAGACCTTCAGGTATGGTGACTCCAGCACTTCCCTGAGCATTATATTCCAGTGCTTTGCAATTCTTTCCATGAAAATAATGTCTGAACTAAACTCTCTTGCTCCAACTTGAGGCCATTTCTGGTTGTCCTGACACTTGCTGCTTGGAATAGGACTGACAACCATCTCACTACAGCTTCCTTTCAAGAAACTCTAGAGAGTGATAAGGTCTTCTCTGATCCTACTTTCTTCCAGGCTGAGCTACCCTAATTCCCTCAGCCACTCCTCATCAGACTTTTGTTCCAGACCCTTCACCAACTTCATTTGATTTAAGATCTTACAAATGTTGCTTCCTATGTAGGTTGGGGCAGGCACATCAGGAAAAGTACAAGTATGTTGGTAGGTCATGTAGAGAAAAAATTAAAATGAGGAAACCTCAGTTAGAGCTCAGTCTAGTCACAGCTGTATAAGATAAGATGTTTTTACAAATACATAACAACTAAAGGAGAGCCAAGGCAGGTATCCATCTTTAATGGGCCTATGGGTGGGGAACACTGTCACCAAGGATGAGGAAAAAACTGAGGTACTTAATGCTTTCTTTACCTCAGTCTTTAACAGAGATCAAATATCCTCAGGGTAAGCAGCTCCCTGAGCTGCTAAACAGGAATGGGGATCAGAATAGACTTCCTGTAACTCAGAAGGAAGTGACCTCCCATGCCATTTAGCCACTCACAAGTCTATGGGGCCAAATGAGATTCACCTAAGAGGGCTGAGAGAGCTGATGAAATACCTTTCCAAGCCGCTCTGCATCACATATCAATCCTAGTTTAACCAGGGACACCTCAGATAACTGGAGATTTGCAAGTGTAGTGCCCACGTATGAGAGTGGTCAGAAGGAGGATCTGGGGAACTACAGCCTGTCAGCCTGACCTTGGTGACCTCAGTGCTGTGGAAGGTTATGGAATGGAGTGTCTTGGTTGTGGTGACTGGTACGTACAGGACTACCAGGGTGTCAGGCCCAGTCAGCATGGATTTGTGAAAGGCAGGTCCTGCCTGACCGACTTGATCTCCTTTTATGACAGGGTGAACTGCTTAGTGGATGAGGGAAAGGCTACATACAGATGTTTTCTATCTAGTCTTCCCTAAAGCCTTTGACACTATTTCTCATGGCACTCTCCTGGAAAAACTGGCAGCCCTTGGCTTGGACAGGTGCACTGATCCCTGGAAATAAATGGCTGGATAGTTGAGACCAGAAGGCAGTAGTATATGAAGTTCCATCCAGCTGGTGGCCAGTCACCAGTGCTGTTCTCCAGGGCTCAGCATTGGGTCCAGTTTTTCATCCAGATCAGACAGTCTGGATGAGGGGATCAAGGGCTTCCTCCCTCAGTTTGCAGGTGACAAGTTGGGTGAGAGTCTTGATCTGCTGGAGGGTAGGAAGGCTCTGCAGGTTGGATATTGGAAAGAATTTTTTCACTGGGAGGATGGTCAGGTATTGGAATGGGCCACCCAGGAAAGTAATGGAGGCATTGGAGTAGTACAGTATGTGGCACTTAACGTTATGGTCTAGTTGGCATGGTGGTTTTGGGTCAAAGGCTGGATTCAGTGATCTGGGTAGTCTTTTCCAACCTTAATGATTCTGATTATTTTCTGCCTGTCATGCAGAACAGTTGACTTTGTCCTTTAATAATTATGCCTTCAGAATTCTGATACTTTATATCCAATATGCTCATCTTTTGTTTGAAAGGAAAATTACCTTTGGATAGAATTATTGCCTGGATAGTTTGAGCTTAGTATGTAGAATCTTTATGTTATCGAATTAACGCACAGTTAAAAATGCATATAAAGCTTCTAGTGATGGCAGAACATTGTTGCATAAAGAGCTTTTAAACCAGACTGGGCTTTGTTTTTAAACAAACATGGTTTTGACTCAATAGAAGGACTGGATTTTAAGCATCTTCAAGCCTAGGCAATTTGAGGAATCTGAAGCTGTATCAGGAACATGAAAAAAACTTGCCTGTATCAGAGTCCCTTATTTCATACATTTTTTTTGGTTCAAATGTGTGAAGTCAGTGAGTCTCCATTGTTTTTGAAGGAAGTAGATGTTGAGAGTTGACAAGGGCTAGAGCAAGAAGGAAATAAGATTAGGTAATAGATTTTGAAAGTGAAGAAAATTGTGTTAGTTTTAATAGGGTGTGAGGTGCAAAACAAGAAATGGATTTAAAGGAAAAACTTCTTTTTTTCCCCTCATTTTACTGTTCAGAGATTGCAATTTAAACAGCATATATTCTCAGATATTTCTTTAAGGATGTAAGATAGTTTTCCTTAAATTATTTGTCAAATATATTATGGAATTCAACAATTCCAACTTTTTTATCCTCCAGTGCTTCCTATATATTACATACTATGGCATTATGCAAGCCATTTGATAGAGATTTCTCTTCTGATGGCTAAATGCTTAAGGATTGAGCAGAGAGGAAAAAAAAGTCTGTTTCCAAATTTAGCAAAGACAAGATAACTGCTAATTGTTCACTAGGTGAACAAGGGACTTTGTGGGTTTTGCAGGAGCATTTGCTTTGATAGTTTTTCTTCTTATTGATAAGAAGTGTAGATAGCTAAGCATATTTACCTGCTGATGGGTGTATTCTGTGTTGCTGTAAAGCTTTTTGTAGTCCATTTCTTTTAGTGCAAGTAAGAACCTTGCATCTGAATCCTAGTGTTTCTTGTTAGGAAAATGTTTATTCTGATTAAGCCAAGTGTAGGCCTCTCAAGTCCATATCCAAAACAGGCTCAGGCTTGCAACAAGGACCTTTGCACAAAGGTATAAAATAAAGCCCCATTGCTCTTTAACGATGCTCTTGAAATCTCATTATGGTCTTTAGCCCAAGATTCTTCAGTGTGTTCTTGATGGTGGATGTGTTTTTCTAGTTCTACAGAGATGATATTAGTGTAATACTTACCATCGGTTAAAAAGTAAAACTAAACCAACAACTGGAGTAAGAGGCAATCACTCCTTCCCTGCCATTTTGAAGGATAAGTAAGGTTGCCTGAATGTTAACTGTGAGCGCGGTGTGTGCCTTTGTCTCTTTGCTCTGTCCCACTGTTGAGACCGGCTGGGTTATCTCCGAAGTGCTCAGTCCCTGTAAGGAGCGGTCTTTCCCTCCACCTAGTGGATGCTCCATGGGAGAGCCGGTTCTTGAATTCCTGCAGCAGCTCTTCCTGCTGCCTCCTGGCTCATCTGCCTTAGTTAGCACTTATGCATTAACCCTGGCAACACCCCCTCTTGAATTGTGTACTTTGTGACGATGCAATAATATTTAATATAACTATTATGCCATTTTGTATAACTGCTAAAAAGACCAATGTGACTTTCACTTGGAATCAGAACTGTTCTTAAAGGCACAGTTGCACAAATGCTAGCCTTAAACCAAGATCAGACAATATGTAATGGAATTAATTCCTTCGTTAAAATCTGTAGCTATTCTCACTGGCTTTCAAAGCATGAAAACAAATAAAAACACTTACTTTAGTGCATTGGGTACTGATGCCAAAACATCAGTGCTTTCTCTGCTGGTGTCTAATAGAATGGAATTTATTAGTTCTTGTGTTACAATACAGACCTTACCTGTCCCTTTCCTGACAGCCCAGATTCGTGGAAGGGATAAACGTAGCTTCTCACAGTCTTGCTTGTAGTCCCATGGCCCAGGAGCATAAGCTGCTTTAGTTTTATTACTAAATACACTAAGTGTTGCATTTATTGTCAGCTTGGATTTAGGTACTTTTGCTCAGTGAAGAGTTTTATTTTTATACCTATTTTTCAACTTGGAATTCCTGGGGATTCCTCCTGTGCCTGTAAGGTGCCTGTTTACTATGGAATTGCAACATGTATCCCTGCTGAAGGAAAGTTAGGTCTACATGTCTTTCCTTGTTTCTGCAGTCGAAAAAAAGGTCAGATTAGAAGCTCTTTCCATTTAAATAGTCATGTGCACTGTGCTTGGGAGGGCTGTGGGTGGAGAATCATCATCCAGGTCTGACCTGGATTGTGGAATTTCTGTCTCTGCCTCCCTGCTAACTACCACCTTGGTTTTTCAACCTTAAATTTCCATTGTCAGCAGCTTCAGAACAATTGGAAAATCTGACCTACAGTCACATGATAATTATATCTTTAATTTCAGTCCTCAGAAATGCATCCTGTACTGCCTGACCTGTAGTGTCTGTTGTATTCTTACTGTCTGCAATAATTTCCTAGAGTAGCCCTGCCTTGGCTCATCCTAGCACTAACCCATCTTTCTGAAGCATTTGCAGCAAGTTTAAAAATTGCCTTTGGAACAGAGTTGTTTTACAGAGCTTATCTGCTTAATTTCCACCAAGCCTTTCATAGTGCTTTCCAGCTTTTCCATGTTACTACTTTTTTCTACATTCTCTTCTTCATAAGATATTGTGGCTTGATGTCTTGGATGTTTGAGTGGGATTTTTCACAAATACTGTAGAGAATGGGATTAGAGTCACTGTATCCTAGTATCTATTCCATCACCTTCTGTGTGAGCTGTATGCCTTAGAGGGAGGAGCTGCCTGCTGGTTGTGTTATGTAAAATAATAAATAATTTATAATGCTAACTGAATATATCTGCCTTGGTGAGCAAGCGTACATTGAAGTGCTTCACAGGCTCTAAATTGAGATATAATCAAAATAATTCCTTGAAGACATGTGAGAATAATTTGCTTTATTTGGTTTTTTAAGTGGGAGAACTGTACTGTGAGTCTGTGCTTTATTCAAGGGTATTATTTTCCACTTAAGGATCCATGCAAGCAGTAACAGAGATCTGCAATATGATTCTGCAAATACTTAGCTTTTTTTATTGAAAGCAGCTTTTGTGACGTACCGCCTTGTTGCTGATACTAGCATCTGCTTCAGTTAAAGGATCACATGAAGCTTTGGATCATGTGGCTCTTTCCTCTTGTCTGTTGTAACAAAAGGATTAATGGATTTCATGCATTGCCTTAGAAAGCTGAAGGTGTTGCAATTACTATCGAATGCCAGTTTTAATGTAGCTTTGAAGCTGTGATGTATGCATGGAATTTCAAAGAACTGCATCTTTTTACTGAGCATGGCAAGGCATTAGTGCTTGATGGTACGAATTGATACGACTTCTTCAAGTAATTTCATTTTCAAGCAGAGACTGTTGATTTCTATCATAAGAACTTTACCAGCTTTTCCAGTTTTTATCTTGGGAAATTAAAATTTGTATAAACAGAAGAAACTTTGTCTACGTTCCTCTTCTCAATGTAAATGATTATTTCTGCAGTGATTAGTTAACGATGATCTGCTTTGCAAGACATAAATGCGGCAGTGACCTGCTCTCATTTAGATGTTGCGGTAGTAGAATGGTGGGGCTTTGCATGATTCATGCTTTCTTTGTGTTCATCTGCTGCATGTGTCTGCTGTGAGCAGAATGGCTTGTCTGTATCAGTTAGACATGAGCACTTATTTTCCAGCTTTTCTGAAAAATAAGTATTCTCAATGTAATTTTATTTTTTTCCACTTGGCTATTTGTATGTAATTGTCTGGCACAGTTGTATAAACATGGTCTGTAAACGTACATGCTTTTGATTCGTAATGTGTGCTGTACCGGTCTGTTCTTAATGCCTGCTGAATTTGCTTCTCAACTACAAATAGTTAATTATGTTGCACCTCTTTATTTGTGGACTTTGCAAGTTAATAGCTATATCCATGTAATTGTGTATGCTGTTGCATGTGATTCTGTAGCATGGATGAATTATGTAATGGAATTAATAATCACAAGCATAAATGACAGAGAAATGAATATGCTGCTGAAAAGGTGCCTTTAAAAAGTCAGGCTTGCATGTTGATGTGGAAATAAGGGTTGGGTTTATTTCTTTCACCTAAAGTTTTTGGGAACTAAATAAGCTGAGCATTGACTGTATGCCTATACTGGCATATATGACTATATTGGAAGAATATATATTGACTATATTATGACTATATTGGAAGAAAAGGATTTAATTCAGATGTAGAATATAAGGCATCAGATTTTCTACTTAAAGTTAACAACTTGGAAGTTCTAAAGTAGGACTATAAAGGTGTGGCTTTGACTAAATGTCAAGTAAAGAAGTCCAGAAATTTCACTTTCTGAGCTTAAAGCAAGGTCTTGCATAGGTGTGTCTTTCTCACTTTAAGGGCAAAATCACAAAATGCTTGCTATCCTTAGTTAAAATATTCTAACCTCAATGAAGTGGATATTTTGGCTACATTTTAAAATTGATCATTCTTTAAGCAATATCCTATTAAAAAGAATTATCATCTTTCCTAGTGTGTACACCTTACCGAGAAAATGAAATTAATTTTAACTGTTGTACCGACTGTAATAAAAACATATTGTGTCATCTTAAGATTTGTGGCATATACTTAAATAAATATTGAAGATACTGATTAAACAGTGAAGCCTTTTTATATTTGTATGTAAAGGCAATTTTAAAAGAAATGTTTCAAAGTGTTGGGGGACTCTTCTCAGATTTATGCTTTTGAAACAAAGCAGTAGGCCTGAAAAAAAGTGTCTGAACTCTTATTTGTAACTCAGACATACATACTTTTGTCCCACTTTGCCCAGATTCTTATCTGATACTTCAAACAACTCCTTACCTTTCCCTTCTTTTTAACTTATCCACCCTCTCCTGCCTACTCAAAGCCTATACAGCTTCCAGTTTTTTTATAAAATGCATGACTGGAATTTCATCATTGTTTCTTGTTTGTTCTATACTTGAGTTTCGGTGCTACTGCAGAATTTATTTCTGTCGAAAGCTCTTCACTATTGTCTCTGTCTACTAACAGTATTTCATGTATTATTCTGAACCATCTGTTTATTGCTTACATTCTCTATCAGGATCTTTCATCTCCTTTGCCATGTGCGTTATTTCCATTAACATTTAGAGAAATTTATTTTCCTTCAATCCTCAGTATCTGCTTCTGTTTGACCTGTGAAGAAATTTGTCAAACTCTATTTTTGGTCTTTTTAATGTTATTCTAATCAAGAAATGTTTTTATTTTTTCATTGTTTAATAGTTAGTTACTATTATTGTATCCTCTCACTTGTAGTGTCTTACCTTGCTTTATGTAGACTTCTGTTCTCATGAAAATTCAATTTCAGTCTAGTATAAATAATTTTGACAAAGAAGCCTGAAACAGGAAAAAAACATAATAGAAGTAATTGACTGACTTTCTTTGATTTCTGTTTTGTTGCTTTTAAAAAGAAAATGGTACTATTTGTATGTCTGGACAGATTGACTGAAGCTGATTGTCTTGAGACTGAACCATGTTTAATCCCCCAATTAATTGTAGAGTAATATAAGTTTTTTTAATAGGCTGTGTGAAAGTTACTTCTTAGGAATTACATAAACCAAAATAATGAAACGCTGTCCCTTTTTTGAACTATTAAGTATATATCGCTGTGTCCTTTTGGGGACACATAATTCATTGTAGGTAACAAATTATTTTACAAATTGATTTGATAATAGAAACAGAGTTTATAATAACTTCACAGATACTGCATCAACATCTTAGATACAGTTTGAGTTATTTAAACCTCTACTGCAAGAGGGTGGGTTTCAGGGAAAATTACATTAACCTTGTTTTCATTATTTCTATTTTACCAAAAGCCTCAGCACTCATTTTGTGTGGTTTGCTTTTCAGACTGAATCTGGCTATGGATCAGAGTCAAGTTTGCGACGCCATGGCTCCATGGTGTCTCTTGTATCTGGAGCAAGTGGATACTCTGCAACATCCACCTCTTCATTCAAGGTTGGTGCAAGAAGCTTTCCTAGTATTTGTGAACAAATAACATGCAGCTGGAAAATAACATGCGAAGACTCAGTCACATAATAATAGAAAAAATAAAAAATATTTAGTTTAAATGTCAGTATTCCAAATGAAAACTAACACTAGTTCTGTAGCTTAATAACTGTGATATAGCAGTAGCAGACATAATATGATTTTCTTTGTGTCATGCATATGGATATTTAATATATGAACTAAGTCTGCTGTACTTCTGGGAGAGCAGATGAGGAACAACACAAGAAAAGGGAATGAGGATTGGAACAAAGATCTTAAACTGGACCTGTCTGCTTTCAGGCAAATACATATAAATGTGGAAACATTCAGGTTCATGTTTTTAATAAGCTTTTGTGGAGTGCTCTGAAGTTCCAGATGAAGTCAAGAGAAAACATTGAGACCAGTGACAAAATGAATAAGGAATACTCAAATATGGTTTCTTTTGACATTAACAGTAGTTCATAATTGCTGATATCTAAAATACTCTTAATGTACTTCAATTTCTTCTTCATAGCTATGTTTTTTAAATTAAATTGTAATTATACTTCATCAAACTATTGTTGAGAAATATGCATGTAGTAACATTTCAGCCTTTTTTTGTTCGTATTTTCNTCGTATTTTCAGAAGGGCCATAGCTTGCGTGAGAAGCTTGCAGAAATGGAAACCTTTAGAGACATCTTGTGCAGACAAGTTGATACTTTACAGAAATACTTTGATGCTTGTGCAGATGCAGTTTCCAAAGATGAACTCCAGAGGGATAAAGGTAACGCTGTAACTGAAAACTCTTCCCTCCATAGAATGTAGCTTTTTATGGAGGAAACCTCTTGATACTTACAATACAATTTAATGTCATATAAATAAAATATGTTTCTTCCATTTAGTTTAGTAAAGGGTGAATCATTTGCATAAATGCATAAACATTTTAATTTTTTTTACTTTAGAATTCAGATTTGCTTTAAAATCTGCTTGATATTAACCTGTAGCTGTCAACCATACAAAAGCAATGCTCTTTTTAAGCGTTTTGTTATAGAATAACAATGACTTATCCTCATGAGTTCCATGTATTGCTGTCTTTTATCTGTTACTTTGTAAAACAGATGGGATGTTAGTTTAGATAGAAACAATACACTGTTTAAAAAAAGTCAAAAGTGCTACCTTAAATAATGCTTCTGAGATGTATTGGTTGGAAGTAGAGCAGTGGATTCATACTTGAGACCATACTAGACTGTGATGTGGATGTCTACATATCTCTGAATTGCTTGTATCAGAACATAGCTTGTCACTGTATCTGCATGTTCTACTGAGGCATATTCATCCCTATGTTTGTTCTGGCAGCGTGAAACTTTCCATAGCAATAAGACACCAGAGAATTGCAATTCCAGTTTTGTTTTTTTTTTGTTTTGTTTTTTTATTTTTCAACTTTCCAGTGTGGAAGATTAGATTGGTACTGAATCATGGCTCCTACTTATCCACTTGTAATGCCAAATTATGCTGCTCTCACCAGAGAATTTAATGCTAAGCTTCAATGCTGAGCAATGTTGGATTCTGCTGTTAACTGACATTTACATTGGTAAATGTCAGTTAACCACTGGTGGTGATCTTGGGTCAAAAAAAAAAACCCCGAAAAGAAATTAAACCCGAAAGCAAAGGAGGGGTCATGACTGTTGTTACAGGAAAAACTGCTGGCTAACCATGAAAACAGTCTGAATTCTTTCTTGCACTCCAAAGAACTAGAAAAGCTTTCTCACTCCCATAATACACTCTCTCTCAAATCTAGTGGTAGAAGATGATGAAGATGATTTCCCTACAGTACGTCCTGATGGAGATTTTGTGCATAACAGTAACA
>VZTB01008534.1:1893-13010 GCA_013397245.1 Thryothorus ludovicianus | reverse complement strand
CCCCCAGGGCCTTTCCAGCCACTCTGTCCCAGCCTGTGGCACTGCCTGGGGCTGTTGTGACCCAAGGGCAGGACCCAGCACTGGGCCTTGTTGAACCTCACACCATTGGCCTCATCCCATGGTCCAGCCTGCCCAGATCCCACTGCAGAGCCTTCCTGCCCTCCAGCAGATCAGCACTCCCACCCAGCTCCCAGGGTGCCACCTGTGAACTGACTGAGGGTGCACTCAATCCCCTTGTCCAGATCATCTGTAAAGATAGGAACCAGCACTTGCCCAAATACTAAGCCCTGCCAGCAGCACTGGTGACCGACCGCCAGCTGGGTGTAACTCCATTCAGCAGCACCATCTGGGCCTAGACATCCAGACAGATGTTTCTTGATCAGCTAAGAGTATACTCATCCAAACCATGGGCTGCCAGTTTCTCCAGGATAATGCTGTGGGAAGTGGTGTAAAGGGCTTTAGTGAAGTCTAGACAGATGATACCTACAGCCTTTCCCTCATCCACTAAGCAGGTCACCCTGTCATAGAAGCTCAGGTTGGTCAGGCAGGGCCTGCCTTTCACAAACCCCTGCTGGCTAGAGCAGATGCCCTGATTGACCAGTACATGCTGTGTGCTCTCACCTGAGGCAGTATGTTCCATCACCTTACTGCCTGCTAGCAGCAGGCAGTGCAGGGTGTGGAATGGAAGGTTTGCAAGTAGTCCAAAACACTTCATCTTTGTCACTCCTTCCTCCTCATACTTTTTCTCAGCTCTAGTTCAAGTAACCTCCATCAGTGACAGCCCTCTGGGAAAAATCTGTTGCAGTGTGGATCATTCATGGGATGTGGTTCCTTCAGTACCTACAATGTGGACAGACATGTACCTGCCCTGGAGGTGCAGCTCCTCATCTTCTTGGTCTTGGCATCTCCTCTGTGATTTCTGACCTTTTCTTCCAGTTCTTCTCTCCTCAGAATGCTTTTTACTCCCTTTTTGTTTTCCCCTCAGAGAAATGTCACATACCCTGTGGATCATCAGTGCCCATCTGTGGATGGGCTCAGCTGTGTGTTGCAGTGAGTTTGTTTTGGAGCTGGCAGGAGCCACCTGTGTCTGCCACAGGGCAGCCCCAGTCTCCTCCCACAACACCCATGCGAGCAGCACCTTAATGCCTACACCCTTAAAGACAGCAATTGACTATATTCAGACCTGTGCTGCCATTATTCCACAGTGGTAGAGCTGCTTCTGGTTTAGTTTTTACCTTTTTATTTTAGTGCTTAAGCCTTACTTTATAAGAATAGCTTTTATAACTATGGGCTTGATCAAAAGACGTTGCTTTCCATCTGATAGATCTGGGATGAGAATGGTGTAGATATTTGTACTTGGAATTTTCTTGAATCTGTGTAAACTTCTCTGAAAAGGCAATAAATATTGTGAAATTATAGAAGTATAGATTCTGTGGTTAGTCTTCTTTCATTACCAAAATAGTCAAATGTCTAGAATGAAATTGATATGAAGCATGTAGTATTTTGTAAAGTAATTGTGGTTACAGCTTTTCTTTCCACCTTTTACACTAAGCTCTTAAGCTCTTGAGCTTCACTTTTTGTTTCCAGCACAGTATATAATGCAATGAATGTATTTTAAAATAGATTTTTCTTAAAATGTATGCACATTGTATACTTGAAGGTTTTTGTCATAAGTATTTGATCTACTGTTTTATTTGCAACAAAGTCTTTGTGATAATGCTTTTCTTGTTGTCTTGACTGCTGCAGCATTTTTCTGTTCTTGTTTCTGCCTTCTTTAATATTATTGCCAAAAGAAGCTGGCAAATTTGGAGAGTCATATTTTGACACATGTGAATTGTAACTAGTTTGCAGATTGAAGTACAGAAAGTGTGGGAATTTGGGGTGAGTGGGAGAAGTTGTGTTTTAGATGGGGTCTGTTTTGTTTTTCATTCCATGTCTGGTAAAATTTCTATGCTTTTCCCAGTGACTTAAGTCATGCTTTATGTTGCTTCAGAACTCTCTAGTTCCTTTTAAAAAAAGATAAACATGCAAAATTTTGTGGAATCTGTTAGCAGGTACTCTCTTTGATGTTTTCAGAAGGGAAAAGGCCATAGTTATAGATAAAGACAATGTTGTCTCCATCAAAGTACATTTTTTTTGTGTGTGTCTGTGTATGTATGTATGTGTAAAACTATACTACCTTGTTTTCCATCTGCAGTATTGCCTAACTGGAAACTGGAAAATGTATTCAAGGGAATGTTACCACCAAATTCCCAGCTAGTAAACTCAGCCTTTCAGTATTGCTTCAGTATTTTCCACTGAATTCAGTTTTTTCATAATTACTGAATAATTGTATGTGCAAGAAGTAGTGTGTGATGTTCACCTGTAAGACTTAACTTGCTTTCTGAAGTGATTTTGAAAGAGGAAAGAGAAACAACTTGTGAAAAAAGCTGATTTTTGCAAGAATTTCAGAAGTGTTTATAGCTTTTTCATGGAAAGTTTCTGGCAGATTTTGTAGAGTTAATATTATATTTAGTCTGATTTTAGCATTACTCTTTTATTAAAAATATATCATGATAATAGTCATCGTGTAGTCACAAGCTGTTATGGGAGACAGATGTGAAGGTTGCACTCTTGGTGTGGAGTCCACAAAATTATTCACATTGCCCTAATTATAAATATAAACTTACAGGGTAGGACTTGTTAGTGTATCACTACATTCAGAAAGTTAACTTTTTACCACTTTCAGTTTTTACTCTTTGTTATCCCTGCCCAAGAAACTGTGTCAAGGGTTTTATGAAATTCAGAGACACAGTATGACCTCCAAAGAAGCCTGAACAACTATGCTTAAACTACAAACTAGTTTTTGCTTACTGATCTGGTTTTTTCCACATGACTTAGAAGGTATCCTCAAGGTAGCTAGTTCCCCAAGTTTTCTATTCTATATTTATGTATATTGGCAGAAATAATGCATGCATGTAAATAAATCAAAAAACTCATCAGCTTTGCTGTTGCTGCTTGGAAAAAATACTACCTGGGTTACTCCATTTATTGGCATGTTGGCAGTTCATTTTTGCTGTATCAAATGGTCATGTTATTTTACAGGAGACAGAGAAAAGGAGAAGAATTGAAGAAGCATACAAAAATGCTGTGACAGAACTGAAGAAAAAGTCCCACTTTGGAGGGCCAGAC
Source organism: Thryothorus ludovicianus (assembly GCA_013397245.1). Lineage (NCBI taxonomy): Eukaryota > Metazoa > Chordata > Aves > Passeriformes > Certhiidae > Thryothorus > Thryothorus ludovicianus. The sequence goes on along the minus strand of VZTB01008534.1, from coordinate 9,839 downwards.
TATGAGGTATGAATTCTACTTTTGAAATTTTTTAAAACACTATGGCTTTTTCTGGTGGGTTGACTGGCTGGATACCAGGTGCCCACTAAGCCACTCTTCCCCTCAGGTGGACAGGGAGGAGAGAATATAATGAAAGTCTTCTGGGCTGAGATAAGGATGGGGAAAGGTCACTCACCAATTGCTGACAGAGGCAATACAGATTCATCTTGGAGAAATATAGCTTAATTACTAATCAAATCTAAACCACCCTTCCCCTACCCCTCTCTTATTCCTGGGTTTAACTTCGCTTCCAAATTTTCTGCCTTCTACCCCTCAGCTGTGCAGAGAGAAAAGGAACAGGAGGTGTGGTCAGTTCATCTCATGTTGTCTCAGCCACTCTTTCCTCCTCACAGGGAGTACTCCTTACACTCTTAGTCTACTCCAGTGGGATTCCTCCCACAGGAGACAGTTCTCCTTGAATTCCTCCATGTGAGTCCTTCCCATGGACTGCAGTCCTTCATAAACAGGCTGTTTCAGCATGGGGATCACAGTCCTGCCAATAAGCTTGCTCCAGCACAAGCTTCTCTCCATGGGGCCGCAGGTCCTGCCAGAAGCCTGCTCTTGTGTGGGCTTCCCACAGGATCACATCATTCTTTGGGCATCCATCTGTTCCACCATGAGCTCCTCAGAGGGTTGTAGGTGGATCTCTGCTTCTCCATGGACCCTCCATGGGCTGCAGGGGCACAGCTGCCTTTTGTTGTTTGCATCAGGGGCTGCAGGGAAATCTCAGCTCCAGCATGTGGAGCACCTCCTGCCCCTCCTTCTTCACTGACCTAATACCTACTGAGCTCTTTCTCTCGCATACACTCACTTCACTCTTCTCCAGATGCAGTTGCATCGGGATTTTTGACCCCTTGTTTATTAATACATTATCCCAGAGATACTGCCATGGTCACTGATGGCCATTGCCTTGGGTAATGGCAACAGGAAGGTCTATCCTAGAGCCAGCTGGCACTCCCTCAGCTTCTCAGGGAAGCCACCCCTGTAGCAAATTCAGCTACCAAAACCTTGCTACACTAACCCAATACACTTTTAGGATTGGATTGTTTCTTAAAGGGGGAAAGTGAAGTTTCACAAGTCACTGCAAGTGTGTTTTACAAGTGTGTTCATGCCAGACTTATTTTTTCACCTTGGAAACTGAAACTATATGAATCTCAGTCCCTCATTTCTTGAGAGGAAGTATATTTTTACCTTCAATATCTTGCTTTTGTGTGAACTATGTTTCTTACAGATATTTCTGTTGAAATACTTTGTTCAGCTGTAGAGATAAATAAAACAAAAATATGAAAACTGACCATGGGGATAGCCCTAGATGATGAAGTTTAACTCAAGCCGATTTTTAATTTGTCACTGTCACTTGAAAAACAATGTTTTCAAATTCAGATTTTAAGATCCTTTCTTCTGTTAAATTGTGTTTCATTAGCATTCTCCTGAGTGAGGTATTTCGTTCTCCCAGCTTTTGAAGAGTAACTGTAGGATGGTTTAGGTTGGAAGGGGCATTAAAGATTATCTAGTTCCAATCTCCCTGCCATGGGAGACTCATCTCACTAGACCAAGTTGCACAATGCCCCATCCAGCCTGGTCTTGAATATTTCCACAGATGAGGCATCCACACTAATGTGAGATAATGCACCTGTAATAAAGTAAGCTTGACACTTCCATGTACATTAATCAAATATATTTCTACTTTTGATAGCCTGAGAAATAGTACTGTACAGATATTTAAGATACTTGACATTAGATTAATTGTTGTCGCTGAGACATGCACTGTAAAAGAATAAAGTAAATAGCAAGTTGAATTTTGTCTACTTGGTTATGAACCCAGCTGCTTCCAGGTATCGCTGCTAATACAGTTTGGTTTTTGTTGGTTTTTTTTTTAATTTACAAGACTAGGTTGTTTTACAATACAGTAAAAATAGTAAACCTAATTTTATTAAATTACCATTTTAATTAGTAGACTGGAGTTTTCAGTCCTTAACTGTGCCTGCTGTTTAATGCCAAACTGTTGTTTCTGAGAATTTTCAATAGACACCCCCAAAATTTTGTCCTCCCTTGTTGTATTTTTGAACACATACCTGAATACCAGTGCCTTAAGGTACTGAAATACTTGTAAAGAGTCTAACAACACAGTTGTGTTAATATATGTACTTTACTGACACTGTCAACATATTCAAGAGAAGGCATTTGTTAATTATACCCTAAATTTTATGTGGAAGCATACCGACACTATTGCTCAGTTTCCTGGGATTTTTTCTTCGTTATGCAACTATCATTACATTATTGTTAAAGGGAGACACTTCCTTTAACAAGTAAAGATTTTCAGAGAGCTTGGTGAAAATATTTGAGATCTGTAGAAGAAATTTGCTTACATCAGTAACATATAAAATATAAATATGTATTTCTAATGTTAAATTGAAGTGGAACTTTTATGTCTCCAGAATTTTTGACTAGTTTTCTTCCTTATGTTCTAGGAGGGTCCTAATAGTCTGATTAATGAAGAAGAATTCTTTGATGCTGTTGAAGCTGCTCTTGATAGACAGGATAAAATGGAAGAACAGGTACTAAAACTTGAAAAAGTCTTAATGATGAGCACTTCCTCAGAGACTTCTGTGGCTTAGTCTGTCCTGTGGTGTATCTCCTGAAGCTCTAGTTATTTTACTCTGATATTGATCAGAGAATTTCCCTTATTATTTTTACAATAAAATACTGTTACTTAATGCTAATTTTAAGGCAGTAACTTCATAGCTTGTCTAGAAAAGAATAGTGTAAGTGCTAAGTTTTTTGAATGTCTCTAGTTTCTAATTCCTAAGTAAATGTCCTATATGAAAATTATCTATATGTGACTGCCCTGTTAAAATTAAAATATCAAATAGTACAGCTGTCTCTCAAAATCTAGTAATTTATATGAAGCTTCTTTTTACTTTAGTGATACATGGAATAGGAAAGACAGTTCTGCCGGGCTACTTCAGTGCCTCATTTCTTGAAAACACCTCAGTGACAAGTATCAAAAAGAGATAAGATGCATTCTAGAAAAACATACAGAAAATGAGAAAGTATAGGAGCTTTATATGTATGAAGTGAGCATGAATGGCGAAGTTGTGCATCCTTTGTCATAAAAGAGTTTATGCTTAGGAATATAATGAATAACAGTGACTTGAGAATTTAAAGACTTTCTAGTGGAACCATAGAACTCAACAGAGCTTACCCTATGTTAGGATTTCTTAGCAAAGAGTAAAGGTTTTGGGTGACTGTAATAGTACTACATGGATCTTTACTGCTGCCAGTGTGTTTTCCTTAAGTCAGAAATACACCTTGAAGTTAGATGAATTCAGTCTTCAGGCCCACTCACTGAGAATTCCAGTGGGATGACAGCTGCATGCCTGTCATGGACAGCATTAGTTGTTGTAGTCACTATGTAGATGGAACATGACTCACTTTGTTTCACCGTCCACCCCATAGCAGCTGACTAATAATAATTAAACCGATGTTGTTGCAGTCCCAAAGTGAAAAGGTTAGACTACACTGGCCAACATCCTTACCTTCTGGAGATGCGTATTCTGCTGTGGGGACTCATCGATTTGTGCAAACAGTAAGATGTTTATGCTGATCTTCTCAGAATAATGGGCTCATCTGTGCTGTTTCTATCTAGTGTTTTGTATGGGTAGGCGAGATTTTTTCAGTGTTTCTAGTAACTTCGAGTGGTCTACTCATTTTTGAAAAAAGTAGCTGGAACTGAAAAAGGCTTTTTGTCTTGGCTCAAAAATACTGATTTGAGAACCTATTTAGAATACTCTTTACTTGTACCATGCTTGTCAGGCAGAAAAAAGGAAAAATCCCTACTGGCTAACTCCAGTGTTTCCAAGATATCTTCACCCGAATTCATTTAATTAACTTCATTTAACAAAAAAAAACCAAAAACAAACAAAAAAAAACCAAAAAACCAAAACAAAATCCATAACAAAACAAAAATCCTGTTGTATCAGGATCAGTTGATTTGTTTTTTAATGTTACTGGAAACACTATGCTCCTGTCAGGGCTACACTGGGAGCATAATATAAAATAGGTGCATGAAATCAGCATTTGCTGCTGTGCTTGCTGCNAGGAGTTCTCTATTCCTGTACTAAATGGTTGTCTTTCTTTACATCCAGCTTGCATGCATACCACTTGTGCAGAGGCCCAAATCTTGTGAAACTATTCTGTTTACTTTGGTAGCTTTAATAAAAATGCCTGTGCTTTGAAAATTTTGTATCTCTAGTTACAACGAAAGTAGAATAACATGTTTTGCAGAGGTTAGAGATGGTCTTTGCTTCCAATTGAATAGTTTTTCCTGCTTTTAAATCAAAGGTTTAATTTTTGTCTGAAGTGTTTATTTGTAATGATATTAATACATTGAATTTTATGGTTCACTATTGCCATTTTTTACCTCTATGACTACTTTGTTTACCAGAAGGCCATTAAACATGTTGACCAACAAGACTGGGTATGACAATTCATACTGAAGAGTTTATGTATATTCACTTGTCCTTCAGAAATTAAGTCTGACATCCTGAAAAGTCGATGTCACCAAAATTACATATTCCAGTAATGTACAGAATTAATTTAGATGCTTACTAGGAAGATGATAGTTTAGAGTAGAATTAGCTGAGTGTTTACTTTTCAGACTCTATAATAGCAGTTCAGATATGTTGTTTATGCTATTTCTTTCCCTCTATGGCCCATATGTGATTGTGAATATGAAGCTTCTTCCTGCGATCTGCTCATTTTGGAGGTTTTTTAAACTATTAGCAAAAACTCCAACCAATTTTTTTTTTTTTCAAAAGGAATGAATTTTTTTTTTTTTTTAAACAAGCCTGGAATTTTATTACCTGCAGACTTTACTACCAGCTTCATGAGCAGGACCAACATTTAAGGACTTGCTTAGTGGGCTAAAATTCCAAGGCCTTTTGCATTCAGTTTATTTCTGAAATCTGAATTTACTGCAAGGGAAAAAGTATGCAAGTCCTATTGCACAACAGTGCATACTGCTTGCATACTGCACAACAGTGCATACAACTTGCATACTGCTCATCTACTGGTACCTTGGTTGCTGAGTTAGTTTTCTAAGTTGCTTTTTCTTTTGGGAGGAGGGGTAAGAAAGTGAGGGGATAATAAAGTGAGGGAACAATAAGTAACAGAAAGCAAGTTTGATTGCCTAGATGGAAACTAGTACTCTTATCAGGTTGTAGGTGCAGAGATCCTTCAGCTTAATGGAAATCCGTATTTGCCAAGATATGCAGGTGTCCTCATTTTCACCTCTTTTATGCCTGTGATAAAATTTCTGCATTCATATGATAAACCTGAGTTGTGGAGCACCACTGTGACTGCAGAACTGATCACTTAAAAACAAACCTGAGATGGACCAGGCCCTTATCACAGTAATGCAAATTGTGGTTAAGTATCAGGACCAAGGGGACTGGAGTAAAGTTGCTCTTTTCACCTGCTACATGGATTCTACTACAAGAAAGTTACTATAGGGTGCCTCCTAATTCAGTTTCAAGTTAATGGACTCACTACAGAGAGTATGACTATCCCCACATGCATTTCCACCCTCCAATTGTTTGCTCTAAAATAAATTTTTACCAGACTAAGTAGTCACTCCACTTGCTCTGGAGTTTCAGTTCTACTGAACAAGACAACAGAGAGCATGATGAGAATGGAAAAGCTTTTCATTCTACCTTCTATAGACTTTATTAAAAAGTTTATAACAAATTAGCCTCTGTCCCCAGGCTGACAATTTGACTTTAGGAAGGCAAGTTAATATATTTTTTCCTAGTAAAGGTGACTTTTATCCTAGACTTCATGTGAATGAAGGGAATTTTGGTATCATTAAAAGGTCAAGTAGCAAGTTTTATCCCTGTTTTTAAGACTGGGAAGTATAAGCATGTATTCTGATGGGAGCTGTTTCTTCAGTCAATGCCTGTAGAAAGGCTTTGTTGTCTCTGCCAGTTGAGTGGGAGTTCAGATCATTTTCTTTTAAAGATCTGTCAGTTATGTAATGGGTTCTGAGTTGTTCTTAGGTCTTTTAAAGGGGAAGAACTTGCCAGTCAAAGTTCAGGTCGAGGCTGTATGACATACAGGTTGCAAGTATTTTTACAGTCCCTTCTTGTAGCCAACTTGGAGCCCAGAGGTAATAGTGAGCCTCTCAAGTGGGAGAGAATCTTTGCATTCTTGATTGTGCCTCTGAAATAGGTGCAGGTTGACATATGGTGAGCAGCACATAGACTAAATACAGTTTGTAAAGACAGTATACACGAACAGGTCGTGTAAATACTGCATTTCCTGGTGAAACCTGGGTCTGTTTAGATTGCATTCCTGTGGATGCCTCCCTTTCTTCTTTCCTTGATATTTCCCTCATCCCTTTGCATTTAGCACAAAAAGCAAAACGTATCGAAACACAAAAGTAAATGTATAAAGTGTATCTTTGTCCTTAATAAATTAAGAGGTGGGATAGAAAATACCTAAGGGCCTGAAGGTATGGCAAATAAGTGTTGAGAGCATGGTAAGGATTCCTTTCTTAAAGAAGTGTGACCTAGAGCTAATAAATTGAATATTTAAATAGCCACATTCTTACCTGGTTTGTATTGTACTGTCATTGTTTCACTGGAAAAAAAAGGAAGAAACTTGTAGGAAACCTGATAGTATCTGGCAGCAAAAGTTGGCTTGTCTAGAAGCTGAAACATAAATCTTGGTGGTGCTTTTTGTTCACTGAAAATCAAAACCAAAGCACCCAAAACCTGGATTGGTAACTTTTCCTTGTCTAAAGAAATCTATGCTTGGTTAAACTAAGAAAAACTAGGATTTCCATCCAATGGATTTACTTTTTCATTTTGTGCTTCTAGAGTTTTATTTGATTCAATTACCTTTTTTCTTTCTTGTCTTAAGTGATTGCTTGTTGAGTACATTGCACAAACAAAATTACTGTCTTAAATTAAAAGTAAATAACATCTTTTCAACTTTGTAGCATATAAAAGATACTGTTATTAATTTTGCTTTCTACTTGTTTTCATACTTCTCAAATATGTTTTACCTATTTTACTGCCTATTAGGCTTCATATTTCTGTAAGTTGTACAAAAGCACCCTAAGGTTCAAACTGTTAATTTTGTGATTGTGCCCTTCTTCAAAGGTATTTCCAGTAGTTCAGGAAAATGCTGTGAATCATGTGGACTTGCTTGTTGTGATGAGTTTTAATAGTCATCTACCTTTTGGGTGGAAAAAAGCTATTAAAGTGTTTTGAATACTTGAAGTATTATACAGCAATGGATACCCTATGATTTTGCTTCTGTTTTTATTTGGGGCATTTGAAATAGGATGCAGAACCAAGAAACAGAATAATGTATTAGACCTAAAATAAGCATCATCTTTCTGTCCCAGTACCCATTTTCATGCATATTGTATGGAATAAAAAATGAGATATTCACATAGCTTGATAAAAATATACCAAATATTTGGCTGTAAAAAAACAGGCACAGCTGCTAACAAAATAAGTTTTAAATGAGCATTTTATAATTATAGAATCTCTGTACCATCATAATCCTTTGAGTATAGGCATTTCTGTTTTTTTTTCTAGCTGTCAACTATGCAAAGATGTCACTGAAACAGAGCAGGCACGCTTTGCTTGTGACTGTTTTCATCACTGCTCTTCCAATATGACTTTTGATGTGGATTTGCCTTTTAGAGCTTGTCAGTCTTCCTCCTTAACCCCCTACCTTTGTTGTGCGTTTTAAATGCTCTTCAGTTAATATCTTATAGTGCATTGCAGTTCCATTTAGAGATACCTGCTGAAATAAAGAACTGTTTTAGGTAGAAGTGATGAGGTTTGACAGTTAAAAGGCACAAAGGCAGGATAGGAAGCACCTACAAAGAATGA
>VZTB01008531.1:91591-111766 GCA_013397245.1 Thryothorus ludovicianus | reverse complement strand
CGAGTCTCCTCGAGTCTCCTCTGTCCCCTTCCTTTCTTCATTCATGTCAGGTCACCTCTTTATTTCCCTCTTTTGTCTGAAAGCAGGAAACTCTCCTGAGACCAGTCATCCCTACCAGTTGCAATCATACAGCCCAATATTTGGCAGGCCTTTGCGGACTCCAGTTCTGAATGTCTTCTGCTATTGTCAACAGCAGGCAGCACAAATCACAGCACCAGAAGAGGCAGGATACAGTTCTGAAGCAGAGACACTGTTACATCACTGTTAAACACACCTCAAAGGATGGTGGCAAGATGCCTGCTCCTTTTGGATCATCAGTGCCCACTTTCATTACTTGCTGCTAATTGTCCTCCATGATTATGCTTGGGGAAAATCTTGTTTTTATGGATAGCCATGCAGACTCTGTAACTGCAAGCTGGGGGCTTGTCTGGTCTCGTGTTTTGACCACTGGGAAAAATATATCCTGTTTCCAATTATGGGAAATGGCTCTTCCTGCAGCTCCTCTCCTACTGTGCTCCAAGAAGAATCAAGCCTTTGCTTACCTTGGATCCATTTTTTCTCTGCAATTACACCATCAACAACACATAAACATAAGCTACTGGCTTTATTCCTTTAGGCATTTTCCTGCAAGACCCTCTCTGCCACAGTTCCCTGAAATCCCAAGCTTTGTTTCACTTGAAACTTGAGCCAGGGACAACTTCCCTGCACATGTATACTGGAGTACAGCTTCTGAATTTAAGAGAAGTGCACTCTCTTCTTCTATGTAGCAGGGACTAAGAGATTGATACCCTTCACTCACAGTTCTCCTGTGGAGAAGGCTCATATCTGAAAACACAGAGTCATTATTTCAAGTGTCCTAGGTGCCCAAGACCTTGGTAGCCCACTTTACTGGACCTTCTTCACACCTAATTGAAGCAAACTGTGTGTTGGACAGTTCTAGATGGGATGCAGGGATAGCAGAGTACCGCCTGCTGCTGCAATGGTTTTAGTTATTTTCCATATACCTACATACTTTATAATAAAGCTGTGTCCAATTCCATTACTCCAAGCAAGAAGCAGATGGGTTATTGAGGAATAAACAACAGGAGTTCCCAATTACACAGATGCAGCAGATAAATGTCTGAGGCAAGAAAGGGAAACCCACCTAAAAGGTAAGGGCTGGGTTTAGCTCCCTTCCTCATGTCTGCTCTTTCCACAGTTGTATACACAGCAGGAAGCAAAGCTGAGATTGGAGACAAGGTGAACAATTCATGATCAGGTATGCCCTCCATCTCCTCTCTTGTGAAACTCATAAAAAATAGAGATTACTGTCCTGAGGGTTGATTCCCATTACCCAGACAGCTTGCCACAGCACGCAAGAAATGACTTGGCATGTTTGTTTTGGAAACAGAATAATCTTAATTTGCTGAGTCAGAACTGAGTAAGGGAGTAACTAGAAGAGCCTGGAATTTATGGAAATGTTTTGTTTTTCATATATTGAACAGGCCCCTGCTAAAGGTAAGGCAGAATTACTAGCAATGACGTGACACTCAAGGTGAAGTAACATGCTGTCAGGCAGAAATACACTGGCTTTCACTGCATCTTTGCATCTCTTTTTCCTAGTAGCGAGGGTCAGAGAAGTTGCTTATGCACAAGGCAAGGGTGGTTTGAGAGAGGTAAAGAGATACAGGTCCTGGAAACCAACCTAAATGCTCTCCCAATAAAAGAACAAATGATTCTGGTCTGCAGCCCCCTTCATTGATGATTTTTGTCACCTGCATGCAGAACAGCTCTTGCAAAATTCATTTGGTCCATTTCATGTAAGAGTTAGGCTGCTTTTGCACTGTATCAAAGGATAGGGTTCTCCTGTGCTGACCTACTAAAGCAAACAAAAATACCTGTGCTTCCCAGATGCACATCGCCCTCAATACAGTGTTCGAGTAGGAGACCTGAAATAGTCAACCAGTCTGCTTGGAATATCAGAGGAGGAGTTCTTTCACATGGAGCCCTGTAAGACTAACTGTGGCTCAGGGCTTCTGAATTATGAACATTTCCTGACTGCCACAAAGCCACTGTCAATGTCACAGCTGAGACGATCCAAGTTGAAACTGTCCAGGAGAAGAAGGGATCACCTTTGGGGAAGATAGCAATTCCCACAATTCTCTAAAGGGCTGCAGCAAAAATTTCAGCTGCCTTGTGTGCTTGTAATTATAGCTCTCTGGTCACTGGAGGCAACCACCACGATGCACACAGACAACTACTGCTTAATTAAAATCACCATGCATCTCAAACAACAAATAAAAGGATGGCACTGCTCCCAGAACAACAGCCCTTACCAAAAACTGATGAACATGGGAAGGAATTTCCTATTTAAAAATTCTCTCATTAGCAATTTTGAAAGGGGACATGATGGAAAAATTAATGAAATTGAGATGGTGAAGCAAAATTATTTGAGGAGAAAACATGGTTCCTCTGGTATCCTACGGGGAAATCCCCACTTTGATGGAGCATTAAGACTCATTTTCATGCAACCCAGATTTTACATGCAAATATTCCTTTCAATGAGTGATGCTGGGTCAATGGAAGCAGCTGCAGGTCTAATGCGATCCATGGGGATTTTTGACTGGACCACCACTATAATGAGTCCTTGAAGTATGAAAAGTTTTAGTGAACTTCCCTTCTTTCCTCCCATTTCTGAAGTGAACATGGGCTGACACCCACAGATGCTGCTGACAGAAAAAAAAAGTTTCACTTTCCTATGCATTTACAAGTTGATCGTGGGTGTCAGGCTCTTTAATGGCTGCTGAGATGTGACCAGGGTCATTGTGGTCTGAGGATCTTTTCTGTGAGATGCAACAATGAAGCAAACAGTTACTATATAAATGTCAGATCCCACACTCTATTAATTCCACATCAGCATGTCTTCCAGAACTTTGAAGTTTTTACACTCACTCTGAAAATGGGGAAGAGCTCAGGGTCACCTGAGTGCAGAAGCAACCTTCTGTGCAGTACCAATTATTTTTGGAAAGTGCTCAAAAAACTCTATAGCACCTGTTAGTATAAATCATGACATGATTTATCCATTATTCTGGATAATCCTTAATAGCAGTTGTAAATGATAGGCATCTATACTTCTTTACCTAGGGCCTACTACAGCTAACCTCCAAGATGATATGTATAGCTTGCTAGCACTGACCTTCCTCTACTGCAGCCTGAGCTAGATGAAAAATTCTGTCTTCATCTAGCAAATTGCCTTTCTTCCTAAAAAAGGGTGAATTTTCTAGTTTATATCACATAGAAGAAATTCCAAAACTTCTGTTTTCTCTAGACAACCAGGAAAATTCTCAAAGAAGCTTCTTTTTAATCAAATACTTTTTCTCTATATTTTTTTAAAACATATTTTGAATAAGGAATGTTAAAGAGACTTTATATTCTCATTCACAGAAGTACACAATAAGGAGTTTCTTTAGCCTGAGTAGACTATTTGTGGAAAATCAGTTCATTAATTTTCTCTACTCTCATGCTGCTACTAACTTGCTTTGGTTTAAATCCATGCTGCTCAATGTCAACCCTTTCACTGTCTGCTGCTGAAAAGAAGAAAGCCAGGATTTGGTCTGTGGGCATAATTTAATCATATTTCCACTGCTTCAAATAAAAGTCTCTTGTTTACCCTCATGCTCCATACACTCCTTAAATACCTCTTGATACTGCCAATGAGGCTGCTGCAAAGCCTCACTGTAAAGGCAGAAACACCTCTGGTCACAGCTGAATGTGCAAAGAAACGCCTATACAAGATTTATCTAGAAAATAAAAATAAACCACAAAGATTTCAAGGCATCCAAGCTGAAGCCATGATTGCTTATGCTGGTTTGCCCCTAAGCAAATTTCTGGTGAGGATCTCCACGCATTATTTTTCATTTGGTGAGAATCATGTTCACCTCAAGAAACTTTAAACTTCCCCAAGACATAGCATATGAAGTGGGAAGAGGAAATTGGATTTTCTGCTGTGGAAAGGGAACCAGCTGGTCTGGTTGGTCAGCACAGGGCAATGGCCAGGATCCACAGAGACAACTAGTGCTAATTTTGGTACCGGAATCATATCCAGCTTTTTGCTTGTTATTTTCAAAGCAATGGTAGCAAAGACTCAAATGAAGGAATTAATTCATAGAGATGGGCTTTGTGTTTTAATCCTTACATTCTGACTGGATTAGCAAATCGTTTCAGCGTCTCAGTGCTTCACATCAAAATGTTCTTACTGAGGCTTCCTCCCTTTGCCTGTGCGTGTGGCAGCTTGCCTGCTGGCCCCAAGACTTTCAGCACTGACCTATGTGGCATCCCACCCAATCTCCTCATGTTGCAGGGCTATGCTTGGCAGTTGTACTATGCAGGGATCCTCTGCTGCTGAAAAGCACTTCTCATTTGTGTGATAAAGTTATTAGCTCTTGAAACCCGTTTCTTTAAGCTTTTGTCCAATCTAGGTAATTAGCTAAGGATACTTACATCATCTGATGCTCAGGGATCTGCTAACATGCGTGTTAGCTGCTGGTGTCTTAACTTCTACATTCAGGAAGAAAGTAATTCTACATTCATGCCTGGTTTTACAGATGTCATGGGTTGCAGTGTAAAATATTATCAGGAATGTGTTATTCTATTATCATCCATTGGAACTGGGATGGGGGGGTGTGATGTGATCTTCTGTTGATAAGCCAGCTGATAAGAAACCATCAAGAGCCGTTTCCTTATCTCTTCCACAACCCATCCTTCCTCCAGGGCTAGGTCTTCTGCTAATGGGCCATTAAGTCTCACTGATAAACTTCCATCATCCCATTGGGAAATGCTCCAGCCAGGGGGGAACCGAGCCCCTCTACCTGGATAAAAACCTGAGACTTGGAACACCAAGGCAGCCTTTTCCACTGGACTCCCAGAGGAAGAACAGGCCCATCCATCATCACTGGACTTTCAGTGGAGGATTGCACCTTTTCTCCAGGACCACTGCTTCAACAGAGCCACACTACCACTCCAGGAGAACTGCAGCCCACCATTGCAACTGGACTGCTACCAACACCCTGACCAACAGGGTGTCAGATTCCATTCTGACTCTGTCAGTGATTTTCTTTCTCCTTCTTGCATGTCTTTTGTTTCCTTTTTGTTTTATTTTCCCTTTTTCTAATAAATTGTATTTTTGACTTGGAGTGTCTCACTGGTTTTGCTTCCAAAACCAGAACAACAGAGAAAGGAAAGATGGAGAGAACCTTCCTTACGAGCACAGTGTGATGCAATTCCAAATCTGAGACTTGCCACCTTCTATCTGCCAGTACCTTTCCAAACTGGTGATGCTAATGAGACAACACACCAGATCACAGACCACCATTCTGGCTTTTCCTTTCTTCCTGAAGAAAGTTTTCCTTTCTTCCTGAAGCAGCTGTAGAGAGTCGGGTTCCTCTTGCTTTTGGACCAGCTCTGAAGATCTTATACATTTGCACCTTGTGAAGACCCAAACAAGTCTGAGAGGGCACAAGTGCTCCTCTTCCAGTTAGGGGCACTCCTAACTCCCTGCTGAGCCACAGAGACTGGTGAGGCTGCTGGACCTGCCATTTTTGCCTCCTCTCCAATTTATCAGGGGAGTCATATTATTCCAACAGAGAACACAGAGAGCCCATTGACCATAAATGAAGAACTTGCTCATGACTGGGAGGGCAGATACATCCATGCGCTTGATGAAAAAGCATGCTGTGATCCAGGTATGCTAAAAATCCTACCCAGCCTTGGCCTTGGCATCTTGCTTTTGTAACACATAAAAGAACTGGCTTCATCTCCAGCCAGCTTACTTCTAGAAAGCTTATTTAATCTGACAGGTGTAAGATCACATGCCTCAACACTGAACCTTAGCAGTATGTGGGAGGAATTACTGCTATGTCATTCCTTTAGGTCAGGCATCCCAGTGCTTTCTCTGTGAATAGTAACAGCTGGCACATTACACTACTTATTGCCTAATGAATTCATCTGCTGGTCTTCTCCCTTCACCATTAAAGGCAAAGACCACTCTGATCCTGGCAATACAAAGAGACCCTCAATGCAGCTTTTCATCAACATCTGGTGACATCAAGTAAGCAGGAACTACTAAGCACATGAAACCTGTGACATGTGCCTGATTGCTCTCCAGGAATGGATTAGCAGCAGATCCTTAAGACAGGGTGCTCATGACTGCAGGACACAGGCAGGATGCAGAGGAGAGTACAGTGTCAGCCTGCTGCACCAATGGGGGAGACCCTGGGCAGAGCAACAGAAAAACACAGCCTGGATCTTACGACCTTGAAGCTTGGCTCCAGAACCCAAATCCATGCAGAGACTGGAAATTTTTGCTGTGCCATCAAAAGTGTGTCCCCTTCAGAAAACTGCCCACATTTTTCTGTGATTTGCATCCCTGTTGTCAAGTGTATCTGGGAATTCACAGCTCCAAAGTCATCTCAGTGACCTATACACCCTGCTGTGTGGTTTGTGCAGCTTTGTCTGCCCAGGTGCTCAGGATCTGTGGAGATCTGAAACGGTGAAGCCTGTATAATTTAGAAGAATTTCACACTTAGCTGACACACACACCTGACAGGTTTATAAAACTGTAAACTATTTGAACAGCAATGAGTGTACCAAAAAATCCAAAACCAAACCATGCAGGTAACATAAGAAGTTTTAGGGATGTGGGTTGATTCCTGCCTCTTCCTGCCCCCCCTCCTCCAGTCAGAGTAACGTGGCCTCTTTTACTGAATGCCAACAAGATGTCATGCAGATCCTGTTTAACTACTCCTGTGCAACTCCTCTGTCTTTGTCTGGGTGTTCTGCAGACCTCTGCACAAAAGAGGCCTTACTATTCTGTAATGCTGGACTTTGAAACCATTCTTTCTCCTTCTTCCATGGAGCATTTCTGTCAGTTTTGCTCCTCTGTTAACTTGAAAATGTACCTCCGCAGCAATTCCTTCTATGAAGTTAGAGGAAGGAAAAGATGCAACTACAGACATATCCTTTCTCAAAAGGCGTATTCCTTTTTCTTTCTACCATTACGCTATCTGGACATAGTAAAACATGTAATTTTGCACATATGAACGTCCTTAAGGAAAGTCAGATCCTTCTTAAGGAAGATCAGATCCTTCTCTGAGGCTACCTCAGAAGGCTTAGCACTCTTCCTTAAAGCTTTATCTTTCTAAGATGGGTAGCTTAGTCACCTTCAGGGTTCAGACAACATAAAGTCAGTGAACAGTCGTCATCAGCCTCAGTTTTCAACATGCTGCTCTGTGCATCGCTGTAAGTGTCCTTGTTGAAGGATCTTATTTGAGGTCTATGTGAAACATGTGTTTCTCTTTACTCAGCAACTGGATTAAGGTAAAAAACACAGCAAGTCGCAGTATTTTATATGGTTTGTAAGCTCTGATTTCCTGCAGTAGCTTGTAGAAAAACCAAAGGTCTCAATTTCTAAGCTGGCTGCACTGTTGAAACCATGGCAGAAGCTATTACAGCTTGCAGCAGAGCTGCAGGTTCCAAGAAGTGTACACAAACACCTTGGCCTGTAGACTCTCTTCTGCTTGGAAGACACCCACAGAAGATCTCTGACATTTTGTATGGAAAGACGTTAAGAAACATACTCATAAAACAAAAGATACTTAAGTACATTGGCCAAAAGTGATGTAATGCATCACTTAAATTGAAGCACCCGACTCTCATGCCACAGTGTAAGGTTACTTTGAGAGAATTCAACACAGTATTTTCTCCATGCTTTTGCTAAATTATATCAACAACCATTCTCTATACTCTCTCCATGATAATAATTCTGGAAGTAAAAAGCCGTCTTGTTCTATAAATTGCAATTAATGGGTTCTGCCCTTGCTGACCAGACTGCTCCATGGTTTCTGAGGTGAGGATGCCTTTTGCCTTAGCAGAACTAACTCTGGCAGCTTACGAGCAGAGAGATGTAATTTCTGGATGTGTTACTGACAAAGGTGGTCAGAGATACTGTACTGCATTGATACAGTGATTATAGTGTCTTTAGTTTTAACCTAGAAATAAAGGAAAAAGAGAGGTAAGGGGACAACACCTAGCTTAGGAAGAAATTTTCCAGAGTAAGGTGAAAACCAAACCTCCTATTTTTATTTGTTACAAACCAAGCTAGTATTACCTTTTTAAGCCTTTCTTCATTTTTTAAAGAAAACTGCTGGCTTTCCATTCAACTATTTATATCTTCCACACAGATCTCTTTTCAGCTTGATATTTGTGCTGCTACCCGAAAAACTGGACCCAGTAGAACCCAAATGGTTTACAATTACAGGCTTGGGTACGATGTTGCACACAAATGAATCACTTGTATTTGCAGGGATCTGCAGAAGAGCATGTAAAGCCAACAGTCAAGCTCCACCGAGAAAAGACATACCCAAGACTTTTCCAGGGATGACAGGAGAGTCTAGGAGGGGTGCAGGGAATTTATTCCTTGGTGCAGAAAAGGAGTTGAAAAATCCCTCTCCTCTGTGCACTAGCACTTAGGTGATACGTAATCAGTTACCCTCCACAATGAAGGAATTAATGGGAAGTTTTTCATGGCCTTGAATATGTCAGTGGACCAGTCATCCTGCACAGATGGCAGCTGTGGAGTCCTCTACAAAATCCATTTCTCACAGCTCAAGTTAGCACTCCATTGGGCTGCAAATCGCCACACAGGAAAGGACCAAATAGTTCAAATGAAAAAAGGACTTACAAGCCTCAGTACAGTCTCGGCAGAAGGATATTTTAGCTTTTGCTCACAGTTTGGCAAACCAGGATTGGGCTTCCAGAACTATATAGAATATTAAAAAGTTCACTTTTTGTAAGATCATTTAACAAGAGAACCCTTCCTGATGATCACTGCTGTTTGTTTGATAGTCTCTCTTAATCTCTCAGTCCTTGGTAGAGACAACACAACACAACACAACACAACACTGGACTTCCAACTGGTCCGCCACCAGAGACAGGAAACTTTATTATACCGCAAGCTCTTTGTGGCAAACACAGTCCCTCTGTTCTGTAATTGAACAAAACCTAATAGAAAGAGGTAATAATTCCTTCCTGGGATTGGTATGTTATGATAGAAGCAGCCTCACAGCCAGATGTAAGCACTGTGCACAGGAATTCTGTGCAAACTATATGGATTCCCAAATCCTGAGGCTGGATGTATCGAAACCTTGCATTTTGTGAATTTTTTTGTCTCAGATCCTCTGACAGGTATCTTGCACATATGTAGTGTCCTATTCCACCAGGAAGGAATGAATGGAACTTACCTCAACTTTGCCCCCTGTCACATTTCACTACAAGCACAGTGGAAGCTCAAGGAAGAGCACATAGTGCTTCTCATTAAGCCCTAACTATATTCAACAGTGCTATAGATGAACACACAAATACAGGATGCTTTCTAACTGTCAGGCAAAAAATTTCTTGAGACAGTAGCTCATAAAAGCAGAGACACAAAGGGCTACTCACGATTTAAAATTTATTCCGACAAGTCAAGCTTTCTTTTTTTCTTTTTTTTCCTGTTGAAGGACATGAATTTGACACACTACCAAGCTCTCAGTATAACTGCTAAAGAAAAATTTGAGAATATTATCACCATTTTCAAATGGCTTCTCCCAATACCTTTAATATGAACAGAATGAGGTCACTACATAAACATCCACAGTGCACGCTCTTCCAGTTAATCAGAATAAACTTTACAAACTACATCACTGATCTGGCAAGCCTCTGTCTCCTGTACCATTGAAATCATCTGCAATCCACTTTTGACAAGGGTCAGTTTGCCTGCAAAATCACTGCTCTGCACAGCCCCTAGAAATAAAAGATTTTCCCCATCAGAGTAACTAAAATGTTAATAAAGATGACAAGCTGCAAGACTGTATACATGCCACAAAGAAAAGACGGCACAACACTAAGGTCTTACAGCAAGCTGAGTTTTGCTTCACACAGCATACACAGTGCCACTACAATCAGATCACAGCAAGCCAGCTAGTAGTGACACTACTGAAGCTCCTATCCCTGAAATGCTATGTGTTTCCTAGGTATCTCTCCAGCCAAGCAAGGATGAATTCACAGGAGTGCTCCAGCCTGTAGACAGATCACAATGAATTCACTGCCAAGTAGGTTGCTCTGCAAAGTTAAAGATGTAGCCTGAAGGGGAGGTGCTACTGATCAGTACAAGTCACTCACCTGTCCTCTCCACAGTACCCTGAAAATCAAGTGTACAAAACTGCCTGTTACCAAGCAGAGATGGAAAGAGGGAGATCTATGTTCCCTTTTCACTGGCAGATAGCCTACAATAGCTTACAAGATGGACACCTGAAGGTCAGGATGTCATCCAGAGGGACCTGGATAAGCTCAAGAAGTGGGAATCTCATGAGGTTTAACAAAACCAAGTTCAAGGTGCTGCATGTGGGTCAGGACACTCCCAGTACCAGCACAGGCTGGGGATGAACAGATGGAGAGCAGCCCTGTGAGAAGGACTGGGGGGTGCTGTGGGTGAGAGGCTGGACATGACCCAGCCATGGGCACTGCCAGCCCAGAGAGCCAAACGTGTCCTGGGCTGCATCCAGAGCCCCGTGGGCAGCAGGGGAGGGAGGGGATTCTGCCCCNCCTGGAAAAGAGGAGGCTCCAGAGTGACCTAATTGCAGCTCACCAGTACCTGAAGGACTCTACAAGAAACATGGAGAGAGACTTTTGCCAAGAGCAGGCAGAGACAGGACAAAAGGGAATGGTTTCAAACCAAAAGAGAGTAGCTTTAGATTAGGTGTTAGGAAGAAGTTCTTTACTGCAAGAAGTTGTCTTGAAGTTCTGGATGTACCCCCCATGGCAATGTTCAAAGTCAGGCTGGATGGGGCTCTGAGCAACCTGGTCTGGTGAAAAGTGTCCCTGATATACTGGTTGGGATGTGATGGTCTTTAAGGTCTCTTCCAACCCAAGCCATTCTACAACTCTATGATTTTATGACTCCCATGAACATGAGTGGGGAGTAACTGATAACAATCAATACTATTACAAGCTCTTTCATAATTCTAATGTCTGAAGTGGCAAAGTGCTGGATTCCACTAGAGGGAAGATAGTGTTTTGTCTGCAGATGGCCACATTTTCTGTGTTTGGGATTGGTGGGAAGAACGCCCAACCTCTTGCCACCCTCCAAACAAACCAAACTCAAACTATCTTCTATATAGCTTTCGCTAGTGAAAATAAAATCTAAATCATTATACTCTCCTGATTTGCCATGTAGGCAAAATTACAATTTGTAATTTAAGCTAGTACTAAATACCACCTGAAGGAAGAGTCTGAAGAGAAAAAAGCTTTGAGTCTACTTTTCCCAGATGTCATAGAAAGCATCATAATATCAAGGAGCTCCTTCTGGAGATATCTCTACACAAAATCTGTCTCATGATTCTATAACTTAAATAAGCCTGCTCACCCTTATGGTGAGTAAAAGCCCCCAAAACCAACATTGATGAAGCACTTTTGTGGAAAGAAGGGAGAAAACACCAAATGCCAGAGTAAAAGGTACATGTCATAGAAGGATGGTTTTCAGCCAAAGGCTAGGAAACCAGTGTTGTTTCACCAGGAGCCACAAAGCCCCAGATCTGCTCTGTTTTGTACTGTGGTAAGCATGAAAAAAAGCAAGACCTTTACTTATGTATTGCTTTCTGTCAAGGCGATTCTACACAGCCATACAGTCTCCCTTACAGGACCTCTTCCTCCAGAACTTGTTAGACATGGCTGTCACAGCCCTTACTTATAAAGAAATGCTCTTATTCATCATAACTCTGCAAAGCATATAGTAAGTCAGTTATTTGTCTCTAACAGCTATGGAGAAGAGAAACAGGCAGCTAGAACACAACAGAATCTTGTTTGCCACCCACAGAATATATAGTTTGCTCCCCATAATCTACTCCTTTTCTTCAGGAACATCTACTTCAATGGCAAATAGCCAAGGGAGAGAATCTGGGGGAATTATTTTTTAATCACACCTTTGCTCTAGTCTTTCAGGCATGAACTACAGGAAATTTTTCCAGCATAACAGCTGGTAGCAATAGCTCAGTCCCATGTCCCTTTCCTGGAGCAGGAGTATACCCCATAGCACAACTGGTCATTTAGTTCTAGATGATACCCTGCCAGGCTCATCACATTGAAGGCAAGGAAATAAGAGACTGATGATTTTCTGCTTTTTTTGCACAAGTTATTCTTGCATTGGGAAGTTGCAAACAGTGAGAAGATCTGCTGAGGACCATGCTGAAATCTTGTCATCATACAGCAGCATGGCCGAAGGGAAATACCCTGAGGTATTAACAGCACAGAAAACTTGAGCTATGAAGGGGAATCAATGGCTGCATTTGCTATCCTAAAACCGGTAACTTAAAAAGAAATTCTGATTCCTGGAGTCATGATTTCCTTTCTGGTCTGCTTTGGGAGCTGCACAATGCTATGCTGTTCCTTGCATTATAAGATTGTATGTTAAAAAATATAATACATCCATAAAAACAACGAGCATAACTTCTGACTCCTTCCCCACATTATATTTTTTTAGAAACCAATATAATTAAATAGGTTGGAGTAAATGACGATCCATAGAGTCTGCTTCCTGCTGTTCGTTCATCACTTCTACTATTTCTAGCACTCTTCTGAGAACTGGAAATATGTTTTGATAAAGATATAACCTTCTAGGCAGGAATACAAATAGTGAATCATTCTATTCATGTTAATGTCACAAGAATGACCACATCCAAGCCAGTATGAGGCAAAGGTCTCTTCAGAGCATGTTTTCTGTTTGTTACCAACAATTTAATCTGTTTGTGTGAGACAATCAAGAGATAAGGCTAGACTCCCAGGCCAGGCATCTCACACTTGAATCCCGTTGCTAGGGATTATGCTTAAGTATGTACTTTACTGGAAGATGCCTGTTTGTCTTCCTGTAACTAGCTGTGGTCCGAGCTGGTTATTCTATGGATTATGTGGCTCATATTCCTCCTGCAAGTCATCTTGTGAACTGCAATTTTCAGCAGCAATCTCAATTAAAAATTTCCATAGGCAAAAAAAACCCCCTGGTCCTGCTCTGCTCATCTTAGTTGATATATATTTTATGTTAAGATTTTGTGTTTAAGGACCTTCAAGTTTTGCAAACCATATGGGGGAACATGAAAGCACAAAAGATTCAGTACAAACAAAAAAGACTGTACTGTTTGTTGGATTACAAACATCTGCTTTATGGGTCACATCTCAAAATAATATTTTTCCTCGGTCTATACTTCCTCCTAGTCTTCAGGCAACCCTTTCCCTAATTAAGCTTACTAACTGAAGAAAAATTACTAAGGACTAAGACACATTGCCTCTGAAGAGCAGCATGCAAGAACAGCAAATGAAGAAGTCATCCAGACATGGAAGATTCCACAGAACCTGTCAATTTTCCCAATGGTCCACACTATAATTCCTTTATTTAAACTAGAATTTCTTTTCAGTATTTATCTCAGTAACACAACTCAGGGCAGTGGTTCCTGTGTAGCCTGAAGTTTACAATTTCCTTTTCTTTCCTTCTCCTTTTACCTGAATAAACCCTTGCTAGTATTTTTTCTTCTTTGTTTGTCCACCAGCAGCATGAACAGGTCTAATAAATGTTGCCTTATTTCTTACTATCATGTAGATGTATATGTGTTTATGAACCAATATGCAGATGTCGTTAAAGTCCTTTTGCTAAATTGCAGAACTACTGTCTACCTATACTACACTGTAATATTAGCTCTTTTCCCTCTTTTTCATATGAGCAGTATTAATCCCTGATAATCTGCTTTAAATGATGAGAAGAATGACTAACAGTCTGCAATAGAAGATAGCTATGCTGACTTCTGAGTACCCACCTCTGCTCAGAGACCTCTGAATTGAACTAACAGCCAAAGAGTGCACCCCTTTTTAGCAAATGGGCCTGTACTCACAGTATGTAAAATAAGAATAAAATATGGACCTCTAAAACTCAAGGCTTTTTCTTTTTCTATCATGTATTTTCATCATGGCCCTACTTTGGCTGAAAATGCAATGCATTAGTGTTCCTTGAGGACACTGAATGGTATTATGGCATTCTTTGTGGGCCACCGGATGGCACTAGTATCCAAAATACCACTGCCAGTCCATCCCTTGTTTTGCCAAAACCAAGACACTGACTTTTAAAAACCAAAATAGTTGAAACAGCAGGCCCTTGGCAGCCTGCGACACCATGTCTATGTCTGCCAAAATTGCACAGGTCACAGGAAAAGTGATGTAAACCACTGCAAAATATGTCACTTCATTGTTTGTCACAGCTGCACAGCAGAAATTCGAGCTGCACAAAATCTTTGTGATCATACTGCTGTACTTGAAAAGTTATTTAAGAAATTAATAAATTCTGCTTAGATGTTGGATACATGCAATTCCATGTGCACTGAGTTAGGGAAGCAGGGAGTAGCATGAAAGTAGCATGTCACTTTGTTCTTTTTATCCATGCATTACAAAAGGTCTACCTATTACTGCTATATTAGTGCTTAGATCAAATCCTGTGGAGCTGTTTTGTAAGCAAACATGACATTGGAATGTGGTGAAACTATGCTGGACTAAAGTAAAACAAGAAGCCTGCTATTGCCTGTGGTCTCAGTGGTGTTGATGGAGGTGCTCACAGCAAATCTTCTCACTTGGATTTGAAGAATAAGGTGCTATACTTTCATTTCATTATTTTGCCTTAGGAAAGATGCTTGTTGTCTGACTCAGTGTTGTCCTCAACTTAGAGATAAAATGGGAAATGTAGATTTTCAAATTTGTTTTTCACCCTGCAACACTGGAGACACACTGGAGATGCTACAACTGGAACATCTCTTCTCAAGGACCAACAAACAGAAACAATTCTAAATGTGGTGTCTGTAAAGCAGCCATGGCTGAGTGGCAAACTTGCTTCAGTATGTCAACAGATCAGGGCCTCTGCCAAGTGCTTGAAGCNATGTGCCATTCTTTTGTACTCACTCAACAGGAGTCATTCTTTATTTTCCTACATATAACAAATAGGGCAAGTTGTCTAAGATTTAATATTATCAGAATAGATGCTAAGCCCAGAAAATGCTGCATTTCAAACAGATAACCTGTTTTTCACCAACTGCTTTTTCTGTAAAAAGCCAAATGTAGAAGCAGAAGGAGAAGACTGGAATGGTGAAAGAGAAGATGGTAAATAGTAGTTAAAGCAGACAAAAGGGCTCTGTTGCAGACTGCAAAAAAAGCACAGCTGGTTTACAGCTGCACTGTATTCCCCTAGAAGGTAGAGCACTGGGGAAATGCCGTAATTCTTTCATTACTATCAGGATGGTACCACAGACTGGATGGACTGAATGGCCCTTTTCTCTGATGCCCGTAAAAATGATCATAAAAAATCCATTAGTTCCCTGCAGCCTTGTGCGTCCTGAGACTGGCTGTCATGTGTAAGACAGTAGGCAGACTCTGCTGCTCTGCTTTCAAGGGTTTCACAGGCAAAAGTCTTGGAGTAACACCCCAAAAACTAATTTTGAGGACATACCAGAAAATTTCAGGCAGGGAATTGAAAGCAAAGAAAAGAGTATTAAAGCCTGCTGCAAAGCAAGCTGGAACTATTGACAAGCTACCTTTTAATGTCAGTGGCCTTGAGCCCACTCTGCATGTCATTTTCTCAAGCTCACAGTTTCAAACCTGGCTCTATACAATTTTTTGTCTCTTCCTTCCCTTCCCACCTGATGAATTATTGCATGAGCCTCCTGAAGACTGCACACCAATTACATAATTACACCTCTCTCCCACTTTTCTTGGCCCACACATTCATGTCAATACCTCTATTTGCCATTTCCTCCTTCCTGTGATTATAACTGAAATTTTCTGGGATAAGATGGGATGATTATGAGTTCAAAAGCTTTTAACAAAAAGTACCCTGTTGTTTGTCTGTCCCACTTGAGGAAGCTCTTGCACATTTGTGTCAGTCCCTCTTGTCTCCCTGAGATAGGTGTCTGGCTGATGCATAAAATGGGGCCATGGTCTATAAATTACAGTGGCACAAAATCCAAAAGCAAGCTCCCTGTGTTTGCTTTTGTTGTTTGAAATGACAAATGAAAAATAATAACAGGGAACAGTAACTGCCTCAGACACAAAAGTCATTGCTTCTGCAGTGGAGGCAGCAGAGTATTTTAAATTTCTGCATCAGATTGAAGGCTGGAGGCTCCTCCTTTGAGCTATTAAGACTTTAGCATTATTCTTGATGTCATGCAGTAGTCTCCTTCTAACTAGGATCACATAAGACAAATTCTACCAACTATAAAAATCTAAAAGTGACTACTAAGGCCATTTTTTCCCATCAGGACTACATCACAAGCCACTCCGAGAGTAGACGTCAACAGTTTCTTTGTTGAATTTCTCCCAGAAGACTCAAAGCTGGGAAAAATCAAAAGCACCAGCTTCTTCCTTCTGAAGTTGTGCAAGAGCCTTTGAGGTTTTGCTATTAGCAGCCTCTTCTTGCAAACTGTTTATTCCAAGAAACATTCATTCCCCACATAAAGGTCACCTAAGGGTTTCCTTAAGGCAGCTGAGCATAGCCATCTCTGCTGGAAGGGCCCAGACAGATGCAACATTGGGATCATTGTCACAGGCATGTCCTGAAGATGTGGCACAAACCCAAAATCTAACTTAGAATGCTGCAGTGCCAAGGGAATCTCATGTTTGACTCCAAAGACAAATAATTGCTTTCTGGTCGTTTCCAAAAGCAGGATATCCATCTCTATGCCCCACTGAGCTCATTGGGGAAATAACTACTTTATCTTCCAACAGGAAGAAGTTAAACATGTAGGTAACATACTTAAAGATGAACTTGAAGGTTTTTTCCTCTGTGCCTTTCACACACTGCTATAGCTGTGCAGCACAATATTGTGCAGCAGCTAGGCTTTGTGCTTTTCACCACAGCCAGGCTTGAACACTTCCCTGAAAACAGACCTTTTAAACTATATTAATTGATTCTTGAATAATAAAAACCCCAGACCAGTTCTTTTTAGTTGCTTCACAAATGAAAACATGTAAAGAGAATTCTTTAACTTAATTTCTCTGTGGCTAGGAATTAACTGACACATACCTGGAGATGTCTGCATGAGGGTATGTATAGATGATCTAAACAGTGTTATTACATAGAGATGTGATGCTCCTGGAGTGAGCACAGGGTTACAAAGAAGGCGAGAGGACTGGAGCATCTCTCTTAGGTGGAAATGCAGAGGTAACGAGTCCTGTTCTGCCTGGAGAAAAGACAACAGAGAAGGGACCTCACCACCATCCATAAATAACTGAGGGCAGGATGTCAAGAAGATGGAGCCAGGCTCTGCTTAGTGATGCCAAGCAATAGAGTGAGAGGCAACAGGCAGAGAAAGAAAGTTCCACCTGAACATGCAAAAGAATTCCTTTACTGTGTGGGCGACTGAGCACTGCAAGGGGTTGCTCACAGAGGTTGTTGAGTCTCCCTCACTGGAAATACTCAAGTATTATCGGGACAGAATCCTGTTCAACTTGCTGTAGTGGACCCTACTTAAGGAGGAAGGTTGGGCTATATGACCTCCAGTGGTCCCTTCCACTCTTACTCGTTCTGTGATTCTGTGATCAGGGACAGCCATGTAGAATCAGAGACTTGAACTAGACTGTAGGTTGACAGACCAACAGTTTTTCCATGGATACCATGCAAAGATATCTAACATTTATCTATGCATGAAAAGCATTTCCCTACACATAATGATAACTACAAAGCACTTTCTGCTATTCGGCCTAAGTCCCAGAATTTAAAAATGACAACAAATGAGCGCAGCTACTGCAAAGATGGTATTTTTTCCATCTTCTGTATCAAGCTTCCTGCACGGGTTTAGCTTTGCAAATAATTTCCAGCAATCAATCAAAAGACAAGTCTGTGGAACACTGCCTTCTGTTTTCCAGATGTTTCCAGTCAAATTAACACTTTAATTTGTCTAGTTCCTATTCTCTGGTTAAGTTTTGTTATTTGGGGGAGTCCACCTTATGTTGAGTAAAAGCAATCATGAAGAGGGATGGTGGATCCACAAATCCTTTGGCAATCATTTGAACTCAATTTAATACATAGCCATACTGACAGGATCCCCACAGAAAAGAAAAAAACAAATTTCTTTCTGATATATAGTTATCTTATAGTTATCATCAATGATATTGTCTCTCTTTTGTCTTTTCAATTTGTTATATAGGAACAAATGTTATCCATCGAAGAGTTTAGTTTTTAAAAGTGAAATCTGTCAGAAGATTTAACAAAAATTTATGCAGTAAATACAGAACATCCAGACACCTTAGTTCTCACCGTCCAAAGCAAAGATAACTTAAAACCTACGCAAATGTAAGCCTGAATCTGCTTTCCAAAGCACTTCTGTGCATCAATTACTGCTTTCCAGCTGCCTGCAATTGCCATCTTTGCTCTGCAGTTGTATATCTGCTCTGAGGTGTCTTTTCCTGTGGAAAGTCAGCCACAGATTGACTATACAGTCAGTATAGTTTGGTTAAAATGGAGGAGATGCCATTTAATGTTCCACCAACTATGGAGGCTCTAGCAAAATATTGTCCAGAACACAGTTGTTGCTACCTCCTCAGGTATTCAGCCGGGCCTGGAGCACCTGACTATACGTCTCCACTCCTACACATTTCAGTTGCATTTGTATAACAAGATATAACAGCAGGTATTCTTGAAATTGCTGATTTTAATCCAGTCCTCATGTCTCTTTGTGGGTCTGCTGGACCTACTAGTTATGTACAAATTTTCTGCACTTTGATTCAGCTACAAAGATCTTAAGCTGCATTAAGTTTTTCTAATCACCATTTTAAAAACATTTAATATGTGCCATATGAGCACAGAGAGTATGATCTTCAATCAGTAACTAAGAAATACTGGAGTCTCCTTTACAGCACAGATATGATCACCATTCAAGGCATGGCCTTCCAGCATTCGAAAAGGTCATGCTGTTTCCCTCTCCTCACTGTCCCTTTTGAGTGTTTGCATAGTGTATTCAACCAACCAAAGTGATTAAGAGAAAAAAACAGCTGGTCAGTCAACAGGCAACTGCTCCTATTGTCTTGCAGAAGCCTTCTGAAACTAGCTGGAGATCACTCTCTGACACCATGTGTGTCAGCATCTCCAGCAGTAGAGGGGCATGGTGGGCATACACTGCACAGCTTCTGGCTAGCTGAAATGCAGATGAAATCCTCTAAATACATTTTCAGATGTCAATCCCTCGGATACCATAAAACAGCAAGTCTGCTATTTCTTAATGAATACTCCAGACTTAAAATAATTGAGCTTTCCTCTATTAGCATTCCAGTCTGATCTTATTAAAAATGAAGCAAATTTTATCTTGATTATGGTCTGGGATTCATAAAAGGCTGGATTCTCTTTCCTGTCCACCATGTTTTTTTAGCAACTGCCAGTTCCTGTCTATCAGGAAAGCAAAATTGAATTGGAAAGGGACAGTTTTGGACCTACAATGTCACTGTCATATGAAACATGGTTGGTTGTGGGGTTTCTATGCCATTCTGACCCATTATTGCTCATGGCTGGCCAGAATCAGGACGAGTGACACCTTCAATAATGGACCTCATTGGGCTATGGCATAGTAACCATGTGGCTACATGGCCTACTACTTTTAAGGTCTGTTTTAGAGTCTGTGTCTCCCTTAGGGGACATCTGCTACAGCAGATCTGCAAAATAAAATGGTCTGTGGGTGATGTACAGCCCACAAATCCAATTCTCCATTTCATCAAACAGTTCTTGCACAATAGGGTAATTCCTATATGTCCATTTTATAAGATGAGCGGACAATCAAGAGCTATTAATGAACACACAGTATGACCTAAGTGGGGGCCACTGTACAAACTAAAAATTAACATTTTAATTTTTAAGCTATTCCATAAGATATGTTTGTGTTTTACGTCTAATGAACACTGTCAACTCAAATACTAATCAGAAGTAAAGAAATTTAAATAGTAAAATATTTCATCAGATTAAAAAGAATTATGAACTTCCACTTTTTGATGAAGTGTTTCTTCTTCATATTTGAAAGGACACTGCAGAGTTGTTGAAATCCTATGGAGGGAGAGGAATTCTTGAGCCCTTACCATGTCTAGTCATGAGAC
>VZTB01008531.1:69006-91523 GCA_013397245.1 Thryothorus ludovicianus | reverse complement strand
CTGCAGCTGCACAGAATAAGAGGAGCTGCAAAGAATAATTTATTCACTTTTCCACAGATTCTTAGAAAGCACTGATTTTTTTTCCCCCAACCAATTAGAAATTTTTGTCTTTTATACATTCTTCTCTACAGAAACATCTTCTTTCTCTGCTTTCTGACAGATCACTTGGCTGAATGTGCAATGCTAATATTTTCTTATGGTGGCTTCTAAAACTCAGTCAGCCAGCTGTGAAGGGCAGTGACTTAACCAGTCAAAAAGAAATAAGTCTGAACAGTCAAATTTGCTGAATTGCATGTCACATCCTTTCTTGCCATGACTGCCTACCCACACAATAGACCCTCAGGCTTTCCAAGACCTCTGTGCCTGGCACAGACACCTTGGCAAAATTCTTTGGTACTCGCATTAGTGCTATAATAGGGATGACAGAAACCACTATTATTTGCTAATAGATGGCTAGAAGAGGTTCCTGATGGCAGGAATCCACAGCCAAGAGTCAGTTTGCAGTGGTGTCATAGTATGACGCTGGCCAAATGCCAGGCACTCATGGAAACTCTTCTCTGCTATAACCACTGCAAGATCATACTTTGTTATGCGAAATAAATACTTTGAGAGAGAAAAAAGCATTTAATCTGTTATGAGATGATAAATTGGAGCAAGGAGCAAAGAACAGATATATTAGCTTAACAGGGCACTGCTAATTTTTAGAATCAAACTTACTGTCACCACTTAGCTGACTTGCAAGAGAAACAAATTTTTTATTTTGCATCTTGAAATTCTGAATTATTCTAAAGCAACAATTAAACTTCGGAGTATTAGGTACTTCCATATGTTATTACTACAGTAATAATAAGAAGCCCCAGATGAAGAGACAAAATTCCAGAGTAATTTATAGCAACTATCAGATTACATGTGACAACATACAGCAATCTTTATTCATACGTAACCTCCATCATTGCTGCAATGCAATTATATTTTATCCTGCAAAAGTTATTTTTTAAGGTGTGATCACTATGAAAGCAATCTTTAGTTAATTGGAGAGCTGCAGGCTCTCCATCTTAACTTTGCATCTCGTCTCAGTTTAGGTCTCAAGGTAAGTTTCTGACCCTTAACTAAACTTATCCTTGCTAACAGCAGAAAACATCTCTGGAGATCTGCTAGTAAAAATCTTAAATGTCACTGTGGCCTATGCACAGGAGGAATATCAAAACCATTATGGCTAGCTCTGTTTTGCCAACTTGTGATTTTGTAACAAGTTTCACAATATTTCCTATTTTTATTAAAACCTTAGCTGTACAGTTATATGATTACATAGGAATTTCAGCTTTCATATTTAAAAAGGAATTTAGGAGTCCCTGTGAATGCAAGTAACAGGTGTAAATATGATTGAACTGTGGAAAACAATTTTAAAAGTATATAAAATCTTGCATTTTTTTTTATTATCTGTATATTACAGGCCATATTTCCACTTCATTATGGAATATACATATAAACATATTTTTCCATGCAAACTGGTAAGAATTAATATCCCTCTTTTACTGCACTGTGATCCTTTTTTTCCCCTATGTAGTGATAATGTTATGACTCCACAGCTCCAGCTAGGCACCTCAGTGTGCATCACAGTGTCACAGGCAGATCATTTCTGTGAGATTACACTTTATTTTCTAAATATCTTTGCCATCAGCTTAAGCTGATGTCAGTAACACATTGTCATCAGGAAACAAGGATGATAAGCTTAAAGCAATAGAGTTGCCAAGGAAGTGACTGAATGCAAATTAAATCTTAACTCTTGCTCAGATGTACATGATTTTCTTTTTCAAATGTCCATAGCATTTTTACAAGTCCTCTGCATCATTTTACAATCCATAGGTGGTAAAGTAGTTCCTACAAAGCTTTTCCTCCCCTCTCTTTTCCTTATAACTTTAAGCAGTACTTATAATAGTAAGCTTGTCAAGAATTTCCCTCTGAAATAATTTCCTCTAAAGTGTGATATGAGAAAGATTTATCTGGTAATTGCTATGGATAGTTCTTGTATCTTGTAGTCAATTCTTCAGAAACAGAGTAGTATGAAGAGACTGAATGATGGGGTAAAAAGTTTAATGGCAAGTACGTACACAACCAATGAATCTTATTTACCCTCTTCCAAAGGAAAACTGAGAGACAGAGTTTCAAGTGCTGGTAAGAGAAACAAGAAAGTTAAGTTTTGAGTTAAAGAAAGATTTAGGAAATGAGCTGAATTTCAGTCTTGGCATTTGCATTGACAGACATCAAAGAGGACAAGAAAATGAGAAGCTGGGATACGGTGTAGGGATGGGTACATTCATAACTTTTCTTTCCTTTAGGTTTCTAAAACATTTTGTTATAGTGTGGAAACAGATGGGATACACCCACCAGGAGTTCATGTAGACATGTTCACTACATTTAGAGATATATTATGAAAATATAACCCATCCCATACAGAAATGTAAGAGAGTGGAGGCACAAGGGAGTCTGTATTTTCAAGGATGCATCCTTAATTGAAAAACTTTCCTATTGTACGCTGAATGCTGAGTTTTTCTGCAAATCTGGTCAAGAGTTTACATTCTGCAGGAAAACTTCAATTCAGGTTGATCGTGGGTGAATAAAAGAAAGATGACAACCTGTAAGGATAGTAAAAGTGCAAGTACAGCCATACAGAGGATGAAACAGGAGCTATACAAGCTCTCCAGTTCTCTTATCAAGGGGAAGGAATAAACCCTTAAAGAAAGTATTGTGCTAAACAATGGATTTTTTCATGGTAAGGTATCTTTTGGCCACTGTACATTGCTCCTAGGTGTTTTGGTTTGGTTTTTTTTTTGTGCTGCATCAAACTGGGTCCTGATTGCCATCCAAACATGACAAGGTTTGAACTACCAAGCAATGCTTGCATGATGACTTATTTCCATTATGCCAGGCTAGGGCACACCACTGGACTGCTACAGTGCTTAGTTCAAAGACATGACAATGTCAGAAGTAAAGAAGAAAAGCAGAAAAAATCTGATGAAGTCAGTCTGATAATGAAATAAACACAAGTTCAGTCACATCAGCAAACAGTTAAATCGCTGGGGCTTAGTAATGCTATATCAAGTAGAGGACGAAGACTAAATCTGTGTGGATATATTGAAAAGGGAGAAGACTTAGAAATACTTTTCTAAACAAATTGTTAACAGTATATCTTGGCCCACATGGAGTATTCAGTGGGAGTGGCAGTAATACTTTTCAATTTATAAAAAACTCTCTGAAACAGAAAGAGATACAGAAAAAGAATCTCCTTTTCTTCTTTGGCAACTTTTGCCAAGTCAAAGTCTGCTATAATGATCTTTTCTGCTGTCTTGTGCTGAACAATTGGCATTCAGAGAAGATACACATACTAATAAAGTATGATTCTTTTACCACTGCTCATCATGAGAGTGCATCTTGTTGAGCAGATAGCTGGCTGGCAGTCATGATAACTGTTGGTGCTTGAAAACGCTCTCTTCTTGCCATGAGGATTGCTAGGAAACTAGCACAAACACTTCCACCTTTTTGGTTTTCCTCTCTGAATCTTAACCGCCTTAAAACACTCACAATTTCCCACCACCTGTCCAAGATCACAGCTTGAAAATCAGAGGCAAAAATGATCCATTCCACTGCTAAGATTTTTGAAAATATATGCCACAGTAATATCACTTGGACAGAACAGTTCTATACAGCTGAAAGTATTTTTGCCTCTGCATTTCCTTCCTAAAGTCATTCTTTACTCACAGTCTAAATTATATTTTTCCTTTCTAAGGGTTATTACTTGCCATGGGACAGTATCTTTGAATATGTCTGTGTACCAAAATAAAAAGGGAGAGAAATGCATCTAGATCCATAGGTGCTGTTGCTGCAGAGATGGAAAGGCCAGTTTCCTAGGTTGTGCTACACTGTGAGGGAATGTTCTTGCTTTGCTTCCTTAGAAATAAACATAGTATTAAGACAATCATAGAAATGGTTTGAGTTGGAAAGGACATTACAGATGATATACCTCCTGTCTGCCAAGTGCAAGGGCATCTTTCACTATACCAGGGTGCCATCCAACTTGGCCTTGGACACTTCAGGAATAGTGCATCTAATGTTTCTCAGGGCAACCTGTGTGGCCGTGTCACCCCCCTTACAATAAAGAATCTATACCTCATATTTAATCTAAACCTACCCTCTTTCAGTTTAGACTTACACTTCTTGTCCTATCACTGTGCATCTTGGTAAAAACTCCCTCCCCATCTCTCTTCCCTCTTTAGGTACTGGAAGGTGACATAAAGACTCCCTGGATCCTTCCCTTCTCCAAGCTGAATACTGCCAATTCTCTCAACCTGTCTTCATGGGAGAGGTGCGCCAGTCTCCCAATCCTCTTCATGGCCCTCCCTGGTATTTCATGTCTTTCTTATGTTGGGGACCCCAGGGCTGGACACAGCTCTCCAGATGGGTCTCACCAGAGAGGAGCAAAGAGGCAGAATCCCCTCCCTCACCTTGCTGGCCTCACTGCTTTGGATGCAGCCCAGGACAAGTTTGGTTTTCTGGGCTGTGAGTGTTCATGGTCAGGTCGTGTCCAGCCTGCGATCCACCACCAGCGCTATGTCCTGCTCCCAGAGGCTGCTCTCAATCCATCCTCTGCCCAGCCTGTACTTGTGCTTGGGACTGCTCCAACACATGTGTAGGCCACAGCCAATGCTGTAACACATATTCTTCGAGGACTTATCAGCTTCTTAATTCCATCCCTTATTGCAAGAATACTAACAAAACCTGTCCCCATGCCCACCAAATTAGACTAGCCAAACAATTACAGTGATCATGAACACCAAAAAGAGGGAGACAAGCCATGTCAGCGGGCTGGATTGAAGTTTCCTCCTTGAACCAGGTGTCCCTGCACTGGTGTCACCAGGCAGAATTTTAATGCCAATTCTGGTCCTCAAACACTTCTGAAAGATGTCTGAAAGTGTGTTATTGGTATGCTCACATGCATGACAGTAGCAAGGAAGAAAATTGATAGGTTAATTGATTATACACACTGTAATCATAGCAGAGGAGCAGTAGTGCAGTACATGTAGACAGATTCAATTCATTGATGCCACTAATTAAAATGCATGAAAGCTCTACAGAAGAGGCTTTGCTGAAGGCCTTGCAGGCATGGCATATGCCAGCAGATCTTGGGCACTAAAGGATCAGAGCATTCTGCAG
This sequence comes from Thryothorus ludovicianus, assembly GCA_013397245.1. NCBI lineage: Eukaryota > Metazoa > Chordata > Aves > Passeriformes > Certhiidae > Thryothorus > Thryothorus ludovicianus. Next base: position 86,312 of record VZTB01008531.1, on the reverse strand, counting down.
AGAAGACAGATAAGACATGATCCCTGTGCCCATAGAGGGTCTTTCAGCACCCTAAACAAGAACCAGGTCAGTGGACTGACTGTATGTGTAGGGTGGTAACCTTTGACCACAGAATATGGACATGGGCAGTGGGGTTCAGTGTGGAGCCTGCCACTGGATGATTAAAAAGAGGGTTCAGCTTACTGAATGTCTTGGGTAAATTATTTCACCTTTTTTGTGCTCATTTCTCATCTTCCCTTCTCTGTGCTCTGTTGGAGGCTGACACTGGGCACACATTTGCTGTTTTGCTGGCACAACAGGACGTAGATCTCAGCTGGAACTGCTCTAATGCCAGTAACGAACAATGGAGATTCATCTTCTCTACAGCCAAAACAGAAAGAAAACTACTCTGAAACTGTTCAGGAGGTGTTTAATGGGGTTTTGTTTGCCTCCTTAGCAGCATCAAGCCTCATCAGCTGCTGCAGACAGAATAGTAATGGTCTGGGAAGCACTTGTGCCTGAAGTTCCATCTTCAAAGCACCAGTTAGACTTGAGGCAGATGGCTCTCACACTCCTGTGCCACAGTAAGTATCACAATTTACATTTTGAAGGGAAGGATGGGGCCACAAGTTCAGATGGCTTGAAAAAACCTGTAACTCTGTGAAAAACCAAAACTATTAGGGGGTTTGATGGGGTTTTTTTGCATGACCAATGCTGTTGCCTCCAATGGTGTGACTTCTATTCCTTACTAGTGAGTAGTGTTAGTTTCTCTTCTTCCTTTTATCTGTGTTTTAAAAGAAAAATTGAAACAAATAAATATTGATTTAAAAGTATGAAAACAAAATATGCAACAAATGTAAAAAGGATAAGTGCAAGTTTTTCTTACCACTAACTGTGTGCTGTTGATCAATTTGCCACTTGTCAAACTGTTATCAGAATGAAGATTTGCTTTGGATTTCTAGAGATGCAAAAGTTAGATGCACTGAAGTTTCACAATATCTTTCAGATCAATAGAACAGTATTCTGGTTATATATTACATAACAACTTAACTTCTGAAAAATGCAGGCTTTGAGAAGTCTCAGGCTGAGTCAAAAGTTACTGGATACTTTTGACAATATTGCTCTTACACATATGTCAGGGGAAAAGTGGGTAAATACCTAGTCCTTGACAGAACAAGAAAAAAAAAAAAAAAGGTAGCAACTCAAGTTTGTAATGGCAGTTGGTTGGAAAAGGATGCCTGAATAAGGACGCTAAGGAGAACAATAAACGCCTTCATTGCCTTCATTCTGAAACAAGTTTAGACTTCATGCTGAGTTTACTGAGTAGGGCTCTTTGGCACATGTTTTTGAGTCAGATGGGGAGCTAATGGATGCCATACACCACGGTACAGCGCAGATGTGGCTGTGCTCATCCTAACTGCTCTCTGCTTCTCTCAGCTGCTGATCTTAGAGCAAGTTACCAGCCTGTTTCCATTACCTTTGATATCTGTTGTATATCCATTCCAGTAATCTGATTTGTTACAATGAAGACATGTTTAGGATACCTAGCAGACCTAAAAGCCAGATGTGCATCTTTGTACAGATGTACAGATGTAGGTACTTCAGTGTATGACTTAGATATGCTCTAAATGATCATTATTATTCTTCTTTTATCTGAGGAAAGCATTTCCAACATTTTGTATATGAGATGCTCTGTATTAACTTTTGAAAGACAATACAGTTTTAAAGTTGAATGCCACTTATCCAGTGACTTTTTGGAAGGTGATGCTCCTCACAGTAAAAAAACTCAACTCTTGGACCAGCCAAAACCACTGCTGCTATTTCTCAGGTACCCAAAAGAGTGTTTTGTTTAGTTTGTTTTTTGAAGTGTGAAGGACTGGTCTGGAGAGATGGAGTTTTTAAGTCACATCTCAATGTGATAGTTGTAACACTATAAAACTCAGGAGGTAATTTCTGCTGCAACACAGCAAGAGGTTGCCACCAGCTTTACTATCTTTACACTCTATTATAAACTACAGAATATCTGCAATTCTGGATTGCACCTGGAAACATGTAATGCTTCAGTGATATATCCACAAGCAAACCAACTGCTGATTGTTCATGACTTAAGTGGGGCTTTATTAAGATAAAAAAAATCTGCTAAAAAAGGACAAATAGCTTGAAATGGTTGAAGTTGAGTTTTACAAATTCTCCTTTTGGTTTTTTTTTTTCTCTCTTAGGGAATTTTCCCCCATGTGTGTTGCTAGGAGACAATAAGACTGGATATTTAAGAGAGACAAAAGAATTTGTCACAGCTCAGGGGAGGGATGCAGCTGGCTACTCTATCTTTACTTGGGGTTTCATGGAGGGCAAGAGATATCTTGAGATTGTGACTCGGAAAACAGGTTTGGGTGCAGCCCCTATCTCTCTTGTGTTCTCAGCATTCAGAAAAGAGAGGGGTTGCAGTTGCTGTGGGGAGAATACATCACCACTGTGGCATTTTGTCTTCTGCTCCTTCCCTTCTACCATGAGTGGAGCTCTGCTCTCAAGAGCAGTGGTTGCACTGGGGCCTTGCTAACACCCTACCTCACTAAAAAAAGAGACTTTTCATCATCTGCTTGGGTACCTCTGGGAAAAACTCCCAGGATCCCAAGGTCTACTTTCTCTGCCCTGCTCAGAGCTGGGCTGCCGCTGTCTCATCACAACTTCTTCGCCACTGCTCCGAGCTTTTCACTGCACTGCAGCCCTGCACTCCCTGCCTGCTGAGACATCCAGGGGTTCCTGCTACAGCTGCAGACATGATACATCTCATCCACCACCCCGGGATTTCTCCTCATTCCTGCCCTCCTGGCCTGCTGCTCCTGGCAGTCCTGCCGGGCCCGGCTGCCCCAGGTGTTTGTGAATCGAGGCCTCTCTCCTGTCCCTGCCCGCCCAGGCCCAGACGCCATCACTGTGGGCTGCCCCAGCCTGGCCACAGCGCCCCCTGCAGGCGCGGGGGAGTCACCGCACCCGCCCTGCCCTCCGGGAGCCAGCAGCACCTCTGCTGGCCGAGCCCGGAACTGCACCTGCCCTGCCCACCGGGAGCCAGCAGCGCCCCTGCTGGCCAAGCCTGGAACTGCACCCAGGGGAAGTGGCCGTGGCCGGGAATGTTGGGACCAGGTTCCGGTTCTGGGTTAATGCCGTGGTTGTTGGTGTTTGTTTGCCTTGTTATACACACCAGTAAAGAACTGCTATTCCTATTCTCATATCTCTGCCTGAGAGCCCCTTAGTTTCAAAATTATAATGCTTTGGAGGGAGGGGGTTTACATTTTCCATTCCATGGGAGGCTCCTGTCTTCCCTAGCAGACATGTCTTTCAAAACAAAACAAATGGAGTGCAATATTAACAGCACATCAGGCTCCCTCTGATCAGCTTCTTAAATATGATGTGAGCTGTCTTAAAATATAGGAATAGTAGGAATAGAGAAAGATAAATCTGTAAGGATGTTACAATCTAAGAATCTGTTGCTTTACCTTCATGCATGCTGAAAGGTTTTCTGCCCACACAGGTCAAGATGTAGTCACAAAGAAATCTGCCTGAGGTTGAGCTTTCTAGAGGTTTTTGACAATTTATTTCCCCTACAGATTATGCACTATCTGTTTTCCAGCCTCCAAACAGGTCCTAAGGACTGGCTCCAAACTTTCAGTGCAAAGTTTTGCATCATTTTGCAACAGCAACACAAAGCCAATTTGGGTTGGATAAAAAGAAAAACAATAAAATTCAATCACAGTATTGATGCTTTTATTCTGTTTGCAGAAGCTGAAGGGTAGGGTTCTCATCCCCTCTGACTCTAGGCTAGAGCCTTAGGGAATTTTCAGCATGCTGAGCCTTCACAGTTTTACACTTTCCATGATTAACAAAGAACCCACAAACATGGTTTCACTTTTTCTAAAATTTTTTCTCTACCCCCTGCCTGAACAGAAAAATGAGATGGTACTATCATTACTTTTTTTTTTTTTTTCCTTTATTCCAAACCCCCCTGTCTCCTGCTCCCATTTGCAACATTCCTATGAAGGGAAAAAATTGTTGAACAAGATTGTACTGAAAAAGCAGCTCCTGGAAAAGCATAGGTAAAGCACGGGAAGCTTATTCCAGCAATGGTATAACTGCGCTCTTGGTAATTTAAAAGCAAGAAGTCAAGAGCAGTGGGTAGGTATTATGAGAACCAAGTTGTTGAAACTGGTTTTCTCCTGTGGGTGAACAAGAACAAATGGAGTTTAAAATCCAGTAATTTTTTTACATAAAAAGCTGAACTTTGGATAGGTGAGTTTAGGCACTTTCCAACTGTGCCTCTGTATTGCTGATGCGAGCATTTGACAAATGGCAAAGCATGCAGCTCTCAAGGTTAGACAAATAGCGAATCTCACTTTCTGGATTCTTTCTCATCCTTACACTTCCTCCTGGAAAGTCTGATTTACATGTCTGACTTGGCGCAGATCTGGTATTTCTTGTGAGAGTTAGAAATGGTGTGAATATTTATGGGGATATACTATGGATTTGTTCCTCCTCACCACTGAAACAAGCAGTAAAATTCCTATAAACTTGACTGGAAGCAAAATAGGGTCCTGCTGTAGAAGAAAATAGGAACTGGTGGTTCTCCTACAGGAAGAAAGGTTATTTTATGTTCTCAAATAATGTCAGGTTACCCAACACATCTGAATTCTAGTGCCTGATTACTCACATACTTATCCTATTCAAAATGTGAAGTAAACCAACCTAGCTTCAGATTTCTGCCACTGCAGTTGGGCTAAATTGCTCTTCTGGGTCTGCAAGCATCCATACATCTGCTGCCAAATCTCAGCAAAGGATTGTTCTTGGCATTGAAAAGAAATTGACTAGCTGCAGAAGAACCATTTATATGCAGACTAGTCATCACTGGTTGAATGAGAAACATCTGATAACAGGCAAAAATACTGGTCATCCACCTTAGAAGAAATACAGAAAGTTTTTCTACCCTTATACAAGATCAGCTAAACCCTGGTATTTTCTTCACCAGGCCAGATAATTCTGTTCTCAACAGAATTCCACTTCTGATCTTTCCTGAATCTCTTGGACTCTAATCCATTGCACCCGTGGATTGCTTGGAGACTAACGTCCAGCATGGGTCTAACCAAAACACCATTCCATGTGAATGAACATGGAAGAAACATTCTAGAATAGATACCAAGCTTTTAAGTGCATACGTGTGTGCATGTGTGTGTGTGGGGGGGGTGTGGGTGTGGGTGTGGGTGTAAAAACACATACATACATACACCCACACACATCTATACATACACTTGTCTTGTAAACCAAGACAACACTCAAAATGCCTCTTACATGATAGATGAGACTGCTGAGTAATGTTCACAGCAGTATCCACTATCACTTTTTCTTCAGAACTGCTACACAGCAGTTGGTAAGTACAAGGTGCTAAGAATCCTTGTTTTGAAGACACCATGCGAAAAAGGCTAGAAATATGCCAGTATATTTTAAACTCTCTTTTTCACTTTGGTGGCACATGGGTGAGCTTGGTCAAACCACTCTCCAATCTATACAGACAGTAACAGTACATAACCACCTTAACACCAGTCATCTATGACCTGCCCACAGACACGTTACTGTTATCCACGTCAATGTAAATTGGATTTATTTTACCAATAAGCATGTGTTTTCAGAGTAACAGAGACCAAAGACTGTTTGGTTTTTTTAATATGTTTAATCCAGGGTAGTGGCTTGCCCTAAATGTCACAGATGAAAATGTAAGAGAAACTGTAGCTGTAGATACTTGGACCACCAAAGTACCACTGTTTTTTCCCTTAGATCTGTGTTTCATGGGCAGTGAGTTTGCAGGCAGAGATACAGAGGCGAAATCCAGAGGGGAATTTACCCCTGAAGGGCTTGGAGATTTGTGGCAGAGTTGTAAAATTCAACTCCTACCAGCTTTCTCCAGTTCAGTAAGGTTTTCCATCTGCTCCTTCTCAGAAGCAGAATAATCTTTGAACACCCCTTTGCTTTAAGAATTTTGAATTATTATATTATATTAAAATCCTAGTTAATAAAAAAAAAAAAGAGTTGCCTATGTTGTAAGCTTTATTGATTCTGGAACAACTCCTCTGGAACACTCTGGAACTCTGTGAATTACTGACAAATTCATAGAGGAGGAGGTCTGTGACACATTAGCCTGACCAAAATCTTGGATCAGCATCATAAGCAATGTCACACACGATAAGGAAAAGAATACTCATAAACCACTTCTATTCTATTATTTTTCCTTGAAGAAACCAGGAAGTTGGCAATCTGATAATGCTAAAGCATGGAAAGTGTGACCAGGTCTCTACTTCATAGATGAGTTTCAGACATCCTATATGGTCTATATCCTATAGTCAATATGTATTTTAGTCTAAATCTTGTTCATTTTGAAACTTCAGCAGTAACAATCATAAATTTAGCACAAAGAACTTCTCAGTGTTCTACTGATTCAGAGATACAGTTCTTAGAAGGGTTACATTTAGGCTGTTCTTGATTTTATTTTTTTAAAACCTTGAGAGTTTTTTCCTGTCTGGTTAGAAGTTACTACCTTAACCAGAACAATTAGCTAAGATCTTGTTGATGCTGGAATGAGTTTATGTACATTCTTAATAAAGCAGGTATCCCTACCACAAGAAGCAGTCTTAAAGAGGCAGCTTTCAATGCTGAATCAGGCTTGTGCTGAAGCCCATTTCTCTGACATGCAGCAAGTGCCTGCATATGCTTATATTTATTAAGAAAAAATACGTGACGAACAACTGAGCCTTATTTTCTATGTCAACGTAGTTAAGGATCCGAAAGAGATAAGGGATTAACTCTCAATTACTGTCTGCACAGAGCTGCCGGAACTGGCCAACACATTCAAGATAGCAATTTTGTACCAATGCCAGCATATGAGACAATCCAGTCTCCTGTGCTAGTTACCGTAAATTTAGTGACACCTTGGATGCCAAATGCTTGCTTTATGCTCTAAATGGGAAACAGTTGGATGACTAGGGATCCTTAAAAAACCCATCCTTGTCAGCAGGAGCTTTTCCAAGGACCTGGCACGTGGTTGAGAGCAGAGCTGTTCCACTAGAGGTTAACAAAGAGGGGTTGTGTACATGCTTGTATACTCCTTCCCTCTGGGAAAGGCTAGTCATTCCGCAGCGGCACTCATCTGGTTAATTAATGGCCAGGCGCTCGCTCCTGCTCCGAGCCATCTCAGCCCAGCGCTCGCTCCTGCTGCTGCTGTGCCCTAACGAGACTGCAGCTGGGTGACTGCAGTCAACCCCACGGGCTGCTCAGCGCTTCCTCCTCCAGCAATAAATTACACAGCAACCTGGCTTCTAATTTCTGTCTGCAATATTCAGCCTCTTAAAAGGGTCTCCTCAGCCATTACTTGCACAGGTTTCTTCCCTCTACTGCAGTGCTGCTTGCAACTCTGCATGGCAAAGGAACACGGCTGAAGCAGAGGAGCTGACAATGCCACAGCCACCAAAAATTGAAAAGCACCTTTTATTTAATCCTTGGCTGGTAAAATGAGGGCTTTCTTTAAAGGTTTGCAATTTTTTGGAAATATCCCAACATATCTCTGCTGTCCCATATCTCTAGCTGAATGCCAGTGACTGCTATTATTAGGAACTGCAGAGGGGCTGAGCCCCACCCTGCTGCTGTCTGTGGAGCCTGACAAATTATGGTGCCAGCTCAAATTAAAGCAGTCTAAGCACTGCCTAAATCAACAACCTGAACTGTGCTCTGGCTGGAAGGGGCAGCAACTCATAGAGGAGGGCAAGTCTGTCTCCTTCCAAAGAGAGCTCTCCAAACTGCAAGGGTTGCTGGCCTTTTTTTCTGCACAGAGAGTATTTGTTTTCACTGGTAAAGAGGAAGAAGGCTTTACACGCCTTCAGCATCTAACCTCACTGGAAGTCAGCTAAGGAACGAAAGGCATCTGTGCATCAAGAACTACACAGGTCTGGTGTTCAACTGTCAAAAGGCCATACCCATTTCACTGCCACCTGACTTGTTGGGTGATGTTAACCCTTGCAATCACCTGACTTTCCCTGATCAGAATTTGCAACAGAAAATGCATTTCTACTCTAGGAAACTGGGGCCAAAGGCATGTGTAGCATCCCTTTAGTTCCAAGTCCTACTTCTAAAAGGCATCCTCAGTCCAGCCAGTGCCTTAGCACACACAGGCTCAGCACATGCTCCTGTGCCATCTGAGAGAGGGCAAGGTAATAATTAATAATTTACTAGAGGTGCATAGTCCAATACTTTACCAAATACACTTGGCAGATGAACCATCTTGCTGGTGACTGTGCTTTGCAAGAAGGATAGCCTTCATTCTGTGCAAGAAAAAAACAGTATTTATAAAGCAGGTAAGGAATTAGGTAGATACAAGGACTGATTCCTGAAAGGAGCAGGACTGCTAGAGAGGCTGAGTATCACTATGGAACCCCTTTCAGGCCTATCCCACCTTCAACCTAGCTACCTGGCTATTCATTTTACTTTATGTAAATCCCACCTCAGACAAACAGCTACCCCACTAACACCACAGTATGAGAAATCTGTACTTAAAGTTACACTCTAGGCTAGAGCTGTCCAATATTTTCCAAAAAGTAGATCTTTCACAACTTTTTTTTATTTAACTAGGGACTTCAAAACAACAACAACAACCAAAAAAAACCCCCACAAGACCTTTTCATCAATTTTCAGCTTCATTTCCAAAATACAATTTGAAAGGCACAAAGTAAAAACCAGTATCTCAGCCTTCTTGTCTGTGCTAAAGAGATGTTGGTGATGTGTTAAGGGCTAGGAATGTGCTGTGGAAACAATTCTAAATTTAAACAGTTGAGTTTGGGCAAGTCTGGAAACTGTCTAGAAATTTCTCAAGAGCAAATTTGTTTCTGGTTCTCTAGCTTTTTACCTATTTTTCACAGATCGTTTGACAGAAATATTTTTTCTTCATATTTCTGCTTCTCTTGTTGTCATCTAAACATTCCTAAAGAAAAAATACAGATAAAATTTGAGAAGGTAATTTTAGTTTCCAGATATTTTAGGCATTTTTGTTTGACTTTTGGCTTAGTATGTGCAAAGGCTATAACATTTTGTACCTCCATGTTTTATATGCTCCTGAAGTAAAGGCAAGATACAACTCTTGCTTGCATGTATTTCTCTGTCTGCCATGAAGCTGACTCATGGTACTGCTGCAGTCTGGGGTAGGGCTGCAGATCTGTGTGCAAGGAAACCTCTCTTCATCCTTTACAGCAAAGCAAACATAATTTCTCTCCTCTGGCTGATTTGCTCAGAGGTTCAAAGGAATCTCACAGATTTGTGTCATGCTCACAGTACAGATCTAATTTAGATTTACATTGTGCTAACCCCTAGTTTACTCCTGCTGAGTCCATCCCTGGAAATAGTTGCAGCAGGACGCAGGCTCAACTCTGCCAGGTCTTTCTCACCAGAGTACTCTGGAATTATAAAGTCTCACTAGCCCTCAAGTCTTTTAGTTCAGAATGTAAAAGGAGGAGAGCTACAGCTTCAGAAGGATTTTTACTGTTTCAGGTAATTGGATGTTGGGACCACTGAGGAATGAGATGGCAGAGGAATGGCTGTAATTAATCAGAACCATAAATACGGTAAGTAAGCAAGGATAAACATGATATGATAAATATGGTAAGAGCAAATAAGATAATGAGGGGGAAATGGGAATGGGAAAATTGGATTAAACTATGTAGCAATATTCAAATGAGTTTGAATTCAAATAACTATTGCAACTGGGGCTTTCTTTAGTGTCAAAACTTCTAGATGTGGTTACTTCAGGAATTTGAATTGAATACACAGGATGGCTTCACTTTATCAGGACAACTAGCCCATGATTCACCACACTTAAAGCAGAGCTAGTAGCATGGCAGAACTGAAAAAAACTTCTCTACCAGCCTCTAGTAATTTGCAACTCATAAATTGCTTCTGATGAGGAAGTCCTTCATGGATTCCACTTACATGAGCATGCCTGGTTTGTTCTGAAGCCGAAGTGCACTCTTCAGCATCCACCAGGTCCTGGAGAATGGGACTCTACAGCTTAACAACTCATTGTAGGGAGAATATTTTTTTGTGTTTGTTTTGTCCACGACTGTTACCTTCCTTAGATACCTACTAATCCCTGTGCCAAAACATGTAAGTAGTATTTACTTTTCCTCTCTCTCTCTCCATGACACTCATTCCTTCCAGATTCTTCTCAGTTGCCTATTTTCCAAACAGTAAAAATGCTTTTGCTGCATTTTTATTTTTCCCTGCAGTCTTTAGGTTTGAAGACAACTGGATTAAGATGGATTTGATTCCATGCTTAACTTCAAGGACAAAAGCATTACTTCTTAAATGAAGGCATTGGAAACTAGTGTATTAAGCCATCACAGCAATAGTAAACTGTTGATTAAATCAATTTGCCACAACTTCCTAGGTGACTTTCAACACCTAATTTCTCACGTTCTAACTTCCACAACAGTGATCTCTGGAAAGACTTACAAAAACTGTGGAGCAGTGTTATAGTAAATTGATGCTGGATATGGTGTACTAGTCATGGGTTTTAATTTTGTGGAGTAACAGCTATTTTGGGGGGGGAGAAGAGGCAGAAGGAATAGTCTCTTTTGTCAGTAAATTTTCTGAAATCTATGGACACCACATGATACTCACTGCAGTTGTTGAGTGTCCGACCCAGAAATATAGAATGCTTAGCTTACCAGCAACTGTGATACTGAAACTATATTGGTACTGTCTTTCCAGAGAATTTTATTACTATTGTAATTGTATTAGTATTCTCAAACACCTATTGAAAAATAAGTGTAGTGCTATATGTACACATGAACACAAGTAGCTCCTGTTTGGGAGGACTCTAAAATATCACCTGGTGTTTAACTGGTATGAAACAAATCTCCTGTGCAGGACAAGGATCACTCTCCTTGCCCCTGTTGAATTATCTCCCACACTAGGTCTTGCTCCTTGTCAAAGGCAGCACTGCTCAGACTGCAGAGCCCTCTTCTCTGGTGCTGGCCCCATACTACCTCAAGTCTGGAGGCAGAAACCCATACTGGCCTCTCTTCGTGCCAGCTGTACAGAGGTATGAAGTACTTCTTTAAATGGAAGATTCAGTTTTCCAAATAATCCAACTTGCTCTCTTTATGTAGTATATCCAACTTCTCCACCACTTTTTATGTTACCTGCACAGCAATTTCCATTTACATCAAACTACAAACAACTAGGGAACACCTTCAAATCTTGAAAAGCTGCTTCCTGTAAGTTCTCCCTCACCTTTGTTCTCAACTCCCTGATGACATCTAAGTAACACTGGATTCAGCTCAACAAATTCATCATCTCATAGAAAAAGCAAGAATGGTCTTGCTTGATAGGAAGTATCTTTAGTGTGGCTAATTGATACTTTAACTGAGTTACTGGTTTCTGAGCTGGGCACTTGTAAGTAAGGGACCATCCTTACTGTTGTTTTTATGTGCTAAGGAATCAGTACAGTATCTCCCCACTTGAATCAGTAGGCTGGACTTCTCTTGAACCTGGAAACCTCCTCCAACTCCTGTGCTGGTTGTTGCTTTAGTTGACAATTTCTCCTCAGTGCTGACCCTCAATGATTGCATTTAATTCACCTGCCGTATGGATAATGCATGTTTACTGCATCATATGTGCATCTGTATCCCAGATGCACCAATCGATACTCAACACCCCACTTCCCAGCTTTGTGATTGCTAGATAAGAGACAGAAAATACTTAGGTTTTGTAAATGCTTGTGTGTTTAGATCACTATCTTCTGGGGTTCTCTACAGTCATAGAGGAGGGGCTCTATAACAAGTTTTGTTATTTATCCAAGCATGTTGCATTTCCATACATGTTATTTATCCAAAATAAGATAAATTAAGTCAGCTCACCTGTCCCCAGGCCACTGTGTCTGGGACTATATACATTCCCAACTTCTGGGCAACTTGCAGCCAGCATTTTTTGAAAGCCACAAAAATGTTCCTTTTTCACCCAAAATTTTACCCACCAATCCCCATCAGGAAACAAGCAGATGCAAAGACTGAAGTACTTGATACAGAACAAGCTCAGAGAAAAGATGGCTTCAGACCTCCTCTTTTAACCTCCTATGTGTCTGCTGAAGGTATCTTCCTACAGCATTAAGAGTGGGTATCACTCAGTTCCGTTGCTGGTAGGGCAGCAGATGGATGCTATGGTGATCCAGGCTCAGGCAGATGTTAAGAGCAGTGTGTCATGGCAGAAAAATTTACCAGTATCTGTCTGTAGCTTACATGACATCCAAATTGGAAGACCTGATGTGACCTCTGTTCAAGTAAAGATCGTAAACTAGTCGCTTCTAGTCATCATAGAACCTCTCCAGGACACAGAGTTTATGTTTTCCTCCCAAGCAGAGAGAGCTGGGTTCCATTTTTTAGTAGTTGTCTCACATCTTCCTACTTCTCAAACCAGATTTGCACAGAGCTCTGAGTCTTGCTATAGTCAGTGTATGAATTTTAGGGACCTCAGAAAGATCCAAAAATCACAGCTTAAGCATTTCAATGACATTAAGACATACATATTTGAAGCTTCTCTGGTTTTAGAATCACAAATCCTAGTTTGAAGATATGTTTGGCTATTTCTTGCCCTGGTAAACCATGGCATGCAAGTACAGCTCAATCTTGCATGTAACCCTAACACCTCTCTAAGACAAGAGCAAAGTCTGTTATTCACAGTTTACAGATAGAACATGAATGCACAGAGAAGCCATGTATTTGCTGCAGATAAAACAAGTGGCTAACTCACATGCACTGAGGTTCAGAATAATGTCCTAACAGTAGACTCCTTCTTTTCCTCTTCCTATGATACTTGCCTCTGTGCCAGAGAAACATATATTAAAACTGTGATAAGGGAAGAAAGTATAAAATCAAATGCTTCAAAACCAGTCAGCTTTCTGGTGTTAAAGTTCATATTTCAGGTTTTGGATTTGTTTTCTTTACATAGTCAGCATAAAGAAAACAAATCCTTAAAATTTTATCACTTAAAATTTACTCTGCAAATTTCCCAGCAAACTCATTTACCATGGTGATTATAGAAGCAAATGTTCAGAGAACAGTGTGTAGACAACCCAGTGGTGAGTGGACTTCTTTCTGTAAGTCTAGCATTCAACCAGTGTGATTGCAGAACGGTGGAGTAAGCTTCTGCTCATCTCAGAGATATTGCACTGTGTGCAAACAGATGGAACACCAAGCTGAACTGAAATGCCATTTCTTTCTTCTTCTGGGAAAGGCCATACAGCATTTGAGAATTGACCTTCTTTTAACCAACCAGTGGCAGCAGGGAAATGCCTAACTTGTGTCATGTCGCTCATTCTGATGGAGCAAAGCTTACATTAGAAATTAACTTTTCTGCATTCTGACAAACATTTGCACCAGCCCAAGCATAGGAGAAAAGTAAACTCAAAAGCTTATATGGAAAGCCTGTTGCTCTACAGAGTGCTAAGCAAACAAGTTGGTTCATGGACCCACACTAACACTTAAAATAAGGCTGAATATTTTTTTTTCTGAAGTAAAATCTTTCAATCCAATTAACTGTATACACTGCTTACTATGCTTTATGAATTACCAGAAATAGAAACCAAAGAGGAAATCTGTATAGAAAGTTGAGATCCAGACTCTCAAGGCCTTGTATTATGCCAGCATAAACCTACTGTAAAAGCTGCAGTACACAAGGTGATAATAATAAACCTATAATGGCCTCATTGGCGTAAGATGCAGGGCACTAAGAACCAGAGCACTTGATTTACTTTGGTGAAAGATTTAGGACATCATGTGGAAATGAGTGTTGTCTGGTGTTCTGTTATATAGTAGTTGAAAGAAACAACAATAATGTAAACCATTTTTGTTTCTTTTTCTTTTTAATGTGGAGACAGAAGTGTTTCAGAGCTCTGCACTGCACCACAGCACACAGCAGCTCTGCAGTACACTTCTGCCATAGAGCCCCAAATCACCTGCAGTGGTGGGGTTTGCCTCTGGAGGAACATTCCTGGTGTTTCCACTTGAGATATGGCAATGCCTATGTTGATAGAAAACTGAGAACCAGCTCAAAAATATGCATCTGCTTTCCACTGCCTGAAAATTACATGGTTATAGCTTCCCCCTTCCCATTTCAAATGGTACCATTTACTCTTTTACAGTTAATATTTTAGAGAGAAAAATCCCTAATCTATTTATTTTAAATTTCCATGGACTTATCAGCAAGTAGTGGACTTTAGAAAAATATCTTGGAACAACTGCAACAGAAGAAGCAGCAGCAGCAGCCATTCCTGTTACACTACAAAAGAAATCTGTAACCTCTGCCAGCTACAGAAAATGTAGCATCTGTTGATCACTAGGGGAAGAGAACTTAAATCCATGTGGGCTCTGCCATCTTCTATTTCCCTTCAACCTTCATGTGTGTGGTCCCCGGCACAGACTGTGCCATCCATCTGGGACTGGCACAGCTGCATCAACATCTCAGCCATGGGGAAGAAGAAGAACTGGGTGTCACTTGAACAAGGGCAGGCTGTATGATGCTGTCCGACTGGCAGTGCCCACAGAAACACAGGCCTTTTGACACAGTGCCCGTGACATGCTAAAAGATGAGCTGGCAGTTTCTGTATGCCAGGATGATGGTGGATCCTAAACACCCAGGCCCCTTCCTCACCAGGTGTCACTACCCACGTTCCTCTGAGGTCTACACCAGATAAGCTCATGACTCAATCCAAATACTAAATGTGAAAACAAAAGTTATAACTAAAATGGGGCTCAATCCTGCCTAGATTTTACCCCTGGTGTAATGCAGCTCAGTAGGAAATTTTTCTGAAATCATGTGGTCAGCTATGGAGCTGAGATGACAGTTTAACTAATAGATCAAACAATTACACAATTTTGATAATGCAGTGTCTGTGTTCGAATGTTTTAAAATTACCAATATCACAATTATTTTCTGCACTAAAAACCATCCTGCAGCAGATCATTTTGCTTGACTTCTTCATCAGTTAAGCAAAACCTCCAACTGTGAAAAAATATATATTCAGCAGAGTACTGATTTTCTCCTGCAATCTCCTCTCCTCCCAATTTACTCCTTCTTCTCTTCTCTATCATCAATCTTTTATGCATGCCACTGTGCATTCACATTTTTCTTTCTGCACGTGTCAGATCAACGCTCTTCCTCAGAGCCCTCTTTCTCCACCAAATCCCACAAAGCAGACTTTAACCACTCATTTCCCGAACAGGGAATTCCACACAGAACTTTGCACAAGGCAGGCTCTCCAGGCGCTTCCCAGGCACTGTGCTGGAATCCCCCCTTCCCTCCAACAACCCATGGCTAAGGACAAAAGAACAAGTAAAAGGAATCTGACTTACTGCTATGGCTTGGAGCCTTTCCTTGTGCAACTCTGCTTCCGCCATCCTGGAGAGAAGGACACGGGAGGAGAGGGAGACCGGTGGGCGGGAGGGAGAAACGAAAAGGCAAACAAAACCAAAACGGAGCGCACACTGCAGTCACCGGGGGGAAGATGGAGTAATTGCAAAGAAAGCCGAGCTCCTGTGTAGCAGTCAGCCACTTTTGGAGGCACTGCAGGCTGGCTCACGATACGATCATTTTAGGCACTGGACCAGTGCCTGCCTGGCTGCCTGTCTCCCAGCTGTATTGCTAACTGCATTTCAGTGCTGCTTCTGTGTGCTGGTGCTGTCACACAAACCATGTAGGCACTCTCCAAGCAGCTGAGCAGAGGGATAGCTCGCATGGCTATAATTTTTTGCGTTGACGTCTCAGCTCATTTGCTCCTCCTATGGGGTGCTGGGTCACAGGAGCTCGACATCAGCAGCGTGCACAGTAATACAAACCTTCCTGACTGCAGCAGAGGAGGCAGACAGCTGTGCCACAGCGTGTCCTTAGCGAGCAGCACAGCGCGCAGGGAAGGACGGTGGCACATGGCGCAGGGAGGGGAGCTGCGGCAGACGGGCAGGCGGTGGCTGCAGCCCCAGCTGAAGCGGGCTGGAATACGGGAGAGGACAGGGCTGCCAGGAGGAGGGAGAGCGCGGACTCTGGGGGAGCTGCACAGACACTTGAGAGTGCAGTGGTAACATGGCGAAAGGGTGCTGCTGCAGGGCAGCCCTTAACAGAAGTGATGAAGAGCATCTGGATGCAGAGAGAGAAGTAAGGTGTTCACACGTCCTGCATACGTTGCATGTATTGACATCAGGCATCCAGACTGATAAAGCAGTGTGTACTCCAGTTTCTCTGGAGAATCCAGTTATGAATAGAGGAGAAGGAGGCAGGTGAGGAAGTGAGGGGACACCTGAGCCAGTACCACAAGGGTACCTGAGATTTCAAGCTTGGCTTCGGTTTTGCATGCAAACTCCTCACAGTTTTTTTTANGTGTCTCTGAGCCAGGGCAGGCACCACGCCAGATGGTGGGTGGGGGCTGACCACGGCATTGTGGGGTTGTCCTGCCATGCAGAATTGCATTTTGCAGCATATAATACATGAGACAACCTCTTGCTTCTAAGATGGGGAAAACTTCATTATCTCGAAGGAAAACAATCTGGAAGTCACCCTGTTTCCCATATGCCTGCCCTTTCAAAGGCCAGCTAGCCTGATATTTTAGTTTTCTGCATCCCTGCCTCCTTGCTTAGACATCTCCCACCTCCATCCCAGTTCATGCTACTTGCTGAAGTTTTTCAAGGCAGCTGCTGTGTCAGGTGTCACCTCCTGGTACCATTTTCCTTACTGGTGCACAGTCTCATGACAGGATGTCAAAGTGTCTTCTTGCTTAGCTTTACCTCCATGAAAGAAGTCCTTTTCATCTGAAAATTCATGGAACATTATATAATTCCAGTAGTCACTGTGGCCAAAAGGCCATATCCCAAGTGAGGCAGCATGAGTAAGTGGGCAATGGGAGGATCACAGCTAAGGAAAATAAAACAATTGCGGCTACACACTGGGATACTCTTTCAGTCTTCCAGCTTTAAGTAATTTATTGAATAGCAGCTGCCCTCTAGCCTGTTTAGTCTCTTTCTTTTGCTGTTGTTCTTCAAAATCTCTCCTTTTTGTTTTCCAGTACCATATAAAGGTCCATGCATTGCTACTTGTATTACTACATCTGGTTTTGAAATATCCCATCACACAGGATCCAGACATCTCTACTCCCACATGTGCTCTGAGAACATATACGGGCAAGTGCTATTAAGGCTTGATAGCTATGCAATTAAATCCCTTCAATACCCTTCTCATGTTTTGCTGTTAAGCCTTGCCCAGGG